>JBAJHX010000076.1:11163342-11184877 GCA_037176925.1 Amniataba percoides
CTAAACAGCTTGTTGAGTCTGCTCAGACCTCCAAGCCTTTATGCCATCACCCCAGGATGTCACCGTGAAGAACAATGCACCGGCCACCATAGACTGCTGCACATACTGAAGGATCTGAGTGTCCTCAGAAAGTGTTGAGTGTTGAGTGTTGTAAAACCACTTTTTTGTGTGTGTGGTTTGGAGCCCAAGACCTTTGTGCAAGTCCACTCTTCATTTCATCTCCCTGGATGGGAGATGGGGGACAGGGGGGGGCATTTGTTCATCTGGTAGTTCACCACAGGTTCATTAGTATGGCCGATATTGATATTGACATGATTGTTTTTACAGTCTCTAGGTGAAGACGGCATGTCTCTCACTTTGAATTATTCACAAGAATCATGCATGTTAATATTGTGATAACTTCTATTTCAGCAAAAAAACAAAACAAAAAAAACACCTAATACCTCTCTCTAAATTCCTTTAATTATGCAGTATATTAGATGATTCTTGACAGTCATGGATGTAAACTGCATCGAGACTGGTTGATGATTGCACATTGTGCCATTTTCTTTCTTCACTTACAAAAGATGTGAGAAAAGTGCATTTCCTCCCTCAAGCAGCCCAAGATCTCTAAAGGGGTTTTAACACAGCTTTTTTTTTCATACCTGCATGAAAGATGAATCTGTCCTTTTAGAGCAAACACTGTTACTGTTGGTGATTAGAGGCATTAGCAGCAGAAGCATGAACATATTCCAGTAAACTAGCAGCGTGTCAGACAGGGAAGAACAGCCCCATGGCACAAAATGTTCTCACCTCCAGTCATCTTAACAAAGGGTGGTAAATACCTTGAACATGGCCACCGGCTCAAGTCTTTCACATAACCCTTTTATAGTTCAAGTATAGTGCTTTTCTGACAAAATTACTATTATTTGTGGATGTGGATTTTGTAGGGAGAATGACTGTCATTTTAATGCCAAGAAAAGAAAAAAAAACTGTTGACATCCCGCCGGGCCTTCTATTAATAGAAAAAAGTGAAAAGTATGACTGTGACAACTGATGCATAATCTTCACACTTCTCACACCACTGATTTGTAGTACTGAACTCTGAACACAACATTCAGAAGTGCACTTTCAGAAAAAAAAGCACATTTCCCTCCATTTAAGACTCGACAGACTGCACAACAGCTGGTTAAATTAGTCAAACAACCAGCATTATCCGAGCGTTAATACAGTTAGGCTGTCTGTCTTCCTGCAGATGAATACTTTGTACATATTTGGTCTATTTGCTGGAGCCAAAATAGCTTTGAGAGAGTTCTGGTTGAATGCCCAGCATGTATTTCAGCTCTGACTTAGACTCAAGATTAGTTGGTGTTACATGTGCAGTACTCTAGAGCGAGACACCGAACCAGTGGGGCTTCTCTATTATACTGATTAAATGTACATGTACAGGAAGGCATTTCAAGTTTAAGTTTAAAATCAAGATGGACAAGCAAAAATTTGTGAATATGATGATGTACTGCATAGACCACAATGATGCACACTGATAAACACACTTTAAAAATGAGAGCTTTATGAGCAGGCGCGAGTGTGATATGACGCCGCACCGTGTGCAGACAACAGCTCTCTGTAGAAAAACACCATTAGCAGTTGGCTGCTCTTCAGCAGGGTTGTGGGTTCAAGGAGAGCAGGGCAGTGCCAACAGGCTGATGGGTAATCTAACATGACAATATTATCGCGTAGGAGGGCACAGTTGGCGCTTTCCCCTGCCATCTCCAGCTCCACTCAACTCTGCTCCATTACCGCGCACAACACAAGATTGTTCTCTTTGTGAATGTTCCCATCAAGAAGGCATGGATGGAGGGAAGCACATGAAAGTCAGGGGCGGCGAGAGGAGAGAACGGAGAGGCAGGCTGAGAAAGATAATCGAGAGGGAGCAACGGAGAGTGAGAATTAACAGGAAGGGAACTTGGTCTAATGGACTTTCACTAATGCATCCGTTCCCTCTTAAGTTTGTTTAGCACGGCATGCAGTTAAGATTATTTTCCTTCAGCACTCTAACTTATGAACCACTCACTTGAGTTACTGTTCATTTTCTTTATTTAAGTGCTGACTTCAGTTCTTGCACACAGTGTAAACTGGAGCTTTATCGGTAAATTTTACCTAATGCATAATGCATATATTTGGATTTTTAGAGTGAATAAATCCTGCTTGTCTTGTGACCGTTAATTATTCATTGACTTTTTTTTTTTTTTTGAATTTTTTTTTGCGGTTTACTGGCTCTTGTTGTCTTGTTGCTTTCCATGACATGAGCCTGTGCAACCTGAAAGCCTGATTCAAAATACTTCTGATCACAGGAGCAGGGGCCAAAGCTATTATGTTAATTAAAATTTTGGAAGAGACGTTTGGATTTCACCCAACACCAACAATTTACTGCCATCTCAATTCAAGTTATTTTCCTATGGATGGTGTTTAAAGGGTACGAAAAGGAGTACTAAGAAGGATTTTGGGGGAGGAAAAAAAACATACATATATATATATATATATATATATATATATATATATATATAGACACACACACACACACACACACACACATATATATATATATATGTATGTATATATGTTGAAACATACTTGTCTTGTGTTAAGATTAATGCAAAGATATAAGGAGAGTAAAATCATTCATTTAAATAACCTTGCTTAAAATAGTGGAGAGCTTCATTAATCTTCATGTCATTCCCAAGGATAAATGGGAGAAGTAATTAGAGCTAATAGGAATTTCATTTTCCCCTCTATTTTGTGGAGTTATTATTCACTATCTGTCTGTGATGGGGAAAAAAAGAATTGCCAGATTGCATAGAAATAGTTAGTACTGTGGTGGATATGATAGAATGAGGGTCTTGATTTTCTCTCTAGTTCTTGAACCCTAACTGGAAACTTAACCTTTTTCTCTGCCAGTAAGTACGGTACTGAGCAAGCTCAAAGAAAAATATGCAGCATGCACCACTGGGATTATTGAGGGGCAAATATAAATGTTTAACAGCAACTTAAGCATACAGATACAACACTTTAGAACAGAATAAGATATGTCACATAAATGCAGATGGCACCCAGGTCATGTACTGTAGCTTATCTGAAAGCTACCAATGAAAACAAGGAAAATGCAAAATAGATATATAAATGTCAAATGTGTGAATGATATTTGAAACACCAACACTTCGAGGATTGCATATACAACTATAAACATCACAGACCACAGATTAATATGTTAAAATGCAGTTTATGAACATTTTTTTAGTGACATAGTTATTTAATTTCTGCAAAACAAACAAAAAAATGACTCCATTAGTCACAAGAACAGGCTCTCAATACTCAACAACTGTGTATTTCTGTCAAACAGCCATTTAAATGAGTTTGTGTTTGCTGAACAAACTGGCAGAGAGGCATTCTTAGACGGTCGTGTTTTGAATCTTCGATCAGCTCCGAGAATCTGATCTTGGAAAGTGAATAAGTCACTCTCTCCCCCGGCTCTCCACCTACCCCAGAGATGCCCTTGAGCAGCACATTTAACCTCCAGCCTCTGAAGTAGAGCTGCTCAGTGGCCAAAAGCAAAAGACCTGCAGTTACATTGGGTTGCTTCCAGGTGTCATTGAATATTACTGCATGAATGTTAAGTCGGGCCGTGCTGAAAGCCAGCATGCTTCCATCAGACACTTTTCACCCGCAGTTAACGAGCATTTGGACTCACTGGATTTGTGATTCTTTTAAGGACTTTCAACCATTTTATTTTGAGCGATAATGCTTGCTGGCGGTGTGTACAGATCGCCAGCGTTACACAAATGAAACAGCAGATATGTGAGATTTGTGTGTAGTAGTATTGAAGTGCAAGTTAAAAATGACCTTTCTTGTTCATAGACAATGCACAGATGAGTAGTACATATGTAAAAAAGAGAATATATCTAAGAAAAATTTCACAAAACAACATACAGATTCTTCATCAGTCACATTTGTGTTTGATGTGTTTAAGAGCGATATTTTTACTTTCAGCTCAACTCAGTGCAAATCAAAGCAAACCACACAATGCCTTTTATAGAGTTCAACAATGACCCACGTTTGGAAAGAGAGAACTGAAGCAGACTTCTGACACCACTGCAAAACTCACACTTTTAATTACGTTGAGAGAAGTTTCCAAATTATACATTTTTTGCGGAGTTAATTAAGTTTTTATAATTAAAAAAGGATCATTCACCTAAGAGCCTACAGATGAGAAATTTTCCAACAGAGTTCTGTCACACTAATGAGCACAGATAATAGAAATGAAGCACACAACCCTCCAAATAAGCAGCAAAAACAAGATGTTTGAGATGCACCCTCCTCTTCCTCGTCTTTCTTCTGCTGTCTGCTGTTTACACATATTTGCAGGAAAAAAAAAGAGACCTTGTTAATGCACGGGGGAGAAAAGGAAGGATTATGTGCAGTGGGCTATTTCTCACATGAATTGGTTAAAATCACATTCTGCAACATACAACGACTCCCAAAGCACCGTAGTTTAACTGTGGGGGCCCCAGTGCCCATCCATCATCAAGATCGGAAAGATGATTTACAAGGGCTCCGTAAGACCTCCAGGAATTCCACCAGTGATAAATTAACCGAGGAAAGATCCTTTTTCTCATCCCCCAAGGATTGCACACTAAATTTCCTTATTCCATAAGGTCTTGCATTGTTTCACTTACAGGGCGTTGTTTAAAAAACATAATTGAGCTATTTCAATGTCAAAAACAGCCATTCTTTCAGCCTCCACGCAGGACCATCAAATTAGATCATCAAGATCATGCTTCCCTTATTAAACTGAAAAAAAAGATAGACGTATAGAGGACAGCCTTGTAAAAAGGTTATGGTGAAGGATGGAGGGACAGCATGATACAATCATTACCATACAAATGCAACTGTTGCCAGTGTAAAATGACATGAATGCAACGATTCAGCACGTAGTGAAGCTTTCAAAATAAGTCATCTAGTTGTGGACTTTTTTTTTTCCTTTTCTTTTTCCAGTGGTGAAAGATCACGAGCAATTTTGGGGCTGGGTGGCCTGGAACACATGTTTTGCCTTAGGGGACTGAGTGATGGTGTAGTTGTAGTACATCTACGGTAAGTAAGTCCTCCGAAGGGTGGAAGAGAGAGAGAGAGAGACAGACAGAGAGAGAGAGAGAGACAGACAGAGAGAGAGAGAGAGAGAGGCGAAAGAGGTGTGGGGGAGTCGGACGCCCCTGATGTAACATACCATACAAACACTAACCCATACATAACTAAAGCAGTGTCATCAATCTCCAGTTTTATCATGCTATCTGCAGCTGGAATATGTTCCAGGTTTAATAATCAGTGCAGCACCGGATGAGCACCACACAGCTGGGTTTATGCCGTGCTTATTGCATGTTCTCATGATCTGACGTCATATATATATGTATATATATATACATATATCACAACCAGAGTGACAGTTCCATGAGAGTTGCACAATAGCCACATGTTGGCAAAAAAAAACAAAAAACAGAACAAATGTTTTTGGGCTTTGGATTACCACTGAGGCACTTATATGCCGATATCTACCAGTGTTCACATCACAGGCATTTTGTCCCGCTGTAAAAAGTGTTTTTTTGCTAACCTTAAATGTGCATAAGCTTCTTTGAGCTGTCCCTGCATCTGTACGGCTGCACTGAGGAATCATTCGCTGTCACCACATCTAAGCCACTTTGCTCACCTCAGCAGGGAGGGAGAGAGAGAGAGAGAGAGAGAGGAGGAGGCACTCTGGGATGATAAGGGCTGTTAAGAATTTCAACCAAAAAGAGATTAGGCCGCACTCAGCTACAATGGAGAGAGGACTATAGGGAAAGATTTTCTTTAGAATCCAAAGCAAAGCGAGTAAGAAGTGTACCAAAAACTGAATATTCCTTTTAAAAAAGTGTCAGAAGCATTTGTATGATAAATCTCTGTGGCACCGAAGCCATACTGGGATGTTTTTCAGTAGTAAGACAAAACATCACTGGAGAGCACGTCTTATGGACTTTCCACATTTCCTTATGCGGCGCTGAACGTCTCTCTGTAGGAATCATCGCTGCGTTGTTACGTAACCGTGAACATGACCACACCAGCCTGAAGAGGCATGAACAATAGCTTGCCTTAATGAGTGGTGCATATTTGTGTGCATGTGTGTGTGTTTGTGAGTGTAAGCCGCTCCAGACAGCTTCACAGTTGATGGGATTCTTTTTAGCACGCTCAGCAATATGTTGATGCATTTTTCTTCTCTGCTGCTTTCACCCCCCCCCACCCCCGTTCCCTCAACTACACATTGACTTTGTATTCTATAGCTGACTTAGAGGGTGCTTGAAATGCATGGTTCTGCTGCAGTGTGATCAACACCACCCCAGTTACACCACTGAGGGAATCTACATCAGGGTTCACTCGAGGGCAGACGGCATTCATCACCGGAGTGCTCTGATGTGAGCTATGAGCCCGCTGCAGCTGTCATTATGGGTCAGAACCCTCCTGACAGTGCTGGAGTACAAAGTTGCTTTGACCACAGGAGACATAAAACAATAGCATCAATACGGCGGTCCTTTGTTGTGTGATAGTGAGCCCTCAAAGCGACCATAGCTATTGAGGAAGAATGGATGAAATTGGTTCTGTCTGACTGCTTGACCGTTTGACTTTTCTTTTCCGTTCGCAGACTGTCCCACACAGACAGTGCAGGCAAGACGGCTTTATTTTATTTTTCTAATGTGATTACTCAGCAAGCCTCCATGCCACCTTCTCTGTAGAAAAGAACTCCACAGAAATTAACACAGCCTTTGACACGGAGACTATGTTTTGGCCCTGTTTCTTTGCCTGTTTGTAAGTATGATATTTCTAAAAAAAAAAAAAAAAAAAAAAAGAAACTCCATAGATTTTAAGGATTCTCAGTGAGACATCAGACATTTATCAAATAAGGGGATTGATTTTTTGTGGTTGCCAAATGTTTGGATCTACTCCCTTTCATCACCTTCTCCCCTTCGTGACTGAAATCACCAACAAGAAAAAAAATCACTAACTGATCAAAGTTTATCCTGTAAGCAAAATGGATATTTTGTATCTACAGAGTATTTTTGAGTCTTGAAAGAGGGCTTATTTTGTGTTGATCTGATGACAAACAATCCACCATCATACCCTTCCTCCCATTTCTATCCCATTTTCTTTCTTTTTGCTGCTCCTATCTAAAATTAATCTTTTTACTTAACCGTTCGTGCAGTTAAATGAAAGGCTCAGACATCTCAAGACTTTTAAAACATTTCATTAGCTTTGTAAGTTCACACATGTGCCTCATTTTGAATTTATGGAATACTGATAAACAGTGAAGATGTCTGGAAACAAACCGCGAGCTTCAGGTGAAGTCATCTCTTGTTCAAAAATCGGGATGGAAATGGTGTTTTACGACTGTCTCGCTGTGTTATAAAACAGCCCCAAGAGAAAAGGGAATCCTGATGCTTTCTCTTTATACAGTACTCACACAGGAAGCTGTCATTTAATTCACACCATGCACGTAATGCATGCTAAACTGTGGAAAGTGGGACAAATTGCAGAACTTTCTCTTTTATTGGAAGTCATATTAGTTCCTCTTTCAGTGGCGTGATAGATTCTGTTTCCTCAGTCTGAGATAGCTCTGTTGCTGTGAATCACTACACTCGGCTGTGTTAGATAATTAAATATATACAGTATCTTATTGATGTTATTGGATTTGTTGCTCTGTAGCATTTTATCTTTATGTAAACAATTTCTTTTTCTGCTGTGCAGTTTTTTTTTTCGAAAAAAATGATATATCTTTTTTCATTTTCTTACTTACTTTTCTTTTTTCCATCCCAATTTGCGGTGGCTATTTTCACAGCCCCAACCAACCGTTACGAGCCTCCCAGGGGGGAACGGTGCCGGCGCTGTTGGTCAGAGCAATGGATTGAACCTGGTTCGCTACAGTTTGGGCTCCTCTGTGCTCAGCCACTGAGAAGCTTTGGTTAAAACAAGGAACAAAAAAAAAAGTCAGCCGTTAGTTGTCATTATTTGCAACAGCGTGACATCTGATGTAGGGCTCGTGTATAATGTAGCGTCTCGGGAACTTAGACCTCAAGACAAAACCGCATTTCATAGCGTGGCAGTGAGAAAGCATTGTTCCTCTGTTCTAATTAACTGTATCACAGCTCTGCCAAAAATAAACTCAAGGACTGATTTGTTTTAGGCATGTGGAGATGGGGGGTGGGGGGTGGGGGGGGGGGGGTTGCGAAGGGTGGGAAGATCTTCAGATAGAACACCCAAGTCTGTGGGGAGAGAGGGCCTGAAAACCTGCATAAATTACTACAGTATATTGTACACAGAAATCTCTCATTTCTCCTTATAACGTGACCTAATTTCTTATACCTGCGGGACCCGGGAGCATCTTTAACTCCCCCTCCCTCTCATATTCTAACCCTCATGCAGAGGGAAAGCACTGCAGCAGAGCACTGAGCATTAAGAGCAGGGATTTTGTTGGCCTGAGGTAAAACGCAGGGCAACACGGGTCAAACTCTGCCGCTCTCTGTGTGGTAAAGATGTGATGTCATTAGCGAGCTTTCAAGGTTCTGTAGTTTATTGTTGTTTTGGTTGCAAACATCCATGACGAGCCAGTCTCATTGCTCACCGTGTGGGCTGTATGCGTTTCTCTGCCCTGAAAGAGCTGTCACTGTGCTAATCTAGTGACCGATAAAGCTACATATCTAAAGGTAGCGCTCACTGTCCTTAGAGCTCCTGCATTTTTAGACTTCAGGATCTTCCAGCTAAACCTGAATTTGCCTGGTATTTGCATAGTATTTCTTAGTGCACTTAATTGGGCCAAGCCTGAAATAATTGTCAGAAAAATAAAATTTTTTGCAACTTGAGTGTTTGTTGAACCTTCTGATCAAAAAAAATTGCATAATGATTTTTTAATTTGTATAATATTTGCTACATTCTGCATTTTATTTTATTTTATTTTCCACCAGTTCAGTCGAGTGTTTTGTGTTGGTTGGTTTTCAATCCCTTAGCTTTACTGTTGCTGCTCTGTCTCACAGCTTCCATCAGCTCCATTTCTAATCAGCTGTTTTATGATAAAGCTACTGTGTGCTGCCTACCTTTTTAGCACCAAATGGCCGACAGATAAAAATGCTTGGTTTGCACAGTGGAGCGTTCAGATACTTGGTGGAGACCAAAACAGGGCTGAAAAGTGTGATGTGATGTCATTAGCGAGGCCAGAAACACGACTTCACATGTATGCTTCTATTGCTTTGTGTCCGATGGATAATTAAAGCGACAGCTGTATGACCACACATTTGCCACAGCAACTTTATAAAGGTGGTAATTGTTAAAGTTGTGTTCACAGCTTGTTATTCAGCCCCCAAGCGGCCAAGAAACTCAGGTTTATTTAAATTTAAACACAACTTTTGATTATGAAGTCACAGCCTTTTTTTAAGGTTATAAAAGTGTTGTAATTAAGCCAAGAGAGCACAGGCAATATGTGAGAAGATCAATAGTGCATAATGGGAAGCTCAGTGTTTCAGCACAACAATTGTCGCTGTGAGAGCAGGGATAGTTCCACTTAGCCTGCGCCTAACAACTCCAAGACTTCAAACCAAACAGAAGGAGGGTGTATGGACTAAGAGCTTGATATGCAAACAGCCATGGCGGGGCAACAGCAAGCAATAAACATGCTAATTTAGGAGAGTGTAACAGTCACTTATCTGGAGCCCAAAAAAAAAAAAAAAATAGTCACATCAAAAATGGCTTATGGCATTCTCTACACCTCTGCAACAAACAGAGGCAGGAGTTAGCAGTCCCAGCAGGCATTACGCTGAGTGCTACAGCCGCAGTTTGTTTTCTGCCTTCCACCCACAACTTATAAAATATTAAAGAGCTATTTTGATTAGAATAACATAATCATCACTACTGGCATTTACATATAAAGTGTATGCTTTCAATGGAATAATGCCTCTGCTCAAGGACAGGATAATATTGTTTACGCAAAATGTCTCGAGCCTTTTAATTCTCTAGGCCTCGCTGTTGTGTGTGTGTATGTATATGTATTCGTGCTTCTGTGTGTGTGTGTGTGTGTGTGTGTGTGTGTGTTCATTATAATATTGTCACTCTCGCTTAAAGAATAAAGGGAATCTAAAGAAAGTATATATATATGTATTCCTTTTGAGAATATTGCATGAATTAAATGGATAAAGTGTAAAATGTGGGTTTGGATTAAACTTTGTTTTTGCCCTAATTGCTTAGTACGTGCGTCCTTTGCTTCAGCTGGTTATTTTATATTTAATTTACTTGTGAGGTGACCAGCCGTCACTTAATTCCTTTATGAACAAGAGTGAAACTTCTGTCCTGGGTATTTAAAATGAGACTTCTGCCACTATTTTCATTACAATGCCAACTTATTTTCCTGTGGTACGTGCGGGGAAAGTCAAGATAATGGAAAGACACATTTCTCCCCCATAAGTAAAAACCCTGGTGGTTCGGCACTGTTATGAGATGCGTTTTTTCACTCCATGATGAATTTCCGTCTTGATGGGAATGGTGCTTTCCAGGATGACAATGTCCCTTTTCACCTGGTGATTTGAAAATCATGACAGAGACGTTACAGAGTCTCATCAACAAGCAGAAATAATGTCAGATGAATTGTGGGCGATTTAGAAAAAGCATTAGAGATGATGGAGTGCCAACATAATCGCCTGCTATCATTTTTTGTGTTGTTGCTACCTTTGGAGTTGCCCTTGAAGAAATAAATGGGCCCCGTGCAAAACCAGAAGACACCGGGAATCACGCTATAGATTTCTTTTTTGACAGCGCTGTCAATCTTCCCTTCTCTGGCGCAGCTTACCGAGCATTGCCTGAAAACCACAACTTCCTGTTTAATACTATTAAAGATGTGCTGATGTGAGAATCCTGTGAGTTGACTCAGAAAATCAATGGACAATCTAAATGTCTCTGGTGTGAATTTAAGAGTATGAGCACCGACTTTTATCCCGGCAAAGAAAATGATGTAACCATGACCTTGCTTTTTTTTTTTTTTTTTTTTTTCCATCCGAATGGGGTTTCTTGAAAGTTCATTTCACTTCTTGTCTTCAAAAGAGCTGAATGTGTTTTCCGTTGGTTTCATCTGCAAATCGTTGGTGTATCAGTGTAACGATAGAGTTCATTTTAAATTTTGAGCTATAAATTGTATACCTGTAGATTTGTCTTTTTGTGGTAACACAGAAAAAACAGGAGCCAGGATGTATGAGGAGAGTTAAAGTTTATTTATTCATTTATTTATTAATCTTTAAAAAATATTTGCCTAGCAAATACAGGTACTTGCTAATTGGTTTAAACTACACTGAAAAACAAGCACCAAACTTAAAGAACATCTGTTGTTGGGCCAACATGGTACCGATGTAAAAAACAGCTGTTACTCTGGGAAAAAAGTGTTTTTTTCAGGGTCACGCCCAGCTGCCGGTGTGGGGTCCTGCATAGAAAATAATAGGGGGAAATGTTTTGATGCCTTCCCTCTTGCTCGTGACTTTCTTCCCCCTTGATATTAGTTTTGCTTTCTGCCTCTGTGTCACTGCAGCTCCCTGTCTCCTGCCCATCTGCCCATCTATCATCATCTCTTATTTCCAGCCAAGTGTTGAGCCATGGGAATCTATGAGGTCATTCCAAATCTAACTTCTGTAGCAGCTGCCAGCCAAGCCGTCTATTTGATAAGCACTTCGATTTCCAGCTAAGATCCTTTCATCAAAAATCTCCAGGGGACTAAATTCAATTTCCATTTTAAAGTATCTCAGGTGTTTTGCAATAAACAGGCCCCGGTGCCAGTGTAATGCTGGGACCATCTCTGCATGTGTCGCACTTACGTGGATTGTCTGTTTGGTTTATGATCACACCATAAAATCTAATGATACTCATTTGGACCCCTGTGGAAAAGGTGGAGAAGAGGGCATGAGCGCACTTTGAAATATGATTCCTTTGGGTTATATGATAGGGAAAAAAAAGAAAAACTGTCTCTTCACTGCCCTTAATGATGTAGCATACTTTTTATGTTTAATTTGAACCCATATTTAATCAGTTAAGAGGGAATTAAAAGTTTGAGAAAGCAGCAGGTAACAGATTTCTTGTTAAATTGTGTCAATACATATAGTACTCTACTAAAACTAGTGTAACTGATCATTATTACATATTATTGATCTTAAAGTACCTGTATTGCTTTCATGATCCAAGTCATAAATAAAATTGAATCTGAAGTTGCAGACATGATAGACAAATGTTTAGATTAAGTGTGACTTGACCTTTCTGAGGATACTGTTATGTCCTTCGCAAATAACCATCCATAAATCCGCCTTGAAATTATATATAAATTCTCTCCGTACAGCCCCAGAATTTGCCCAAGAATCATCATGTATTAAGTTTTTTCAGTAACAAAATGACAGATTTCTTGTTAAACTGATAGTTGTCTGCTCTTCCATTGGTACAATGGAATGCACACACAGATCTGATAGCTAATTAATTGTACTTTTAATGGTGAAATTTGCCAAATTGGTGCAAATGGTGGATGGTAAGCCTGTATAGCTCTTTGCCTTGTGACATGGTGAGCAAAGTTTATGTAAACTGTAAAGTTAGATTGTTTTGCTGAAGGCATGCATAGTTTGGCCCTGTAGCGTGTGAACATGTGTTTGAAGATCTACTGGTTGAAAGAAGGCCCATGATGAAGAGGCAATAATGTCATCTGCACAGTCAATGCAGTTCTTAGCATTTTGGGATGATAGAGAAAGATCCAACATGTAGCATGTCTCATTTGGCCAGTTAAGCTCTGGAATATTTTAACATCACTTTACTTAGTATTGGGACTGCCACATGGGGATAATTTCCTTTTTTGGACTAATAATGTAATAATGCATTTTCAAAGCTGTAATCACTACCAAAGTATAATTTTAGTTGGTTGAATCTAACAAGAGCTTAGAAAAGTGAGACTTCCAGGGGTTAATGACTAGGTTGGGACAAAGAGGTAAATTCAACAGTTTAAGTGTTAAGTTTAATGTCAGATGGTAGCTAAAATGTCACACAATTCTAATGGGTTTTGTTCATCGTTGTGATATGCTTGAGGGAGAGTGCGCTAACCTTTGAGGCAACTTTTATAAACAGAGCACCATCAGTTTTTATGCATTATCAGATTTCTACTAACATGCATCAACCAGCAGCACTTCGAGGGTCCTTCAGACAGTGGGGTCTATAGCTACCTCATAACCATATGGCACAGGGTATAAACATTTGAAACTGTAAATGCCAGTGTGGTTCTGATCATTTTTATGTGGACTTACTTGAATTTCTATTAACAGTTTTCCAAATAAATTCATCGGGCATGTTACGCTGCTTTGTTATCACTAGGTGAGTGTATTGTAATGTAACGTGGGTGCAATGTTTATGTAGATAATTCATGAGGTGCAATGATCCCTCACTTACTGCATTGCCATCCTGTTGGTGCAAATCACGCATCAGTTAGGTCTATGTAGCAGCTGGTCAAATATACATAATGGCATATGCAACACGAAAGATTATTGTATGCTAAATGAAAAAAAGCTCAGCCGGATGAGAGTTCAGTTGAATGGTCAGTATCCTGTCACCGAATGACAAGTAGTAATTTTCCAGCATTTTGAGCTAGCTATCTCTGGTTTAGTGCACGCCTGCCTTTCTGGCATTATGCATATTATAAGTGCTAAAGTATCTGCAGTTCCATGACACATGACAAATAGGCCGCTGTAAAAGTCTAGCATGCAATATTAATGGTGGCTCTGAGTGGGAAGAAGCCTTCAGCTCGAGATGATGATTCATGGTGATATGATGGGCGCTTTTAGGCAAGCATGTTCGAGTCAAATAACATGACGGATTATTTTTGTTTTGTCATTGTATTTATTTTTCTTTGTGTTTTGTGTGCTCACTACACGGTCTATTACTTTGGGGTTGTGCTCTGTCTCTGAAAAAAAACTGAACAAAGTTTTGATGCAGTGATTTATTTTGTGCCTTACAAATTCTGATATGAGCTGAATTTACTCTTGCATTTTAATTTACATATTTAATTTTGTAGCTGTTGTGGTTTAATGATTTTTCAAAAAAAAAATAAATAAAAAATCACCTCCCCTCTTGATAAACATCTGTAGTATCTTAGATTTTTGCCAGTATATTAAGCAGCATTTTTATTCTGTTTTATTGTCACTTTGCATTATGTATCACATCATTTATTCACTTAATTATGATTGAGTCTATTGTGACTAATTTATTCTGTGTAATATAGCGCAAGTTGTACTGGTGAAATAATCGCTTGTGTGTTTAAGCACACACCTGTGACATTTAGCGTGTCGAAACAGTTTTGTCTGTTTAAATATGATAATACTTTTCTCACACAGTGCTGTTGAGATGATCATCATTCAGTCACACAGTGTCTGGCTATGTCCATGCCAATGTCCCCAACCATGGCAGAACACCAAACCATCAGTGTCTTGATTTCCACTAAAAAACGTTGTTCAGAAGTACTTTCAGGACTCACAGATGGCAGAGCTTCGCGGCACAAACCTGCCTGGCAGGAGTTGCACAGTGTGTGTAGTGTGGAGTATGTATGTAATGCTATAATCTTTATCTGCAGTTGTTTGTCACGTCATTTTAAACACAAATATGCATATTTTGTGAATACCTGGGAATGGTGTAATTACGTTCTTACATAATAGCATTTCTCAGCATAGCAGTCATGGAAGTCTTTTATTTCTATAATGCGGCGTCGCAGACAGAACAAACTCACAGACATCAGTTGCAATCATTAGTCTAGAGTTTTTGTTCAAATTTCATCCTTAAAGTTGACATTGAGGTGGTTATTTTTAACAAAATAAATATGATGGCTGTTGGTTTTCTTTGCTCTAATACACACACACACACCTTTCACTGAAATACTGGCCTTCAAAGCTGGCCAGAAAAAAATAACTCATGCCTTCGTTACATCTATTTCAAAAGAGAGTGTGCATGGTAAAGACCCTCATGCAGGATAAAGAGAAATGCACGATACATTATGCACATCGCTGTGATACTATATCCCATATTTAGCATAGAATCATCTGCAGGCAGCAAAGTAGGAATCTGTGCCTGTGTGTGTTTGTATGTAGCGCGCCTCCTGTGCGTATGTGTGAGTGTGTGCACCGGTGTTTGTGTTATCTTCCCCACAAAGGCAGATAGGAGGCGAACGGGCTGTTTGGTTCTCCAATTTCACTCGCTGACTGACAGACATCCTCTCGTGCCTGAAGATAGCCAAAGCAAAAATGCCTTTGGCATGTTAAGCCAGAGGAAGAGCATGAATAAATCATAATAAGCAAACTTCCTCACATCATAGATATCTTCCATTTCCCGCAGAACTGATGTGTCGGGTGTTTCTACCGTCAGCCTCCACTATAGCTACTTATTTTTTCTCTATCTATGCACAAAGGGAGTTGAACACCGAGATAAAGTTTAACTTGATTCACTGGGAGCAGTGTGAAAGTGACCTCGTGAGGTGGTTGGGATAAATCCGTTCAGATCAGATCTTGATAAGAGATGGCGAGAGGCACATCGCTTCATCAGAGAAGTTTCAAAGACTTAGTGGTTTATGTTTCCCTGGACTCCTTCAACTATTAGCTCCTGCATAAAAGAAAAAAAAAGTGCATGCCCTTTGACAAGATGGACTCCCAGAAATGATGTGTGTTCCTGCTAGGTAGCACATAAAGAGCTTATTTCAGGTAGTCAAACTCCCTCAATTGCTTTCCAGGCCAAATTATTTTAGCAGCCCAGACACCTGCTGAAATGCTCTGAACCGTGAGAGCATTTCACCACTCCTTGCTGTCTTTATTTGTGAATGCTACATGCATATGCTGCATCTTAGCTATAAAGCATGTAAAAGTGTTGTATAAACACTGTACTTCTGACCTTTCACTGGTTAAAATTTCATTCACGTAAGGGTAGAAGTGTTTTTCAGTAGAAAAAACACCACAGCTTTCTCCTGTGCTCACAGAATACCAGAATCGATTCACTTTACAGTGCAAAGTACAGTTATATGTGCCATGGAAACCTAAAGTGCATGAAACATTTACAAGCACAATTTGCTTTTTTCCACACTGGGTTTCTTTCAGTTTTATGAACTTGGTTCGTTTCCCCCGTCCCGACTCTTTCCATCCTGACCGTATGACACCTCACAGTTAATCAAAGTCTTAAGTCGGTCTCGGCGCTGCCCGCGACAGATAAATGCATTCATATCCTAAGGAATTCACCAAGTCCGCGGTGGGCTGTGAATTCCTGTAAACGTCCCTTTAAGAATCGATAGGTCGGCATCTTTTATAGTGGCCTGTAAACTATCTCAGCGGGGAGGGAATACCGGCTCGAGGAGTCCTGTTGGATGCTCTGAGCACCGTCTGACACCGACTGTCTTAGGGCTTGATCAGGGTCAGCCAAGTTATGTTATTAATGTAATGGATGTGCTTGACAGAGATATTGGAGGTAACTGAACCGCTGAACCGAAAAAAACAACAACAACATAACCTTGAGGGTGGATATTAAAGCACACTGAGTGGTTTGATTCAGATAGCTTTTAAAGTGGTCTTGGTCTGTTTAGGGTGAAATTGTATTAGTGTTTAATACCAATACTGGCTTAATACACTTTGGGCTTCAGGGAAATTTTGGTGTATTTCCTCTGCAAATATATCTGTTTTTAAGACACCATGAGCATACAATTATTTCAATACTTTCAACTTGTTAGTTTTGAATATGCAGATGTTATATCATAGGGGAGGGAAGGTAAAAGGAGTATGGAGAAGAATGCATATAAGCCACAGAAATATACAGTCTGATATAATGTGGTATGCATGGTGATGCAGGGGTTCCACTAACACGTTGGAAAAACTTATTTATTTCATTGTGACGTGTTATTTTTTACTCCACTGGCAGACACTCAGCCTGATATCTCCAGGCAGCAGTCCCTATTAATCTGAAGGAATCTTAAATTTACTTATTATGATCATTCATTCAGCACATCTTCCAGAACTACCCAATCTGTGTAAATGCCAAAACCATAAAAAGAGATGCTAAAGTCTATCCCTCCATACAAATAAAAAGGACTCTCTGCTCTGAATGTAAGACATCAGTGATTCAGTCATATCTCAGTGTCGTTATATTGGGTTCATTTTTCAGTCTCCTTTGATAGAACAACTCCCTGCATCAGTTGGAGAGCTAATTCCCACTGTAACATCGGCTTGCATGAGCACAACCCCCCAGGAACCCCTTTCATATCACCCTCCTTCTCTTCTGCATCCAAGACATGGAGAATCATCCCATGTGATATCTGACTGGGGACCAAGCAGCACACCGAAGACAATGTCATTTACATATCCCGCATCTCCTGTTTACATGGCTCCCATTTATCATCAAAGACAACTTTATGGATAGGTCTTTGAATGGGGGAGTGATATTAATCAAGCACCGATCCAACAGGAAACTGAGAAATCAGATGCCAGAGGCCAGCATCTTCTTGTCTGTGTGTTGAAGGCCCATGTCTTGGGTAAATATTGCATGCAGATAAAGTGTAGGAGTAAGCAGAAAAGGCAGAGGAGGCAGCGAAGTTTGCAGAAAGCAGGTTTTTTGGACTCAGCATTTTGGCTCTGCCTGATATGTGGGATTATACAGTACAATGTACAGTGATATGTTTTCAAGAGGCAATGTTAGTTTTCATTTTATAGTTCAGGGCATTGATAACATCAACACTAAAAAGAAAAAGGAAAAACACACATATACTGTGAGAAGCAGCAGTATAGACATGCTCCATAAGGTTGGCTTTGAACTGTTATTGCTGCGGTGCTTGGAGCTCCACGCTGCGTATCGTGCAGAAAAAGCAAGAAAAACAACAAACAAGAAAAAATCGTTCCAGTGGTTTTACAGTAGGTGCAATAGTGGCGATATGAGCTAAAATACTCACATGGCCTTGTCTCAATGGAAACATTAAATGGACCGTGATAAAATATACAGCAGCAGGAGCCTCACAGTGTGAAGATCCATTCTTTCAGGTCTTAAGGTTCATGGTGGCAAGTTCAAAAGGCTCTAAGAGAGCATCTCTTCACTAAATCTGCTGTGAAAAAGAACCCCAAAAAACAGTGCTTCACTGACCTCTGGGTTAAAAGGTTCAATGCTGTTACACCCAACATCACAGTTGGGTGTTATTACCAGTACTTTTGCTCCGTGCCACAAAACCGCTTGAGTATCACCACTGAAACTGACCAAACTGTAAATCCAACAAATAAATGAAACATCTGAATTTGAACACAGCTGGTGTTTTAATGCCTGTGGTCAGTGACTGTTGGGATGCAACCAGGGTCAGACTGGGAACAAAATTCAGCTCTGGCAATTTTCATCTGTACTGGCCCCCGGTCTATCCAACATACATGCTCAGTATCAGGCTTTTCCTTGTTCAGGTACAGGATATCAGGTTAGCAGTAAAGCAGATTGTCTAATCATGATCAAATCAGACCTTTCCATCCAGATGGCCGGTCCAAGCCTGATTGTACATACATGTACATTTGATGTAAGAGTGGGAACTCTGGTAATCAGACACTCAACTCACCGTCTTTTAAATGACCATCATGCATGGTTGTGATCTTTTCTTCCACCCGTTTGTAAGCTTATATATATCTCAAATGATGATGTAACAAAGGTAACAAAACAAACACTGTTGCCTTTGATCTGAAGTGACATCATCACAGAGCAGGTGACATCATCAATGCATTGCATCATTTAAATGACATTTTGCACATTGCAAAAAAAATTTAAAACTTAAGAACGTGAACTGTTATTTCTAATCATTCCTGTACAGTTCTCTTGTTTCATGGAAACAACAGTCATACTGTACACAGGGTCAGACTGGGAATAAAATGTGACAATTTTTGTCATTTTTCCCAAACATATACACTCAGGCATCTGGCTTTTCCTCATAAACTGTAAGCAATAGATATCAGGTTAGCAGTAGAGCAGCTCTTTAAGCACAGATCAAATCGGGCCTGGCGTCATAAGGTGTCTTACAATGTCTTAGACCCATGGACAGTGCTGTGGTACCTGCACTCTGCAGGACCTGCTGCAACAGCTGAAGCAGGCTGTAGTCACTTAAAATGAATGAATGAACATAAAACCCAAAAAACTGCCGATGGTTTGATGATGTGGTTTAAACATTCAATGTCTGAAACGTGCTGTGACTACATGGGTGTCAACAATATTCTCTGGTGTCACGAGGACAGAGGGGTGTTGAACTGAGTCAAAGTCAGCTTTCCAGAGTCTGAATGTTGTATGTGTTCATCTCAGAGCAGGAACTCTGAAGATCAGCAACTCAAATCACTGACTCTGAAGTGGCCATCATCAGCTGCATGGATGTGATTTTTTTCTTTCACCTCTGTTTATGAACTTTTCTATCTTAAGTGGTGACATCATCAGAGGAGATCAAAGCAAACATTGTTGCCTTTGATCTGAAGTGACATCATCATCATGAGGTCACAGAACAGGGAATTATATCAGGCTTTTCCTGATACAGATTAAACAATAGATATCAGCTTAGCAGCAGAGCGTCCAGAGATCTACAGCACCAATGAAATCGGGCCTTGCGCCACAAGGGGATTTAAAAGGTCTTAGAAGCATGGACTGTGCCTGGCCCCTGTGGTATTTCCCAGAGTTGCCACATGGCCACTGCAACTAATTGGTATTTTTATTATTGATGAATGTGACATTTGTTTTTATCGATCCTTATTCCTATCCTAAATCAACTTACTGTATGTTTTTTCTGCTTTCTGCTTCTGCTCACTTAAATGATTATCCTGGGCAATTTTCTGTCAAGCAGATAAACAATTAATCAGCTTGTCTTTTCAGCTCAATTTCAAGGTATCCTAAAAAAACAAAAACATCCAACTTGCATAAAGAAAATGAGCTCCAAATTAAGAATAAGACATTCAAGTTCCTGTATGAAGGCACAAACACACAGAAAAACGAATGGCAACTATGGTAACCCCTGCAAACAGAGTCATGGTTACACACACACACACACACACACACACACTAATTAACAGACAGGATCACTCTGCACAGCAGACACACCAACACACTGACACACACACAGACACACAATCTTTTCACGCTTTGTCTCACCCTACATATCGCTGATGTAAACAGCAAAGACACACAGGCGTGCACGCACACACACACACACACACACAGGGACACGGCACACATCACCAGCAACAATTCTCCCGACACCCACCAGCAGTTTGTTGTGTTGTTCACATGCTGTCCCCGGAGTGAGAAGCTATGAGCGAGGAGTGAGAAAAGAGAGCAGAGACAAAGCACAGCGCTCAGAGATGGGAGAATCGCATTGTGCAGTAACAATACCTTGTCTGTGTCATCAGTGATCTAATGCATGAAAAGGATAATAATGTAATTGCTTTTCATATCCATACATATATATCCATCCATAAGTGCCATTTTTCTTCAACAAGTTATATCCTCCCAGGGTCAGTAAAAAATCATGGACAAGATTTGACATCTTAACATCGCTCTCTACCATGGTATTTATAATAATGATAATAATAATTATAATAATTATAAATTTTATGTAGAGTGCTTTTAATGGTACTCAAAGACACAAAATGGTCAAAAGAGGCAACGTTACTAAAACTAAGACTGAAGCTAAGAAACAAACAAAAAAAGACTAGATGTGGAAATTAGAAGAGCACAACATTTAACACGCTTAAAAGCAGTTCGGAAAAAGTGTGTTTTGATTAGTGATTTGAACATGGGCAGATCTGTGTTTGGTGTGTTTGGTGCGACTTCCCAGAGAGAAGTGGCAGCTGTGGAGAAGGCTCTGTCAGGTGTATATCAGTTACATTGTGTGTCTTTAGCATGTGACTCCACTTGCAGCAAGCGGCTTCATGCTGCGCGGGGGTGCTTATTTTTCGGCTACATGCTACAGTTGCATGTTAAATAACACATCTCACAAATATCGGTTTATATCTCTAGGAACTCCGATACTTTACTGTGTGTATGATCCAGATTCACCTGTAATCTGATTCGGGCATGCACTGAAAGTTTCAACACTTGTTAACACAATGTTAAAATCATTGTGGTCGGTCACACCATCTGTGGCAAGACTTTTTCTTTCCACGGGATAACAATAGCTACAACATAGGCAGCCCAACATGCACAGAGCATAGCAAATAATCCCCAAACCCCAACGCAGAGCCAAGCCATATGTCAAGTTAGTATGTGTTCAGCCTTTGTGATTACAGCACAATCAGGATTACATGTTCTTCCACAGCAAACCGTGCTGCTTGAAACCATTTAACATTTCTGCAGAGCAGGAATTGAGTTTCCTTAAGAGACATATGGGGGGGGGGGGGGGGGGGGGGGGGGGGGGGGGGGGGGGGGGGGGGGGGGGGGGGGGGGGGGGGGGGGGGGG
>JBAJHX010000076.1:11187124-11199748 GCA_037176925.1 Amniataba percoides
AAATTTGAGTTTTCAATTTGGCTTTGGGCAACACAAAACAAATAAATAGAATTTTAATGGAAGAAGAAGCATCATTCGGGGAAACTTAAAAGGACCTCAACCTTTGATTCTTGTATATAAAAGATTAAATAAAAAGATAAATGCACAAAACTAGGTGTCTACATTAACCACAATTCAGCTCAAACATTGTGGATAATGAAGACGTACAGATGGTTTTATGCAACTGCTTTTTACAACGGCCTCATTTCTCACGTACCCAAGCTAGTAAAAATGACAGAGCTCCTCTTATACCCAAATTTTTTTTTTCTCCCTTTGATTTTTTTTTCACTTTTCTTATAATAACATTCTGTAAATAGCTGTAATGCATTACCTACCATCAGTGATGCTCTTTGCCTTACACCATTTATATTAGTACAGTCATGTAAAACGTTGAGTAGAAGTTGTGAGTAACACGCTGCGATAACTATCATAAAATGGAACCAAGCCTATAACCAATCATCATGAACATTATGATTTTTACGATGACTCGTCAACAGAAAGAGGCCGAGTAGTGCCGTATGATAATATTTGCTGTTATTTCTGCATTCTTTCTTGAAAATCACATGATACTCCAGGTGGGAATAACCTAAACTGCAGCAAGAGCCATTCATTATTCATACTTCCTTCCAATGCCGTGGGGAAAGCATCAGTCAAACAAAAGAGAGCAAGTGAACTGTAGACACTCTCTTTCAAGGCATCTTTTCATTTTCACCTCAGATGAACTTCATCTCTTGCCCCAAGTAGTTTTATAGATTACACAGAAATCCTTCGTGACCCTGTGGTCTGGTAGGTGGATGATATCTGACACAACTCTGTCTTTTTGTCCTTTTTTTCTTTTTCTTAAATGCTACATGTTCGTGTTCAGCATGACCTACAAGAGATGCAGGGACATCTCTCCTGGGTGACAACTCTCAGGAAAAAAAAAAAAGAGAAACACTTCAAAGAGAAACCATGACAGACACACTGACAGGAAATGAGAGAGAGCGAGAGAGCGAGAGAAAGAGAGAGGGAGGGCTCGATTGTCTTCAGCATGAGACATGTTCATGTATGTGTGCGCTCTCTTCGTGACGGAGGCGCAGGAGACCGAAGATCAGTCAAACAGAAATCTACACGGGGGAAATGAGAAGGTTTGATTCAACAAACAAGGACCAGGCTCGTCCACTCGTCTTGGAAGATGCGCCTTATTTTCAACAAAACACTAAGTGTTCAGGAGGGGAGGTAAAAAGGTGACAGGTACACAGAGCGGTTACAGTGAGACGTGTTTGAAATATGCAATTCATTTTCTTCATAAAAAGAAAAATGAGATGGCTGTGCACTCATCTCTGAGTCTCTGGTGTGCTTTACCATCTAAATTACTGTCATCAGAACAAACCTTTATCTCATTAACAGTTTGTTCTCAAATATTTGTTCCCATTATAAAATCTCACATGTACTTGTGTCTAATAATCCTCCTTCCTCTGCGCGCATAAAAAAGTTCTTAGTGAATGATGAACCACTTCAGAATGTGCACTACTGTTCTCCACAGGAAATAAGAAAAGGAAGCCTTTAATATCCTGTTGCATAGACTGTACCTCCTCTGCGTTTCATGTTGCTATGCTAGAAATATTTGTCCTTCCTCTCCTTATCTTAAAAGTGTGTCATTACGCTCCCACACACTTGCATGTCAGCGTCACATCTGACAACAAAACAAACAAAAAAAAAAAACGAAAAAATTTCCCAAAAGAAAGTAGACTCGCACTTGAACGTCAAGCAGCTGTAATTCCTCAGATAGTACAAAAACACGCAGACCATTTGGGACGTGGAACTCCCCAAAGTCTCATGTTCAGGAGTGCTGCCAACACTTGGAAAAACAAGCTAGAGGTCCAAAACATGTTGAGCCTGCATAGTATTTTTGCATGCAAACTACAGTTTGTCTCAGGTCAGTGGCTCTCTTTGTGTCGGTCACTCCACAGTGCTTCTCCATACATCACAACATCACATGCATCTCATTTACCCATTCCATTATGCTATTGTCCATTCAGATTGTTTTTGTTCTAGTTCAACTGAACATGGGATTAATTAGGTTAACTCTTTTTTTGTCCTTTCAGCTTGCCCCACATAAAAGAAAAGCATGGACATGAAGAGGAATGAAATGTTTTTTACATCTGTAGTCCATTTTTTGGGTCATTATTATAAGTAGAACATCCATTTGTGTCACTCTGTACAATTTCAAATCCAATGCATTTTAATTTGAAAATATTTTTTGAACCACACCATCAACACATTGTTAAACAGGGAAACAATTACCATATTATAACAGTGTACCATATTTGATCGCTGGTCCTGTCCATTGGGGAAGGGGCGTTGACAATTTTCTGTGAAGTGAAAAATAACAACAACAAAGACAAAATAACACCTGAGCTCTCCCTGGCTTGCTATAGGTACAGCCTGTAAGAGCCCAGCATTGTATTTTTTGGTACACATTGGGGTGGGGGTGGAAGGGGAGTGGGGGTTGTCAAATCCTGTGCCAAAATTGTGTGCACAAATTACACAGTAAAATCAATGCAGTTTGCTAATGACTTGAGCTGGACTCATTGTGGGACACACTTATTATCCTGCTAGAAGTGAAATCAACAATCGCATTCTTACAGTGAGGCTTGGGGACACGGTCAAAACGGCAGACACAGATTAGATCAGCTGAGAGAGTCGAGGGCACTGTGTGAATCCCGCTTAAAGCTAAACTCAGAATGGCACTGGCTTTTTTGGTTAAACACGATCAGGACCTCCCAGCAAGGCTCTGATGACTTTAAACAGCGTAGCCCCAGACTCACCCTTGGACTGCATCATGATGCTCATGGCCTCAGAGCTTTGATTGCTTCAAAGTTTGTGTTTCATTTTGGCATGAAAAATGTGAGTGTAATTCAAAAAACAATCAACTCACTTGTATGCTTTCCTAAAATCCAGTGGATCTGCTTTGTGTTCAAGTTAGTCACAGTTGAAACTTCCCTGCTGGACAAGAAGAAAATGCAGTCGGAACATTCTGCTGTTTCTGATTTGGGTATGAAATAGTGTACAAAATTTATGTTGCATTGAGAAATGGAAAATAATCCACTCAAGAAAATTAAAAAAGGAAAGCTCTTGAAAATAATACATGAAACTTCCTCTTGCTTCTTCACGAGGGTTTCCATTTTGTTAGGAACGTTGAGTTTAAAACTGTTCATTATCTAGGCCATGGTTTGATATACATTTTCCTGCCAAAGGACTGACGTCAGATTCAGATCAAAGCACCTTATTTGTGTTTCAGATCATTTGTTGAACTAGAACCGACATCTGCAAAGATTCACTGCTTCTGTACAGTATGCGTGTGTGTTGTGTGTGCATATGTGTGTGTGTTTATATCAATATGTGAGTCTGTGTTCACACCTTTCTTACTGATGGCATTTTTTCACACAGAATATGTAAATGAGTTTAACCATCAGCTATGTGAGGAAAAACTGTAGCCCAGCCGTGTGAATGAACTGCAGTGAGGATGCAGAAGTGGACTATGGAGCATTTGCCTGCTTGTTATGTACATGCCCCCTGAGGTACTCGTGTTTTAAATGGAGATCTGCATGGCTGCTGGTAGGCGGAGACTTAGAAGAAACCTGCTATCCATGTGGGCCAGCCTTGAATTGCACCAGTTAATAGCAAGCTTTGGCAAAATGGATCATTTAGAGCCTTCAGGGTGTAGGCAAGTTGTCTTCTTTAACTCAATAACTGTATTTCTGTAAACATATCATTGATTTAACAGTCACGTCAGACAGAAAATCTGGTCCAACAAAGCTTTGTAAACAAATACTGTACATTTTGCAAGGAAATTTTGTCTCAGTTTTTAACATCTTACTACAGTGCTGCGCTGAGCCCAACTGTATCCAAATTTATTAGAGATAATCATCCCAGTATTACAACTTAGCATTTTCAAAAGTCTCTTTAAATGCTAGAATCTCCCTATCGATGAGGAAAAAGCGGATTTTGTGTCGCCGGCTTCACTTCCACCAGCAGTGTGCTAATTACCCTGCGGTGTCCTCGGCTCCCGCAGCTGCTTTCCAATTCTCTAAGGGGAAAAAAAGAAGCAAATTTTGGAAGGCTTACGCTGCTCGGATATGGCTCTTGAATTGGGATGGAAAAATGTCAAGTGTACTGCTTGGTTAAAAAAAAAAAAAACAAAACTGGGATGAGAAAATGGAAAATCCTCCTTCGCCAAGCGGAGAGTTTCTCACCGCCCGACACAACTGCAGCCAAGACAATCCCTTGCATAACCTCTGAATTATTTACATATTCTGGTGGGTGTGCGTAAACATTACAGTTTGATGCCTGGCTGGGTGAGAATGGACACAAACGTTCCTTGACAGCTATCGCCTTACAGTGCTCAGCCGCAGACCACGTGGTGGAGGAAGAATCCATAGAGAAAAAGGGGGACAGTATCCACGAGCAGGGTCGATGTATTGATCATAACCCAGGGACCAATGGCACTGTCATGTAATGTCAGTGGCCATCGCAGCTCCGCTTAACTTATTGATCATTTAATAGTTTTTGCCAAGGCACTCAATGGCGATGCAGGGATTAATCCTTAACATCTCCCTTCCCACCATCTCAGCAAATTAACCCGCAGAGTGCATCGTGTCGGGGCATCGCGTTTTTTTATTGGTTTCGAACAAAAGGTCTTTTTATACCTTTTTTGGGGGGGCCCAAGAATGAAAACTAAATGCAAAGAGAAAAAAATCAGTTCTGTTCTGGTTGATTACCTACCATGAAAGGACAGATTTTCAGGAATGCTGGTCTCGAGGGCACTGCTTTCTATCAATACCAGTTAAAGGAATGTCTCTGTAGCATACTAATACAAGGGCACAGGATTGTCGAACACACCCAGACGCTTGTTTCCATTATAAATGAGGTCCTTTGTTTGGGATGCACATCAGAAGAGAAGATAACCTTGGATTGCTCCTTTTTTTTTCTGGCTGCTGCTTTATTTTTCAAGATGCTTGTCGTCATCGCTTTTCTTTCGTGTGCTTTTAACCTATCAAATATAACCCTTGCGTAGTCTTTCAAAAATAAGGATTGCTGCAATGTTGAGTCGCTCAAACATCTGTAAGAATGAGCTCATCTGAGCATCCTTCCACAAATAACTGAATACTGCAATGAAAATAAAAGTGGAAGAGACATTTAGTAATCTCTGACAACTGCTGTCATTACACTTTCCTCGAGTTACTCAATAATTTAACTTAGGAAAAAGTAAAAAAGTTCCCGCACGTGTGAGTAAGTAAACACTGCAGTGCTGTTGTTTACTCTCTATAAATGGAAGCTTGATGTAAAGTGTCACCTCTTGTTTCTCTCTTTCATCTCCTCCTTTTCCACCCACAGAGTGACTGCATGTGCTTTGGCTTTAGATGTATCATCACCATCATCATCATGCCTGGGCAGAGGGGAACAACCAAACCAAACAAACAAAAAAAAAAAACACACAGCTTTATGAGTGCTCAGAGGAGCAGAAACATTTACTCACACTTGGAGTCAACACTTTAAAATACCATTTAAAATAAATTATTTAAGTTCCATGCAGTCTAAACCCAGGTACGCTTTATTTTCAGTGGAAAGCGAGCTCATTACCTTCAACTACAGTGTGTTTTCAATGCTTCTGTCATTGTAATCCTTGAGAAAATCTTTTAGAAAAGTATGACAAAGCCATTTTAGTTGCTGTAATTCTTTCAGATCAGCTAAGTGGATGAAATACTGAGATTTGATTGTATGACTCAAGTGATGTGTGCACTGCAGAGCCAGAGACAATAAATGGCAGGTTGTGGGTATTTTCTTGAGTATGTAAGGAATAGTTTGACAATTGTGAAAATATATCTACAG
The DNA here is from genome assembly GCA_037176925.1 of Amniataba percoides. Lineage (NCBI taxonomy): Eukaryota > Metazoa > Chordata > Actinopteri > Centrarchiformes > Terapontidae > Amniataba > Amniataba percoides. The sequence continues at coordinate 11,193,038 of JBAJHX010000076.1, forward strand.
TCACTCTCTTGCTGAAAATTAGATTAGTGGATTGATATGACTCTTAAGTCTACAGGGAAAAGACAAAGCTGCCACCAGCAAGAAAGCTAATTTAGCTTAGCATAAATACATAAGCTAACGGTAAAGCGACAAGTCTAGGTCTTTACAAGGGAAATAAATCTGCCTACCGACAGCACTAACTATATATATATATATATATTGCAGTCATTTAAATTGCTTTAACGCCCACAAAAGTGTGAAAATGAGAATTTGCCATCTTACGTGTGGTGACAGTATTGTGGCAACCAGCCAAGACTCAAAGGCCTGCTAGCTTGTTTCCCTCTGTATCCAGTCTTAATGCTAAGCTAAGTTAACAAGCAGCTAGTTGGAGATCAATGTTTAGCATACAATCATCGATGTAACTCTTGTCAAGAAAACTGTATTTCCCAAAATGTCATACTATTATGTCTTGTTTTATTTTACACAGTTCTGGTCTGTCAGATCATACCTACCTTTATTTCCTTTTACTTTAATTCAGCTCCTATGATTCGGGTATGAACTACTACCATGCTGTTATGTATGGAAATGAGTAGTTTTGGCATCCTTAGGAGTATTGAAAAAATATGTTTGTACCCTATACTGACAACCAGCCATCAGCGCTTTGTGTATGTTTGTGTATTTGGCCTGTTTATGACACTTTAAAAAGACTACACAAACACAATCACAAGCAAATAATCTGCATACACACTTTCGCAACATGCAGTAAACACACAAATACACTTAAATACGATTCCCAGACGCCTTTTGTGTGCAGCTTGATAATGTGTGAGAAACTCTGGGTGTCAGTAAATACTTTCTATGGTTCCACTGGAACAGGGGCCTTAAGTAGCCCCAGTAAATGGCTTTATAAGCAGTTCAGTGAAGCATGATGTCTCCTTACCTGAAAACCTTCACCATTATCCCTCACATATTGCCACCGATACGATTTATTTTCAGGCAGTTGTGGCACAGACCGATGATTCCCTTGATTGATTTCCATTGCTTAGACTAGAATTGCACTTTCTCTCTTCAAAGAGTTGGCCGTGTGTCTGCGTCCTTCAGACATGGACTTTCCAGCAAACCTCTAGGAACTCTTGCATTTGGAAAATCTAAATCAAAGCCCATTTTTTTTGTGACTCAAGTTTCCTCCAGATATTTTTGGTTTTGGCTGAACAGATTTAAGAGGTTTTGTCTAGACTGAGGTTGGTGCAGAGGGCAGATGAGGGCCAGCTAATACTGCCTGCTGCTAAAAAAGCAAACTTCAAACGAGATTTATTATTGCTTCTGACGATGGGGGAAAAAAAATGTTAATCGCTCTTGTCAGAAAGGTTAAATTTGTCTTCCTATTTCACAACAGAACATACGGAAACGGCGCTCACAAAAACGCGCAAAAAAGAGCATTCATATCGACTACACCCATTATTACTATATTAAATGTGTCACTCAGCCCGTAGCTCCTGCTGCCTGCATTTATCCATGTTTGCAGCTGAAAAGATCAGAGCAGCGCCAAACACCTCAGCATGCCGTTGATTTCATCAACCCTCCAGCAATGGAAGAGCTGACTGATTGAAATGCTTATCAAATCAAACCAAACAAATTATAATTAACTCAATTCACTCAGGATCCTTACAAAACAGGGCTGCACTTTTAATCAGCAGACGTTCCTGCTCGGCCTGAGTGATGCTTTTAAGTGGGCATGGTCTTAATAGTTAACACGCACGGATGAGTAACAGGGAGGTGAAGAGTGGGTGAAGATGGAGGGGTGATAGTGGGAGTCATGTGTCAAGTCTTTGATGATCAGGGTAAGGGAGGAGGAGGAGGAGGATGGGAGGACTGCATCATCACTCGCACCGTCACATTATAAATCCTGTTGTCTCATGCAGGTAAACGGCATATTGATCTTTGCGCAAGAAATATGTATGGTCCCCTGCCTTTGTTGATATGTGGCACTGTGGTGTAGAAAATGTGTTCCAGGGGTCTTTCAGTGGACGATCAAAGTTGCTCTTAAAGAAACACTTCCTTTGCAAGTCAGTATGTTTGTGTGTTCGCTGCTGCCTCTGTCACGTGTTAGTATCGCACCATAACAGTTGCTTCAGTCGTGTGTGTGTCATGATTGCGGTGTGTGCAGGCTTTGAAGTAAAGTCCTCAGTAAATGGTTTAATGCCAAATCTATAAATTGTTTTTCAGTACCAAGCCTCACTCACCCAAGTAAAATATTTGCTCAATCTGAGAAGAAAAAGAGAGTCAACTTCAAGTTGCAGTCTGGTAAAACTCCATCCTTCATCTCAGCAGTTCTATAATGTGAACAAAATGAACGTGTCGGGACTTAAGGGATACCTTTAAACAAGCCATAATCTAAACTGAAGCCTGAGAATCTGGAAAAAAAGAGCTGTCTGTAATTAAAAGCTGTATAAAGCCAACAAGAAATGTGAGTCTGTTCAAATAACACCCCGCTAAGTCCTCTTGATTTGAGGAATCTGTGGAATGAAGTTAAGAGGAGCCTTGCTGAGCTAGACAAAGAATATTTGATAGTTTCAAATTTGTTTTTACGCCCTAAATTTGGTGATCATTCTCAGCTATTACAAGGAGTGCCTGCCTTAAGAAAGTTATTTTCACACACCGACTCACACTGTAGTGAATTAAAGACTCAGACAGAGTGAAAGTATGCCTTTGATGCCTATGTATGTGTAAGATGTGCCGCACACTACTCATTAAGTCAGTTCAGTTGGATGTTAAATTACAACAGAGATGTCTGAGAATGACTCAGAGGCTAATTAAACAATGGTAATAAATTATGAGAAGGGAGGTTGAGAATAGTGTGAATGCCTGTGCCATTCATTCAGCAGAGCCTCACATACATATATATCACTCTATTATGCATTCAGCACAAACTGACAAAAATGCTGTAGAGTGGAACGTCAGCGGAGCATAGCTGACGACTCAGCAAACCCAGCCAAATATTATAATTCTCCAAGCGTGGTTTAAATAAGGAGTGTGGGGTTTCTGGAGGTGGGGGCTCAGGCCGGCGTTTCAGGCAACCACCAGACTGTAGCCTTGGACGTCTTCGCCGTGGAAACAGATGGGACGGGGTGCGCAGCGGCAGATCGTCGTTATTATGGTCACACAGTGGGGGCGAGTTATGGAAAATGTTCCTCGTGATGCAATGTATCCTGGTTCATTCACTCGAGAAAAACTGAAAATCTATGGGAAATCTATGGGCGACATTGTGGAAGTATAAAGAAAAGGAATATTTTTGATGGGAGTGCGATGTTTTTTTTTTGTTTGTTTGGTTTTTTTACATTGCATTTTTTAGAGATGCCCACTGTTATTTTAGCGGCTGTGCAATTTGTCCGATTTCAGTGACAAATTGCCCAAATGCTCAAAGTAGTCTTATTTTGAACATCACAATCATAGCCCAATCAAAGTCTCATTTTCAGCGCGTGTTTAGCATTCACTGTGTTTGGCTGCAGGAGGAAAAAAAAAAGAAAAAGAATAATAAGCAGAGTGACAAAGAGAGGGGGAGAAAGCATGAGCTGGTGCCGGTGGTATCAACGGCCTGGGACTAACGGAGGAGAGGAGAGAGAAACAGAGAAGGCTGCTGGGGGAGCACATAACTCCGCTCAGTGTCCCAGTGCAGAGAGAGGAAGGGAGAGAGAGAAGACACAATGCAATATTCTCTTTGGAATTAATTCACTGTCTCTTCTCCGAGAGCATCTAATTTAGTGTTGCTTGCCTTCCTTGCTGTCTCAATCTTCCCCTCCGTCTCTCTCCCACTTTCTCCATCCATCTCCTTTACTGTCTCGCTGTTTCCATCCTGCTCTGTGCCAACCAACCCCCCCCCCCCCCCTTTCCATTCCCTCCCCTTCCCTTCTCCATCACCACCACCACCACCCCTATAAGCACCACCACTCCTTTCCCTTTACTGTCTCTCTTTCTCTGCCTTAGACCTTTGTGAGACTGTCTTTGTGGCGAGCGCAGAGAGAAAGAGGGAACACGACTCAGGCAGTCTGATTGGGAAGGAGAGCGCGAGAACCTGGAGACATGGAAGATGAGAAAGGGGGAGTGAGTGGATATGAAAAAAAAGCCCCTCTCCCCCTGTGAGAGACAGAAGGGATGGAAAAAGGAGGGGGAGCGTACTGACGGAAACGCAGACAAGCAAGGAAGGAGGGTAAAAAAAAAAGTGGTTATCCCCTTATCCACTGTTTTAAAGAGGTTAACCTCATTAAAATTGTGGTTATGAAAATGCTGAGGGCAGGAGAGATAATAAAGCCTCATACCAATAGTACATTCTCAGCCTGAACTCATAGATTCTTCTCCCATTAAGTTTCAATTTGAGATTATTTCTGAAAAAAAAAAAGGTGCTTTAGCCCACCTGACCATTCGGGTGAAAGGATAAAAATCTTTCTGCCCTTCAAGGTTGAGAGTTATCGCTGGAAGAGAAAGAGCGGCCACTCCTCTCCAACTCTGTAACTTTTGCTGGAAATAAAGACATGGCACCCACCGCCCCTACCCCCTACTTTTTCTTTCTTTCTTTCTTTCTTTCTTTTTTTTTTTTTTTTAGCATGCGAAATAAAAACAGCAGTAAATGAGTCAAATATGAGAAGGTCACTGTGTTTTCCAGCCCGTTGCTCATCCTAAATGGCTCCCCGTGGCCCAAATGAGGATGGATGTGAGCTGAGGAGGACTCGCTGGTCTGAGCTCAGCCTCCCGACAGGCCGAGGGGAAAAGCAAGGGCAAAGGAGACGACGGAGAGTGGAAGTTCGAAGGCGGGCTGGCTGCCGCGCGGTCTGGTGTGGAGGATTTACAGAATGCAGTTGCGGGGAGCTGTGTTCGGCGTGAAGGCTGGCAGCGGAGACCGGGAGGAGGTCAGGGGGCCTGTACTTAGTGTGCAGATTTACCAGCAAGCCTCAGTGTCGGTCACCAATCCTCTCCGATCATCTCTCTGTTGTGTTTTTTTTTTTTTTTCTGTCTCTCTCCTCAGCCTGTGTATTTGTTTCATCACTGTAAATCCAGAGTAGCTAGACAAATTTAACAAAAAAAAAAAAGGTATTATCTGATTAAGAGATTTTTCTTTTGTTAATCCATCTCTAAACAAAGGGTAATACCAGTAAAAGAACACCGTTGTATTGATGTCTTGATATGCAGGATTAGCCTAAAATATTCTCAGCGGATACATAAAGTTGTAACCGATCCTGTTGAAGACATTTCAATTGTTGTGTTCTTCTCGTTAATAATCCCCCTTCGTGATAATACGTTTTTGAAGAGATCGCATTTTCCATTTCCAGTGATCTGCTTCTGAGACAGAGCCTGGAAACCTGAAACGGTGGAGAAACGCTGCGATGGTGGGAGAAGGACGCGCTGTCTCATTAGGATGATAGCAGACTTTACTGTGGGCACTGTGGATGATTTATAGGTCTTGACCAGGCGCATACAGTTATAGGTCTCTATCTACATTAAACCATAAGACACTTGGTATTTTTCATGATTCATGATGAGGGGCTCGGAAAATCCTCAAGGTCAGACTGATAAAGACGTGATGTTGGGTGATGTCATCGGCTTAAAGTCCTTTTTTTTTCTTCCTCCCTTCAGATGTGGAGCGTGCTCACCAAAAACGTGTGGAAGGATGAAGTGAGTTCACGAGTATGACATTAAACAAGACACATGATGTCCCTTAGACGTGATGCATTCTCCTCTAACGACCAATTTGCGGTAAATGTCACTCGAGGAGAAGATCAAATCCAAAATTGCATGTCCTTGTTAGAGAAGGCCACCGTTCAAACAACATCTTAACATTTTGAGCACAGCGAAGAAATCATCCCTTCTACTTTGGCCATCAAATACTAGATGGAACAGGGGTACAATAAGTATGCAAAACAATAAGCAGTTGTAATTTGTAATTATAGTCCCCACCACGGGTTCAGCCCAAATGTGAAATCGCCAAAGTGCGGTCGTCAGATTCATTTAACCCCAAGTTTCATCAGAATCCAATCAGCGGTGGCTGAAATATCACACATGGCACATGAACAATCAGCGTGGTGCCACCCGCGTGCCAAATAATCTCATTTTGAAAATGCCACCACTCAGTGAAACACCTACGGCAGTTTACTCTCCGCTTCCATCAGCGCCTCCTCGGTGGCGTCTGACTGGATGGATGGATGAGATCCGGAGGTGGTCGTTACGATCAACCTTTCAGTGGGACCAGTGGATCGTGTTTCATTTCGTTAAGTGGCTGGGAAAGCAAGATCTATGACATGAAAGAAGCTACGTGGGTGCTGATCACCACCTCTCCTATGCTGTCCTCTCCAGGAACAATATCGCAACAGAAGCACAAGTTACAGTTGATGTCATGATTAGATATAAGTTCATCAGTAACTTATATGAAGCAGCGCTCTGTATTCACGTAACATTTAATCTTACAATCCCATTAGCGTCACAGAATTGCCTAATTTAATCTTTTGTCTGGGAATGCCGGCTGAAGATCTGCACTCTTCAACTCAACAAGGCTTTCCAGAGAAAAGGTACTTAGAGCAGCTCTCCAGCTTCCTGGGGCTTGAAAAGGAGGCCATGGGGAGCGGGAAGAAGGAGGTTAAGGGAAGGCTGAAGAGACTGATAATACACAATTTAAAGTCCCAACCCGGCGGGCTTATTTGGAAGTGCTCTTCAGGAGGATGAGGAGGGACAGAGAGAGAGAGA
>JBAJHX010000076.1:11205694-11242374 GCA_037176925.1 Amniataba percoides
TATGGTCAGACAAAGCTAATCACTACACAGCTCTATCTATCTATCTATCTATCTATCTATCTATCTATCTATCTATCCATCCATTCATCCATCCACTAAATACAAAATAACAGTTCACAGCACCCAAAAAAACACCTCAAGTTTTGAAGCCTGTAGTCTGCACCAACAATGAGGCCATGAAATTACTGTATAAATGAATCTCTTCTGCTTTTTAAAATTCTTTTGTCTTTTAAACACTCCACTCTGGCTTCAGAAAGCATGTTAAGATATCGGCAGGCTGCTAGTGCGTGTGTGTGTGTGTGTAGGAAGGGAGTGGAGGGGCAGGAATGCAGAGCTCACTGATGAGTATCAGGGTGGATTTTCATTGTATTCTTCATGCGAGCCAAGCACAATTTTTCTGTTGTAGTGGAAGTGGCTACTGAGAGGTCTGGACCCACCCTTTTTTGTCAGAACAGCATCAGCCATTCATTATCAGCGTTGGCTATGACTGAAAGAGTCCATCTTTTCCACAGCAGATCAATAAGCAGAATAAATTATTTTGCATTGTTGAGCAGCAGCAGCTTGTAAATCTGAGGAGGTGTGAGCAGTTTCAGCCTGTTTACGCTTTCTTGTAAAACCACAGCTTGTAAGACAGTGAGTTTAAAGCGTGAACAAAGACGAATAAATGACGCATAGACCTTTGAACGTTTGACTGTTTTATCCTTACACAAAAAGCCAGCTCCTGACACATTTTTGCAATGTAATATCTGCTGCGTGTGATGATAAATGCCTTTCATGCTCAAGTGTTGGAGCTCACGCTTGTAATTTATATAGTTTTCCACCTCTCAAAGACTCCTTCCTAACAATGTGTGTGCAATGATTTCAGCTATGCAGCATTATCAGGTGTGTGTGTGTGTGTGTGTGTGTGTGTGGGTGTGTGGGCTACCCAGTCTCATATTAAGTTTGTAATGGAAGGAGATTTTGTAAGGAATTTTTCCAATAAACCCAAAGCTTGCAACGTTTGCGCTTATTTGACAAGCGTGCTTTAGTTGCTGCAGACTGAAGTTAAGCCTGCTTTAGTCAAAATAAGATTGAGAAGTTAAAGCAATGAGCTTTGCTTTGGTTTGATAAAGTCTCTCCGTCGGGCGCTGGAACGCTACTGCATTTTCAATAAGCCCAATCTACTTATATGAGATCAGATGGTTGCAGGTGGCTTAAGTTCTTACTCCCAACAAGCCCCGAGGAGATGTGGGCTGCTTATTCCTATTCTGGAGCTGTGCTTAATTCATGAGGGCCCAATGTAACTGTCTCCATGCCGGGGTTAAAAAGGCATCTCACCTCTTTCTTCGTTTGCAGTAAATGATGCCACAGAAGCTTTAAAAAAAAAAGGAGATATTCATCTAAATGAATTAAAAAGCAGCCGTTGGTTGACAGTAACACTCATATCGCAAACTGCAAGCTGCCATCCGTCTTTTTTGCTATTCTCCTGCCATCCATCTGTCGCTCTGATGATCTCTTTCTTTCTCCCGTCTCAGTCCTTTTGATGAGTCAAGTGAAGTAAATACAGGTCTTGATTGAGGATTTGTTTGTGCATTTCATCTCATTCCCAGACTCATCAGCTCTGCACTTTCCAGAATTTGAACTTATATTTGAATACGTCAATACCTGTGTCGACGATGCTTTGTTCTTTTCCATGTCTGTGTGTGTATGTGTGTGTGCGGGTGCGTAATTTGTGTGCTCGAAGCTCGCAGAGGTAACCCAGAAATGTCATCACACAAAGTCTAGGCAGCAATTCTGGCTCTTTTGTGTGGATGTGCATCCATTCATCACTCATTTGCCAAAAGACAAAAACAACATCCTCTTATTTATCATGTCAACCAGCCCGCTTTTACGCTAAATTGTGCTGTGTGCCAACAAGGGGGTGTTTGGTGAGTGACTGAGAACAGGTAGGAGTGTATCTGTTAAAAGAAATGGTAAAAAAAAAACAAACTATCTCAGTCTGTTCTTCGACGTTATCTTTATATTTTATCTGTATATAATCCAAATTTAAAGGTCTGTTCTTCAACTAGAATACAGACAAAAACTGCCCTGGACCAGTGCCAACTGCTTTTCAGAAGGGTCATTTCAGGTAATGGCATAAAGTACATGCTATCCATTGGGAAGTGAAGTGCAATTTTTTAAAGTGGAATATCTCCAGTCCAGATGTTTTAGATTACCCTTGGGGCGTGTAGTACCAGACGGAGGGGAGAGAAAGGGAGGGAGAGACAGAGCCAGGATGAAAATCCCTTTTAATGTGAAGTTCAATGAACAGCAACCACTCACCTTCAAACATCAAAGCAAAGCCCATTAGAAAACTGGGGAGAAAAACATAATCTCCTCCACTGTGTAATTTTCATTGTCACTTATTAAAAGGGCAAGGGTTGCAACAAGTTGCGCCATTTTGGTAATTGTTAGCTACAGGTCTGAAAGTGATGATTAGATTAGGTTTTTCTTCAAATTTTTCTTTTTACGGGCGAAGGGACAATCATGGGCCAACCCAAGCCCTAATAAATGGAAACAGGTGCAATCAAGTTCTTCTGAGGCAGTGGCAACAAGCGACGAAGCAGTCACAAAGAACAGGAAGGTGGTGAATGAAACCTAATGCAAATGGACAGTAATGCAGTTTAGCAATGGACAGTTGTTTTTTTTGTGTGTGTGTTTTATCACTGACTTTAGTTCTGTCGTAAAACAGATTGTTACTTGAGCCACTTATAGACACAAATGAGGCTACATCACTGTTTATTTACAGGGACACAAGTAATAAGAATATGTAGGAGGGTTTAATAGGAAAAAAGGAAGTGGTATGCAAATAAAATCATACTGTTTTACTATATCAAAAGATAATAATAACTCTTGGGACACATTAATCAGCAATGAAACAGTCCTCTGGTCGGTTTGGTTTGTGCACTTCCTCTCTAAGGACACCAGAGACACTGGTGATCAGAGACAACAAAGTTTTGTGTGGTTGCATTGCACACTTCTTTGTATTACTCCTGTACACCATGTCTTTGTGTGCGTCAATGGAGTCATCACTCGGGGGGCCTGGAGCCTATCCCAGCATGCATTGGGCGAGAGTCACGGTACACCCAGTACGCCCTGTCTGTCACAGGGCCAACGCATACAGACATGCAGTCTCACCGTATGGCAAGTAGACAGAAAAAAAAGTAAAAAATAACATAATGCAACAGTTAATTATTCAGCTTTCCTTGTGTTGTTAATAGAAGTCAAATTATAAGATGGAATGTGTTATGAATAAATGCAGTGTGCAGTATGTGTCATGCCTATTTCTAACACTCTGCACATTTTGCGAACAATGAGAGGAAAGCAGGTGGGAAGACAGGACAAAAGACATTCATTAAAGAATAACCCGGCGCTGACATGAAAGGAGAAGATTTTTAATTACTACGCTGTCTTTGGGTTGTCCTTCAGTGAGATTTACTGTAACAATCACCTGAAAACTACCACGTAAGCTTTATCCGTGAAGTGCACAGCTGTCTGATCTCAGTCGTCTATCTGACATCATTCGGCATGCTGAGCATCGTCTCGCTTCTTCTGTTTTGCTTCTAAACCAGGTAGTTCGGCGCTGTGGTATATGGTATTATTCATCACAGTTTGAGGTGTATGAAATATTTACCGGCATGATATTTCTAACTTGCCTCCGCTGGTCTAGGTAGGTGTGCTCCACTGCAGATGAGGGCAAAGTCGAACTGAAGAGCGCGGCGAACGGCGCTCGTAAATCTTGTACTGTATCTGACAAGTTAAATCAGCAGCTGAAGGGGTTCGGAAGTTTAAATCGCAGAGCATGTTTTTAACCAGTTTTGACGCATTGAAGGGGAATCTTTGTATCTCGACCCCTCGCTCTCTGTCTCTCTCTCTCACACACACACAGACTCCAGACAAACACATCAAACTACGGTTCTTGGGGGCTCCTGGAGCTCTGCGAGGGTTCAGTATGATGATATGAATAAAACGGTTGGATAGGTTGTGCCTGCGCTGTGTATTGGACCCGTGCGTTTTGATTGAGGAGCGCGTGCTTATTTCGTAAGCGCGTTTGATGCTGTCGTTATAGCCTGAGTCAGGCGTCAATATGTGGTAGTTCATTTGCATTCTTCGACTCAATTTTGCCTCTACAGCTCAAAATGAAGTGAGTTTATCCACAGAGATACAAAATAATGACTGATAAGTGGATACAGCATATTATTTAGGTGCTTAGTAATTAAGTAATTAAGTAAAATGTACCCCTAACTCTACATCATCACTCTTAAAGCTACTATACGTCGAGCCTTGTGTTGCTCAACACTTTCAGTAGCGCCTGCGACATGAAATTCACTGACCATGCGGTAAGTGGAATGAAAAAATTCAATTTGTCAGGGTCTGCCCTTTTTAGTACACACAATGCACAGCTTAGGCCGGTGGGTGTGAAGTATGAGTGGAACAAGAATCAGAAGATATTGTGCATCTGCTTCCTCATGTTACTTCTGCATTCGGTGTAACAGGCAGCTTCCCTGAAACATTTCTCACCGATGAAATGGCCAATATGACCATAGGCATCCGAAGCAACTTATGTAGGACCTGCTGTAAGGGGAGCAACAGAGAAGTGGAGCAGCGCTGGCGACGTATAGGTGAATATTAGGGAAGACTCTCCAGAAAAGAGACGTTTTCAGTGGTATTCGGGGGAGTTTTTAAGAGAGATGGTTTGACGGTTTGTGTGAATGCGCTGAAGTGCTTCGTTGACCAGCATAAGATGAGAAGATTGATTCCGCCCTCCTATCTGTCTGTTCGCTGCGGAGCTGGAGCCAGCAAACCGTTTATGTCTCATTTGTCTAATCCGTGCAAAAACTGAAGCTTAAAAACAAATTTCCAGGATTTGAGGGCTGGATGCTGGACTGTTTTATCGAGTGGTGTTGTGACTGCGAGTGTGTCAGGCAAACAGTGAAGCCTCCAGAAAGTCACAAAACCAAGCCGAGAAATGGCACAGCGCATAAGGCCCCATAAAATGATACATAACACGATCACGTGACGGCTTTGGAGGTGCTGGTATACATGTTTTGGGACGGAGCCAGGCTATTTTTTTCCACTTGATTTCAGTTTTCATGCTAAGATAAGCCAACAAACTGCTGGCATAAATTTCATGCTGAGCAAACGGACACGAGAATCAAAAGACGGATGCGCAATAAAAATAATACAATACAATAAAAATATCCCGGATTTAATAAACTTGAAGCTGTCTGTGTCGCCGTCTCTCACACACACATGCATTCAAAAAGACTAAACACTCTAATTTGCCTCACCATCCTTTGTGAATTTTGAATCAGAGGGGTGTGCTCCGTCACAGTGTGTATTTGTGTGGCATAATTTCCCTTTCATCCGAAATGCCACATGGAAAACATCACGACAACAAGAGAGCTAATGAGGTAAACATTTAATGAACAGGGTCACAGAAGTGCCTTCATGTGCTGTTGAATATGCATTAATCCTGTGAATTAGTGACACAGTTTTTCAAGTAAAACCCCCTCCGCCGATTCCTCTCTGTCCTCGCCTGTTAATCTGCACGGGCGCTTTCCATCACAGACACCTTTCTCTTCAGCGGCTGTGGCGAAGATTCAGATGAGATGTGAGCTCCACTTTCTTTATACATGTTTGATGAATCTTTTTTATGCCACTTCTGGGATACAAGAGCGAACGTGGGAGATCTTGTCTGGAAAAAAGGTACAAAAGATGGGAGGTTTCCAAGTTTGTAATGAGGCTAGCGAGGCTCTCCTGGCTCACGAGCAAACTAGGGCATCTGTAATGAGCGTGTAGAGAAGCGAGGGGGCGGGGGGGGGGAGGAAGAGAGGCATGTTGCAAACCTGAACCGAGCCACAAGCGGGAACGTCGGCTGTCCGGTGGATGTCAGGAAGAACGAGGCGTCTGCCGCACTGTAGCTCCCTCTCAACAGGAGATACTGAATGAATTGGATAATTGATGCCTCTCTAAAGTGTGTGTGTGTGTGTGTGTTCTCCCTGAAACTCCCAGCTTGATTTTTAACAGAATTTTAAGATGGATGGTGCAAGACCCAAAATGTGCTTGTCAGTGAGAAGCACAAACACTGTTATGTACAGCAGGTTATAGAAACATTTGTAGGTATTTGTGAGCATTTTGCCATCATTTAGGGTTCAGATTTCAAAATCTACCATTTATTAGATACAGATTTGAACTAGCACGTGCACATATGTCGTAGTGTGACAGTCCCTCGTAATGCTGCTAAATATTTATGCAAACAGTAATAAAAACACACATCACAGCAATGATCTAATAACTGCAACCACTTTAAATTGAACGTCACTGTGTCTCTGCCAGTCTCCCGTTTACCGCAGAGAGGGATCTGGACATACTAACAATTTGTTTTGGTGATTTATTTTTATGTACCACAGGACTGACATGAGTGCCTGGAGCCAGTAATCTTATTACTACTGTTGATTTCATATTTTATGATGGCTTATTTTTTTTCATAAAAGTTGCATTAATGAAGATTAGATGAGATCAGACTTGTTAACTCACAATTTTTCCCCAAACTTTGTCGCACAGTGTATGTCATAATCATTATTAATTAACCTCTACTATTGGCCTTAAGGAACAGAAAACCTGACAGAAATTGACCGAAAATTCAATACAAGACCAGCTAAGGGCGGGCAGTGTTTATGGATAACTTATGGCTCAACTTGGTGTTCTGGTTGGAGAATTAGACATTGTGTAATGAAGGATGCTGTATATGAGGAAAAAAAAAAGTTCAGGTATAGTAGTAATGTGTTGGATCAGCAGGGTTGGACCACCTGGGCTCTGTCCTGTGGGGGGTCAGGTGCCAAATTTTTAACATCATGATGAATTAGGGATTCACAAAGGGGACATGATGCAGGTAGAGAATAATTAACCCTGTAACATTCACATTTATTGGTTTTTTAAAACAGCAGCTTGACATAATATCCCTTTTAATTACCTTGATGTATTTTGGTATCTCCAACGCATCTAAAATGTCATCGTAGTTTTGGAACCATGACATGTTTCTTATTCCACTTTTCGTACTGTGCACGGACAACCGATTCACCTCAGGAAGGCTTGAGTCTTTGGTCCCAGGTCGCTGCAGAATCCAGTGAACCCCCCCAGACCCTGGGCTGAGTGCATCATCGCTGCCCCTGGCCCATGATGAGGACAGGTATTGATCTTATCCTCAGACAAAAGCCCTCCGTGCACCTCTGCAGGGCTTAGAGCTGGCTGAGGCAGGATACACAGTAATGAGAGAAAGAGAGGGCAGAATGGGGGACCAGCTTATTCCTAACAAGGATGGAGACCTTTACACTAAAGAAAAGAAAAGAAAGAAGCAAGGTGCGCATTTTTTTATTTTTTTTATTTTTCATCGTTAACCCCTCCTTTCGAGCAGTCTGTTCTGATCTGTTCTTTCCTTCTCCGAGCACAATTTAGGTCTTAACCACGGCGAACACTGTATCCTTGATGGTCTTATCTGGAATTTAGGACTCCTGTGGGAATATATCTCAGCACTGACTGTCTGAAAACTAAATTTGGTTTACTCCCAGTGTGAATTCAGAGGAGCAGTGGAGGTGGTCTTAAACGATTAAAAGCATTTCTCAGAGAAAGTGGTTTGAGGTTGCCCAGACCCAAGAGTGTAGGATACCTCTGGCTGGGAAGAAAGATCTCTATTCCTTTGAGCACTGTGGTTGGAGTTTTTTTTTGTGTGTGTGGCAACAGAAGTTGTTTTTATGGCAAGGACTCCAAAGAGAGGACTTTGTGTGTGCAAGCTTTTGAGGTGATGATTATGCTGAGTGAAGCTTCTCAACCTCTCAGTGACCGAAAGTTCAGCCACGCCGCGCTTATTACGGCCGCTGGTTTTGGGCCGTGACTGCTGTAGGTTTGGTCTGAGCTTCCCCAGAGCTTACATCAGATTGTACGGCAGTGGGAGCGGTAACGGAGCTGAAACAAACGTTTGTTTCATGCCCAACAACAGATGAATGAGATGAACTTTTAACATCGCATGTGCACTTCCAACCTCTGAAGACGCAGTTTGACGTTCTAATGACGCTTAATGACGCTCTTGTGGCGAGTTAGAGTAAAAGATTGATATCAGTCTGAAGCTCTGCCAGCAGCTTAGCTCACAGGCACACATGCATTGTGTTTCGTGTTTAATCCAGACAAGAAACTATGCCTAAAAACAACATGTTTTGACTTAATATGATACATGAACCCCTCTGCATCTTTGTGCTAAGGCAAACTAACTGGCCAAGTAAAACAACTGTCTTATCCACTTCCATTTTGGACTCCACCCCCTTGAAAAGTGGGAAACCAGCGGACACCAGCTAGTCAGCGGCTCAAACTAGCATGTCACCAAAGTTGAACTCTCCATAAAATCTCTGCAGAGATTGAGCAAAACGACTGATGAAATGACTCTGAAAGGTCCCCACCGGTAAGAGTCGCAGGTCTGACTGAGCCCTCGGACTCTGACCTGTTTTGAAATCAGGAAATCATTGGTCGGTTCTCTCTAAATACTAATACTGGCCCATCAGGCCCCAGTTCCACGAGCTGTAGAAATCAGTTGAACTCATTGAGGGGGGGAGGGGAGTTGAAAGGACTGCCCTCAGCAATTGACTGACTTCACAGGAGCACCTAAGGTCTCTCTCATCTTCAAAACGTCCCCGCAATGAAGACCTAGATCCCTTCTCCCTGGACACGGTCCTCCCAAAAGCTTTGACAGACTTAGAGGCCGACGTGCTCTCTGTTATCAATACCCATTTCATCTGTTTGATGTGCTGCAGCTCACATCTCTCGCTCTTCTGTCTCTCCTCTCTGACGCCCTTTAATTCCAGTCCACATTACTGTCTTCATTTTTCCCCCCTCTCTCTCTCTCTCCTTTGTGTCTTTATAGAGCTGTTTCTGAACTGCAGGTTGTGTATGTGTTCAGCTTGCTAGGACCACACTGTCTGTCTTTTTCCACTCCTCCACGGATGTTTAGCATTTTCAGCCCTCTCTAAACATCTTCTCTCGCTTTTCGCTTTCCCCTCCCCGAGGCCAAAGCGAGCTTATTCCCTCTAGCTATTACATCCAATTAGGAGGAGTGAGAGTTTCACCCCTCCTCCTTTTCTACACTAACAATGTGAAATACAGTGGAATGAGTCAGGGTTTTCTCTTCTCTTCTTTGATGTGAACAAATTACACTTCAGATACACACTTGGCAAGGATACAAAGATTCAGTTTACTCTTTCAAGTTTGGATTCTTTGTCATTTGGTGAACAACAATACACACAATGGAAGAAGAGATCACTTCTTGTGGACTGGTACCTGATTTTATTTCAGCTTTTCTCTTTCAACTTTACAAAAAAAAATCTCTTGCCTCGATTTGGTCTGAATTGTTAGTGTCTATACAGCAGAAACACTGCACATCATTATAATGGAGCTGTTCTGGTAATGTTCATGTCTGCAGAGCATGCGTATGAGAGGCCCTTCAGATGAAATCAGGGCTGCATTTGAAGAGTTTTCAAGATGACCTTTAAACAACTCGTTCTTTTCCTAAGTCTGTGACCAATAAAATACCTTTTAGATTAATGTTCTAATTATACACTTTGAAGAGCAGTTAAGAAATTAAGTGCATAAAAGCTATGAGCCTCAGTTTAGCAGTTTTTATCTCCAGTCTTGTGTATCATGTTGTAGGTGTCAAGATCTGCACACTTTGTCCAACCAGCTTTGATAAAGTAAGTGCATGAAGCACTTCAGCCTTGGTGAAATTGAGTAAAAGTCAGAATGACTTTCTGAGAAATTTTGGGTTGCAATGAGTCAAATTTTGTTCGCCTGCTGTTCTTCGTTGTGCACTGCTTCAAATCTGCATTGAATAATTAGTTAGCATTAAGACAACTCATGTAAAGAAATAAAGTGAAATTGGAAATTGATGTCAACATGCAGTCAAGTTATCGTAAGTAACCAAACACGCAAAGTCACTGTTATTAGTACCGGTCACTTCCTGGAGCACAATTTAAACACTGGAAGAAGCAAGACATGTCACCTACAAAAAACTACGATTTTGCCAAATAAAATCGTAGTTTTGCACGCATTAATTCAAAACATCTATAAAATGTCTGTTTTCCCAGTTAGTTAGAAAATACAGCCTGTTTTAAACCCTTCAAAGCTTCCCCACATTATCTCTCTGGAAATACACCATGACAATGACTCTGCCAGCAGAAAGCTGTGATTTAGGTCTCAGGAGTTTGAAAAGCTTGGAAGAATTCTTCAAGCTGAAGGCGTAAATGTTAGCGTCACGTTCCAGGAGAAAAATAATAATCTGAAATAATTAAGAATAGTGTTTCTGCTGTAAGCCTGGACCTCTTCCAGAAGGTTTGTTTTTGTCCACAACTCCACATCTTGTTTTACACTCACTGCAAATGAAATAGAAAATAATGTATCTTAACAAAAAATTAAACAATGCACACCTGATGCCTGAGAGCTAACAACCCAAATCATCTCCTCAAAGGGTCCGAGGAGTTTCCATGTCCTCTCTCTTTCTAATGAATAAATGTCCGTCTCCTTAGTCACTTCACGCAATCAAAAGCTCGTGCCGGTAATTTTGGTTTTCGGTTATGTCTTAACAACATCAAACATACTATGAGTGCACAGTAACGTGGGCTGCTGCCACACTGAGAGCTATGCTAATGCCGAGAGGACTAATCGCGTTAAAGTGCATCCAAAGCCCCCTGACAGCAGCTCTCTGTGCCACAAAGGATAAAGCTGGAGCATGTTAAGTTTGGTGTGATATCTGTGTTTTAAGGTGATAAATTGCTCCTGTTTTACATTCTTAAAAGAACGGCTCTACAAGAATTAAAAAAAAAACAACAAAAAAAAGAAAAATGTACGTTGTACGGGGCTGTCTTTTTAAAGACAATAGGAATTAGCCTTTAGAGTTCCATTTCAGATAATTGAAGTAAACAGTGGTTTGCGAACCAAAAGAGGCGGAAAATTACCATAACATTTCTGGAAACAGCTTGTGCAACATAATGGGGTCAGTGTGCTTTAGCTCTCAGGGAGCTTATTTGCTTTTGTTCACTGGCTGCATACTTCTCCGTGGAATTTGACTTACATACTTACAGGCATGAGAGTGAAGGTAATGATGACAGCGTTTTTTTGTTTTACTGTGAACACTTCCTTTAAAATGGGGAAGGGCTGTCTCAGATGGAGGTTTCTGCTCTTTGGCTCATACTGCTGTAGTCTGCTGTTTCTTCCTCCTTCCCCTCCCTCCATTTTTCTTCTTCTTGGCGCTGTTGTGGTTGTAATCCCTACAGGCATTATTTATTTGGATATAGATCAGATAAATATATACATTGTTCCTGGTAGGTGGGGACCTTCTCTGTATATATTCACATGTATTACTTGCTTTTTTTTAAAGCCACAGAAGATGACACCAGACAAGTTGGGCCTTTAATCTGACCACAAGTTGGTGTCTATTGCAAACGTTGCGGCATTTGTGTATTTATGTTAAAACAGCTTTTATGATTTTTTGCAGTAGCAAAAAAAAAAAAAATCTCTTTGTGCTGTTTTTGTAGGCCTCATTTCATTTTGTAGCAACAAAAAAAATCTCAGATTCAACCCCCCACTACCCCATCCACCTGGGTAAAGTGTTAAAAACATTTATATGACATTAGCATACATATTTTGGCCACATTATATTAATGCAGAAGACTTTTTCTTCTCTACAGCGGGACACAATTGGAGTAAAATCAAGCTGCGAAACATGCCTTAAAACAACATCTGAAAAGGACCATTTGCTGCACTGCCATGCGTATCAGCCTCACGGTTGTTGCTCATTAAAAAGTGCAACAACCGTTATTCAGTTTGGAATTATTTCTGGAAGAATAGCAGCAATTAATCTGCAAATGAACAGCTAGATGACGTGCAACATGCCACTGTTTTCTGTCTGTGAATCTATCAAATCTCAGAATTTGTTCACAGCCTCAGTAACCAGCAACAGGGTGAACATCCACAATTTTCAAAAGAAATTGTCAGTTCCATCTACTTCTGTATTCTTGAAGAAGCCTCCTATAGGGAGGACAATCGATAGTGACCATGGCACTATTGAGAACATATATTATTTGTTGACACTTGGTTTTGCACTCTGACACTTAAGAGCAGACTTTAAAAAACACATATTGATTGCGTGTCAAAAACACAGTATGAATTAGGCCTTGGATGCATCTCCACTCTGTATTGACCACATTACAAAAACACTTCCCTGTAGACTCTCTGAGCCAGTGGGTTTTGCTTTATGTTGTGCTTGGAATAGCAATTTGATGCTCTATTTGACTGACCGTCCCCTCCACAAGCAATCACGTACAGTATGCAGTCTGATGTTATGGATTGTATCAGTTTTATGGTTTCCTTCATTTGGTAGATAGATAGACAATGGCTGCTTTGTTTTGGGCAAGGTTAATACGTTAAATTCATATCGATATCATGGCTCATCAACACAATATGTACATCATAAAGGATATTTTTGGTTTTCAGTCATCTTTTTTACCTGCTAGTGAAACACATTCTTGCGGATGTAAAGAAATACTGCTAAAAATATATAATGATGAGTGTTTGAAATCCAAATATGTCAAATATTGCAATTAGTAGCGACTGTATTTTACTGAAAAGAGGGCTCATTTTTCATCTTTATATTATCTACCACATGCCCAAAGAACAGTACAGTTTTATTTTGGTGCTTACTGCATTACAGGAGTTAAAATGTTTGGGGATTATTCAACATTTCCTCCAGTGCAGAGTGCACTTCATCAGGTTGACTATGCTCCAGCCAGTTTTAAAGTTTAATAAACTAATATTAGAATTTTGAAACGCACATCATCGATCACGGTTTTACTGAGCAGCGCATGTATTCTCGTAATAAACTGTTTCAGCAGAGCCTTCACCACCGCACGAGTAAATACGGCTCTACAGCAGACATATTGTACATTGTAAACCACAGTTGAAGTGTCTTTCAGTAATATAGCTTTTTTTTTCATATTGTGCAGCCATGTTTTTCATTTATTTCTGCTTTCATGTATTATTGCATCTTAAAAGATGTTGACTTTGCATGTAAAGCATCTCTAGAAGCCATATGAGTAGTAAAGAAAAAGTGTGGTGCATTCTTAAACCACATGCCAAAGAGCCTCTCGTTAAATGAAGGACTTCTCCCTGCACTCCTGCTCCACTGACAAAAAAAGTAAAATGAGGATGGATGGGTTATTTACTTGAAGGGAGATAGTGTTTACTGCTCCACTTGAAATAAAGGGGGATGCTGCTGCACTTCCTCGTCATTAGCTGGAGGAACATCAACAATGCCTCCCTAATTATCGTTGGTATTGTGTCTGTGAGTCATTTCACAGTTAGCCACCCACTCCACAGCGAGATGATTTAATGTTAATAAGCACCGGTATGATGGAACAAACACTTTTAAGGGTGATGCTATGTGGGAGATAGATGTGCGATGAGCATCTGCTGGGGGTTGGAGAGCGAGCGCGTGTGTGTGTGTGGGAAGGGGGCACAGCGAAAGGTGATATCTGTAGTG
This sequence comes from Amniataba percoides, assembly GCA_037176925.1. NCBI lineage: Eukaryota > Metazoa > Chordata > Actinopteri > Centrarchiformes > Terapontidae > Amniataba > Amniataba percoides. Next base: position 11,219,292 of record JBAJHX010000076.1, read on the forward strand.
CTAATGTAGCACATGTAGACAGATTGCCATATGTGCCACCGTGCACACTAAATCCTCATTTGCAACAAACCACTTTAGACATTGTTTGTGGGGTTTTTTTCTGTCAGAAACAGGGGGAGATGACATAAATTCTGACGGTGTTTGTTGCCAGCTGGACTGCATAAGGCGACTGTCTTTAAACAAACAAAACAGAAAAAGTCCACTTTTCCAAATATTCCAACCATGTAATATGAGCGGCGTTAAAACTTAGCGAGTGCTGATTTGCAAAATTGTCTTCCTCACTGTATATTAATGACAGCTCTCTTCAACCCAGAATTACCATTTCGACGAGTCTGTAACAATTTCAGTCATTCTTATTCCCTGGCAAGTTGATTGTGATAATTAACGCTGCTCATTTATGGCTGACAACACATGGAACATTTTAAACAGCGACTTGAGTCACGCCGTAATTAAACGCAGTCCTGTGGCAAATTAAACCGGTCTGTGTGATCATTTTAAGGATTCTGTCTTTTTCAAACTACTGTATCGAGATTGGAACAGCTCACGTCTCTTACTCACTGCCAAGTGCAGCGAAGAAGCATGCAAACTCCCGACAAAAAGTTTCACCACTTCATAACGCGAGACACTTGACAGACGCAAACAGGATTTGTCAGCCCCAGCGAGTGGGGGTTTTCTGGGCTGCCAGCATTAGCAGTGACAGCTGACTGTCACTCTCGATGCTGCACCACTAAATGGGAATACGATCCATTACCCGGATTGTTTTTGACTTTGTCTCGGGCCGACTGGCCGCGGAGGAGAGGGTGATAAGCTTTACAGAGCCATCATGTCAGGCAGTGCTGAATGTGACTGCTGCCTCAGGTAATCGCTAAAGTTTGGCAGCATAATCAATACAAAGATGTTTACTTCAATACATCCAGTATGTGCTCAGTATTTTGTATTTTATATTTATGTGGAGACAATATGACTTAGTAGCTAAAATGATTACCAATATCCTCTTTAAAAGCATGTGCGATCAAATCTGTGTGTCTTGTCTGTGATAGTTACCTCCATCGTCCCTGAACTAGCATTTCTCCAAACATCATAAATGATTTTTCACTGCTGTCGGAGCCAAATGCCTGAAGTGCAGTAACATTAGCAGTTACAGTACAACCTGTTATCTTGGACCAATCTTGTCTTTTAGCTCCCTTCACATTAAACACTCAAGGAAACCTTTTTATGCCTTTTACTAATGTCCTGATATGCAAATGTGAGGCCCAGCTGCTTGCACAAATATATAACTCTACAAGCTCTCCCAAGTGCAAAACATCCAGCAGGTCAGCACCATCAAGCGCGACATCACGAAAGAGTCGGCGGCTCCCACGACGGCGCACTAGATTACTATCATAATTACAACGTTCGCAATCACCGTGTCGACCTCTCACCCAGACAAATGTGGATACATCAAAACAATACTTTCATCTTTATTGTAAAAGCCTTACAGGGTCGGGGGGGGGTTAACGCTAATGCTAAGGAAGCAACGCCGAAAAAGTACAGAAAATATTTCATGCAGCATCGTCCCACGTAAAACAATCCAAATGTATTTACTGCACATTACACCTAATGGACATTATCATCTGCTAAATTATACATATTTTTCTCTTCAATGAAAAGTTAACAGATTAACCAAAGTGTTTGTCTCACATTTTTGTACGTTTTATCAAACTTTTGTACAACCAGCTTTGCTCTCTCAGTGTTCACATTATGTGCTCTATCCCATCGCTCTGCCTCATCCAGTCCCTATTGGTATTTTAGGCAGGTATTCCCTCAAATCTATTTACTTCAAACCTTTTTCCCCCCATCTCAACAAGCGATGTTGAGAGAAAAGTAAGCATTTTGATATATTTCGCCTGTAGTCGCTGTCAGCAACACTTACTTTATTTGCCAGGACACTCACAGCTGTCAAGAATTGAAGTAGGGCTAAGCTTTTGCTCGTTCAAATTTGAAGTGGCCACATTAAAGGGGAAAAAAGTGAACACGACCGCAGACCAGATGAAACACAGTTTATTGTGAAAATCTCGCACAGAAGTCTGTCAAGCAAGACCACAAGTAGGGTTGTGATTTTTTTTCTGTTTTTTTTTTTTTGCTTTTGATTATTTACTTCACCAATGTGACTCGTGCCACACGGTGCTTTTTCAAGTTCATCCTTTTCTCACTTTGAGTAATTAAACAATGGGATGACTCACAGCGCCGCATGTTTCTCTGGTGTTTTTCTCTCCCTCTCACGTCCTCTGATTCCATTTGAAGGCGTCTGTCAGCTTGTGATACTGTGATCACATGGTTTATCGGAGGTGGCCTAAATGCATTTCACACTCTCGCTCGTTTCAGGTGAATCACTTCCCTCTTGGCACCTCATGTAAGTATATCATATTGACTCTCTTACTCTATGAATCTTGGAGTCATTGGTGATGCATTACTAGAAACCGGGCCATTCACTCTGTACTGAAATGCCTTATATGAAAAAGCAAACTGTCACATGTTATGTTTGCACCAGGGATAGGACTCTTTATTTCTATCTTTATTCATTTGACTGAAATTCTAATTTCAGGTTGTAATAATTAAAAAATGGTATTTGAAACCTGGCAAAGAAATTCTGTCCTTGCTCATAGTAATAGAGTTGTTGCATTGCTAGTCCTCTAGAATTCAAAGTATTGACCATGCAGCCCTAACCGTAGGCTGCTGGTAAAAAGTTTTATAACATGTAATGTACTGGCTTGGATGTCGAGGCCACTCTGAACTGTATTGAAGATGCGTTTTTACTCGCTCAGTGCACTTCCTGATCTTCCCAGTGAGGCGATTACTGTCATATATAACAGAGTGGGACTGCGTTTAATGCACAGGAATCATCTTTTTCGGGTCACCTTGTGTCTCAGAAACCACACAGCTGAGGGTGCAGTTGCACTGAAGGGACGGGGCGACACGCGTTTGTCATCAATTCTGATATCCAACCATTTCCTCGTCATCTCAGCTCTCTCGGTTGGCAGCGCTCACTGCTGCAAAAAGCCACTCGCCACATTTTCACTTACTTGTCACATCGGAAGTATGACCCGCGAACAGTGTAGCCCCTGTAAAAATGAATGAACACGCTGCTTTATACACATTTTGATATTCATGTAATAATTAGCCTTTTTTTGCACTGTTTTTAAAGCAGTTTTTAAAATGTACTATTGATCCATACTGTGTGATTGATTTCATGTAATTTATACGGCGTAGTGAGCTTGTGTGCATGTAGAACAGGTCGTGACTCTTGAACTTTTTCCACTTTTTCCACATTACATGAACACATTTCCAACAACCCCAACCCAAACCTGTCGTGTTACGTCTATATATGTGAACAATTTAATATATGCATGTGCATCGTCCTCCATATAAATGCATGCGTGTGTGTGAGTGTGTGTGGGGGGGTTCTGCTTGTTCATCCTGTGCACAGGCCCCTCTATCTCCACCGAACACCTTGAGGTCATATCGGCCCTGCGTTGGACAGGCTCACTGGTTCCCCATTTAGATTATGGATGGTTATTACTGCCTCTTGGCTGTCAGTCAGATTAAACCAATATGTCCCAGGGTGGAGGCTCATCGTGCAACAGAGAAGACTTTCTCCTGTGAAGGAGGAGGGGCAATTTAAATAAGTCATCTCCAGAACCTTCCATATTTTACAGATGTGTTTGTCTCAGTGTGTGTCCACGTGTCGAGTGTCTGTTGTACAAAACGGTACAATATGTTAGGTAACGTTCTTGTCTGCCTGTCTCTCTCTTTATCTACTGTCTCCATCTATGTGCCTTAATAACATTAGGACTATAACCACAAAGGCCTTTGTCTCGCAATATTGGCATTTGGGTTTAACTACTGTGAGAAAAACTCAAGGGAACACGTCCATGTGTCTGTACTGTTCCCATGTAACACATTCAGTTGATTACGCAGGCTCATTTGTAGGTTTGTTGGTTTACAGACTAGTGTGGTTGCTAAACAATGAAGTGAGTTACTTGATGTTATGTATGCTTACAGCTCACATGTGTGGATGGGCTTTGGTTTTCACCACTTTCTGATGATAGACATTAAGCTGAACGGGCTGCTTAATGTTAGTGTTTATGTCACATCGCTGTTTGAGATGGAGGACGGTATGAAGGCAGCACGCTCGTGTGGTAAATCCTGATTGTTTCAAGATTCGGTATAAATCTGTTTATGGCAACGCAGCTGAAGGAAATATGCTGGTTTGGCTTTGATGACAGCTTTTACGGGGAGGGAAATTGAAAAATGTTAAATTTGCAGGATTTTAAGAATAGAAACACCGTCATGCTCAGACACGTTGTCAGTCAGGTTGTCTGCTTTGTTTCTGTTTTAGTCTTTCTTACTGAGTGTACACGTAGCAGTGTGTGACCACATCCCAGCAGGTTATTTGATTCTATTTTTCTTTCCTTTTGTGGCTTCGTGAGACAGTATTAGAAGTATTTCCTCCAGAGTGTTTGTAGCCGTGGTGAGACAGAAAAGTAATTGTTCGGAACCAGTCAGTGAAACCATTTATTGATTCACTGGATAGAATCCTCTTTGCATTCTTTGTGAAAGTCATGGTATAATGATTTTTACATGCCTAACAGAAAAAAAAGAATAAATTAAAGCGAGCACTGCAACGTGAAAACAGAACTCTTTTTACAATTGGCACCGTCAAACTCGACTTTGACTGCAACAAAATTTCAAATCATACCTCAAAGACAAAAATGTATATATTGTTTATTAAATATCATGTGGTCATTCAAAAAACTAGATATGCCTGCTCTGTGGTCTGAAAGTACTTAGTATTTGTTAGGTAAACGTTACAATGATAGTAAAGAGAAGCCAGTATTGACTTTTGGTATAGGACAGGGGAACTTTTGCTACTCAGAGAGGACGGCGAATACTCTCGCCACTGCAAAAACTTTGCTGGTCAGGAAAGTGTAAACATCTGTCCATTCAAGTCTTTTATTGAAGCATGCTAACAGCCCTGATTTGCCCACAACACATAACATGCACGTACATGAGATTAGGCCGGTTTATTCTGTTTATTCTGTTTGAGCAGCAGCAAACACTCTTTTCATCTTTTGATCTATGCAGTAACCGTCAGATGATAATAGATAACCCGTGATGCTTGCTTCCCTGGGAAGTAAGCCACTTGATGCAGCTCACATGGGATGTTTTCACTCACATACATGGAACGCCGACAACTGAACTAACACTGAGTATTTTATGCTCTCTTATGATTCACCACTTCAACACTTGGATCAACAAAACAAAAAAAAACCTTTCCTTTCATGTATCTCTATCTCCTCAGCATGTGTACTTATGTGTGGGTGTGAATAGTTGTCTGCACTCTGAGGCATATGTTGTTTTTTTTTCTTTCTCTCTCTCTCTTTTTCTTCTGTCTTTGTGGGTGTGTAATTGTGTGCGTACACTATATACAGTATGTGTCTGTGGGCTCGCATGTGAGTGTCTTGACCCCTATGGTAAGAGAGAAGAGGAAATGGCAGAAGGAAAACCGCACCAAGTGAAGCGTGGAATGTGCTTGGTTTTGGGATTACATTGGCCTGTGTGCATGGGAAAACACAAAGGGGCGCTTCTGCTGTCAGATAGATGAGAGGCTGGGAAAGTGCTCCGCTTCGGTTCCTTGTGACTTCAGTTTGAGCGTTTTCTCACATTTAAAAACTACCGTCAAAGGCTGCGGTTTGGCTTTCCCTTTAATTCTGTTTATCACAATGGCGTCTAGAATCATTTCCCCCTTCGGTTTGCAGCTGCCGAGGGACGATTTACGGCTGCTGTCTGACTTGAAATCATTTGTTGCAAGGGTGTCCTGGGTTTGTCAAAACAGTCAGCTCAGTAGAAACACTGAATACAGCCCCCACCCCCAGAAATAAAGTACCACATTAAATTAGATTGGCAATATAAAAGTTTTTAAAACCCTCTGAGAGCACTTTATGAAGTGATTTTATTTTCACATCCAAAAAACACCACAGGGAATACAAGCTGACAGAGCTCTGGTGTTTGGTTTGTGAAGAGGAGAAAAATCCACTCTGTGCATGTTTCCTCTCTGTTATGATTGGGAATGGGACTTGATTAGTTTCCTAAGATGGATTTCGTTGCATTTGCAGCTGCGTGAAAAGCTGGCATCTATTACAGTCCGCCTCATGATCTATGTGGCTTTAACCCTCTCCATATGCTAATACCTGATTAGTATTCAACACCGTAGATGAAAACATGCGTCTGACATTGAATCATACTTTAATTAAGCGAGCATGCTCGTTGGTAGCCTGCATCATTAGCTATTGAGAAATGGCAGACGTGCATATTCAATATGATCTTCATGGCTTCACGTTCGTGTTTGTCCATCCGTCCATCCATCCAATGAACCCTTTCAGGGGCGCTGGTTCATCCTGTAACACATTTCTGACCATCCCCAAGAAAAATGGCACTTCTGTTTGTCCACAGCGTGCATCTGATGCCCTTGGTCTTTTACCTCTGTGGCTGTGTTCAGCTTTTGGGCACATTTTCAGAGCAATTTTACCAGCGATGATGGAGATAGAGGGCTGTGGTAATGATGGCAGACAGGCCAAATCTCGGCCACAGAGCTGGACCGGGGATTAGGAGCCAGGGATGCAGCAAGCAAGTATGTATGCCACAGGGGATAATCCTACACTGGTCCAGAATGATGAACACATATTAGTCAAAGGCCACCGACCAGGACGTAGTAGCGGCGTACAAATGGGGAGGGGGGGAGGATGGGCTGCCATCACACAGTGCCAGCGTGGAGTATTTCTGCTGGCAGGATGTTCCACCCGACAGGTAGCAGGTGTGTCTGGCTTTACATACTGAACGCTCCCTCAGATTACATGTCAAATGTTACCGTGCGCGTGGTAGCGAGATTAATGATACAGTGGAATCAGCAGTGATACATGCAGCTGCAGCACTGAATACTGTGACATAGTTGTGCTAAAGCTAATATCATTTCTCCTCTCTCTCTCCCTCCCCTCCTCCCCTCCTCCCCTCCTCTGTGTGTCTCAACAGCAGCAGATGGTGAGGAACCAACTTCAGCAGGTGGGAAATTTTTATGCTTGGTAACGTGATTTCCCTTCATTTGTGTATGTCTGCGTGTGTGTGTGTGTGTGTGTGTGTGTGTGTGTGAGAGAGACTGAGGGAGAGTGCGTCCTGTTTCAGTTTCTAATTCCTGGCCCTCCTTCCTTCATTACCACTGACTCTAATTCCTGTATCCACTCACTGATCATGCCTGGTCAGCAGCATGCATGATTATGTCATTTGGAGGTTCAGTTCATAAGGCGGGCCCTATTTAGACCTCCTATAATAGTGTGACTCGTGAGAAATATCTCGCCTTTGTGTGAAGCAGAGTTTTGAGATTGTTTTCAGAACCTCACAGTCCCATTCGGTCCAGTGATTGCTTTAGCTTGATTGCTTTTCACCGCGAGTGGAATCTTCTGAATACCTGAGTATTGAGCATAATTTCCAGGGCTTGTTTTTCAAAATTATTCCTTGTGTGCGTGTGTGTGTGTGAGAGCTATGAATTTATAATCCATTATGTTAAGAGGAGCATTAATGTACAGCAATTTCAGCATCTCAGAACCGTACTGTTTTTTATCTGAAGTACAATGCATTGCATCCTTCAGCGCACCCCCATTAGCATCACTTTGAATGTACAGTGTATCCACTCCCTAAGGAGCACATCAGGCATGTTTTGTGCTCCTCTTAGTGTTTGTGCTCGTAATGGGGAGTAAAGTAAAGATCTGTGAATTATCATACCGCAACTTTCTTTTAAAATCGTCTTCCTTAGAGATCATATTTGGTATTCAGAAGTACCGCTTCTCATTATTGAGAGAACTAATGTAACGAGAGTTTTATTACAAAAGCAAGACCACAGAGGACAGCAGTAAACAAGAACCTGATTTATCTTCATCAGTGATATAATTAAAATGTCACTTCACATCCTGGGGAAGTACGGCAACTGAATACAAACTTCCCAGTTCTAAGTGGATCCTCAGCATCTAATTGTCTTTGTCTATGTTTCTTTCATTATTATTAATCTCTGCTGGTTTGTTTGAGATCAAATGGGTTAAAACAAGAATGGTTTATTAAGATAAGACGTGCCACACCAGAAATTAAAGCAGTTTGTGCTGCAGTGCTAAATACAGTGCAATCTCAGACTCAAAACAGATAGAGGCAAATGGAAAAAGAAATGAATCTTGCAGTATGCATGTGCGCACATACAATAATCTGAATATGCATTTTGCTACAATAGAAGGAATATAAAGCTGTTAACTTAAAGTAAAAATGAAAATACTGAAAAGTGTGATTTCACACACACAAAATAATAATTGAAAATGGTAATTTAAATATCAACATTCAAATGTCAGATGTCAGAAAGGGACAATTCAGATGAGACTGTCTGGTAGCATAAATGTCACACAGTAGACTTTAGAACTTGAAGTTTCCAAAACAGCAAATGGTAATTGAGTTCAGTACCAGTAGCGCACTATATATCACCACTACTTTTATCATTTTTAAGATGACGTGTTCCAACTGTGAACATGCTGTAAATGATTCTCACTCATTTGTAATATTCAATACTTTTTGTTTAAATCTATTCCTGTTCGCTGCCTGCAATAATAACTGCAATAAATCCTGCCAAAGTCCTTTCCAAAGCTTGCGTACATGTCTCCGATAAAGAGAGAGAGTGAGGCAAACAGCACAAGAAATGATTATCGGATCTGATAATGACCTGAATTAGGTGTGACTTGTGACCGCTGACCTGGAACTGGACTTGGAGAGAAAATAGGACGGCGTGATGCGGAGGGCCAAATGACTCATGACAGGTTTGGAGAATTTAACATATCAGCTGCTATTTCCCAGCCTTCAAATCTTTAATCAACATATTCGCACCCAGCGCACACATGAAGGGGGAGATTTCCTCTGCGTCTTTCTGAAGCTCCCATCTATCTCTGTGCCCTGATTTCATTTTATTGTAGTTCTGTCTATGAACATTTGCTCACAATCTACATGGCATCTGACGCTGCAATTTAAGTTAGAAAAATTTGCTTTGTGGGCTAAAAATGAGAGTATTGGCTTTAGATTTTTTCAAATGGAAGAAGAAAATGAAGAAAATTACATTTTATCCACAATGGAGAAACTTTTTTTTGGTTAGAAAATTCTGTTCATTGTCACAAATGATTCTTGATTCCGATAAAAATACAAAAGGTTGTTCGTCTTTGCTGCAGTAATTCCCACAAAGCAAATAGCAGTGGCTGAACTGGATGTTAGTCGTGTCTACATGTAAAGAGCATACAATAAGCTATTACTACATTTTACAGTACGATGAGTTTATAATCTTAATGTTGCATATTGATGAATTATATATATTACATGTGGTAAAAGAACATATTTCCTTGTGTCTGATCAGTTAAAAAACATCCTGCTCAGTAAGCGAAACGACATTTAAATTTTTATCATTTATTTATTTATTAATTGGAAATGGTTTTAACGGGTACTGCTCTTTCATTATGTATCGGGAGACTCTGCTTCTCAAATATCCAGCATTAAGAAAAATGTTCCCGTTCAACATCTGGGCTCCTCACACACTCAAAAGCCTTCAGTGGCTGTCAGCACCAGCGTATTAGCTCATCATGTGCACTGTCTGTCTTTAGCGGAAATTGATTCCCCTGCAATGATCATGTCAGTATGACAATTATAGAAAGAGAAAGAAAGAGAGCCCTCTAATAGGTTTTTCATCTACTTGCTTATTCATCTGAGATGAGAACTGTGTCCACTTAAGCTCATTTTATAGATATTCCTGTGTCAGCTTGATGTGATTTGATTGGTTATTATTGCATATTTGTCAGACACTACATTATGTGCTTCATGTGTATAAGACATCATATATAATATATGCTGTTAGACTTAACTCATAGGATGTAGTATAGGAAAAATAACTGCTTAATGGTCTATTTCAATGTCTACATGTTGTTATTTTTCCCTGGCCAGTAAAAGCTAAATTGACCCCCCTACCCCCCCCATCCCCCCCCCCCCAAAAAAAAAAGCATAGATAGAAGAAAAAAAAAAAATGTGCTTGAAGTGGCACAAAATAGTTTTTTTCTTGAGTAAAATGTTTTTCACATTCTGAAGACTCTTGCCTTTTTGTAAAGGTCTGAGTTTGAATGTTCCTGGTATTGATAAAAGCAAAGGTTTCCATGCACCAGCTGCAAATTGAAATTTTGCAGAACCCATGGCAGGGGCATCGCAAATTTCATTTCACTGCAAAAGGTCGTGGATGATGTAACCTGAAATAAAATTCATCGTGATGCTGCAGGCACATATAAATGCACAAGCCCCGTGGTTGCGGCATGTGTGCTTAAAATACTGCGGATGCCACTGAGACCTCAGGAAGCATAATTGAGCCTTAAGGTTAAGTGGATAACTAACAGTCTATTTGCTGAGCACAGAACAGTAGTCCTCCATTGAGCAGGCTGGAGCCAGTCTCTGTCTGATTAGCTTAAATTGTATTAGGTTACAGCCAAATATATTTTTTTTTACTGTATGCAATTTGGCATAACTCACAAACACTGAAATCAGAAATATGCCTTTGTTAGAGAAGACCTATGGGAGGTAGGGACACCGCTCTGACATTTTCATGGCATTTAGACTTTGACAAGACAACTGTCATTCCTGCCTTTCTGTGGATCTTCCAAGGACGATGCTGATCTCCGAAGTGACCTCTCCATTTGGATATTTATTTGACATCTTCCAAACCATTTTGTTTCTTACTACTTTCAAGTCTAAGTGCATTTGTCTGACATTGTCAAATGCTGATGGGCTGAAATTGCATAGTGGCAAGGGCACGGGAGGATAGGAGGCTGAAGACTCACTAAAAGCATGAACGTAGAGCGGCTCACGCTGAGAGCACTGATGTAATATTGGTGGTACAGTGCCAACTTTCATCAGCCGAGGTGAAGGATGAGTGCAGTGACCATGAGCCCGTGAACCAGTGAAGCCATCATAGAAAAAGAGGCTGGGTTAAAATAGATTTGACACAATTAGGCCATGTCAGATTTCTCTGTGATGTGGCCTGGTGCACCTTCAGAGCCGAGGAGCCCAGATGTAAATGTCCCTCTCTTGAGGCAGGTGAAATGTGTTTCTTTTTAAGATTTTATAAAAGGTTAACAAGGTGGTTGATGGTCCGGCTTGCCGCTGTTAACTCAGCACTGTGTAAGGTGGAGAAATGGGAACTGAAATTCACAGCTGACAGTTTCATTTTCGGGTTTTTTGTTTTTTTTTTTTTTTTTTTTTACACTGACAGTCATTTCAGTTGTGTCATTTAATTATCCAGCCAATCTCTCTGAAATAAAGGTTTTTGGTGAAGTCAAAGCTGCTCTGGGCTGCAGTCAGTGGGAGATCGAGTCATGTGCAGATGCTTGTTTGTGGTTCGTAAAAGTATTGTAATAAAGGCTTTTGCTCAGTTGCAGCTGGAAGCGGTCAGTTGGCCCCACAGCCTGATCCACTTCACTAGGATCAACAGAAGTCTTTATCAAGCAACAGTCCGTAATGCTTTTTCAGACCTTTATATGAACCCAACCACCTGAGAGACTTGATAGCAGCAGCGAGGCCTTTTTACTTTTTCTCTGTGTGTAATTGTCAATGAAATAGCTATAATAGTTTGTCACCTTTTGTGCAAAGGATTGTTTTCTCTGAGTGTAATAAAAAAAACAAAAGCACAGAGTGAACAACAGGCTCAGTCCTCAGTACTTAATTACAAACCTCTAATGAAATCAAGTGAGTCTTAATTCTTCAAGCCTTTCTGCTTCAGCAGTGCATTATGAAATTTTGTGTTTAGTCGTGTAGAAGAGGCTAAGAACTGGTAAGGTAATGGAAATAGGATTTGCCTGCGCATTTGTAACGAGCTAATGTTTGTGACAGCTCGTCAGCTGAGACGCGAGAGCGCACATGTGGCCTTAACCCTGAGAAATATCAGGCCCGCGTGATTGATGCGCGAGGAAACAAAGGATGCGTTCCCGTGTTTAACCATTGGTCAGGTTTTCACAGCTGATTGATTGGGCTCTCTTTGTGGCCGGAAAAGAAATCACAGAGCCCTGCGCCGGACACAACACAGGCCTACATCAATCACCGAGCGAGTGTTGGCTTGTACTGCGGAGCAGCAGCTGACATTCACACAGGAAAGCTGCCAACGTTTCCTGCAGACACGCATCACACAACTCAAGAAGAGAGCATCCACTGACAGCCTGATGGGATCTCCTCAGATGACATGCGATGTCCACTTCTTTGCCTTTCCTGGAAAAGTTGCTTATTTTTGTTTTTTGCTTTTTTTTTTTTCATAAATGTGTTGTGAGCTCTAGTTTTATGTCCTCTCATCCCTGCTGCTTCTGTCTCACTAAAGCCATGCTTTACTGAAAACTGTCAGTTGCTGCTGTAAATTAGTAGATACATTTCTTTAAAGCTTAAAAGACATTTTAGTGCATCACACTGAAATACACAAATGATAGGAAATGTGCAGTTTTTAGTTGAAAGCATATCTATATCTTATGTAATCATAAATGTCAACTTCTCAGGAAGTTAGAAACAGACTTTTTCAAATATTGCACATATTTTTGTTTTTATTTTTTCCAGTGCTTAAAGGAGTTTGTAAATCTTAAACCAGTGAGGACATGACGGTAGCGATAGCAATTAGACATGATGTTCTCTCATTGGTGTGGTTATTTTGCGTTCTCTCAGAGGAATCACTTTTGCTACAATATGCTGAGTGGATGTCTTTGTTTTTTATGTGTGCTAATGCAGCAGTGTCATCTGATCCTGACTCATAACAGTTTTGCAGTCCATCAAGTTTTGGCTGTTTTCTACATACTGGGCGTAACCGTGTGCAGTATTGCCCTCACGCTGAAGTATTTTTGATTTTGTAACCCAGCTCCATAAATCACTGTATCAGTAAATCAGTCTTTTTTGGAATCTTTCATTGTAATATTTTGGAGCCTTTTATATCCAACACACACCCCTCATGCACACACTCACACATTTCTCACCCGAACGCTGTCAAACAGAGCACACTTTCTCTGTATCTTTCTCGCACGCTCACTCAGACTCTCTCTCTCCCACCGATTTTTTTCCTGCTCCATGCGCTCTCCATTAGGGAGGCTGTCAGTACGCCTTGGTGCGACTATAGATCGTCACGTCAAAACAGCCCTGAAACCTGTCACCCCCCCCACCCCTCCTTGAGAGAGCAGGGCGTCTGTGAAAGCTATTATACGTTTCTCTGTTCAACTGATTAGCCACTGCTCTCATTATTACTGATACAGGTCCTGCCTTTGAAATGGCACGACTTCGATAGGATTAACTCGTTTGTAATTCATATCCAGAGGCCTACTAATTCCAACGAGAGAACAATAATAAGCTTGCCGGCGGTGTTTATTTATTTATTTTCTTTGCCGAGTTCAATTTCAGCCTATACATTTTCCTGGTCGGGCTACTCCTAAATGGTTGAGAAGATGATGGAGTATATAATCCAAGGCCGCACCCGTTTACTTGACATTGTCAAATTTGGCGCTCGGAGCTGTTCATTTGTCAGATTGACTTAAGAGGGCATGATAGTCTCACCCTTGAGACTTCTTCTTGTTGCTTATCACTTAAAATGAAATAAGAGACCTGTCAAAGCGCAGTTTACCTGTCAACCGTAAGATATGACTGTAAAAAGACCAGAATAGAAATTCTATCAGGAGACAGGAACCTTAGAAAAAAACGGCTCATGGAAGCAAACTAGTTTAGTGCCTTCTGGTTCAGCAAGCTTTGGACTGACCATATGTTATCATGTAAACCACCAGGCTTTCTTTTCACATTGGTCTGTTGTCACGTTTTCATTAATATCCAATGGGAGACTTCCAAAGTTTTCTCATCCAATCTCGGTCCACAAAGTTTTGACAGCCTCGGCACAGTTGTACAACTCGATGTTTAAAAGATGAGACAGCTATTGGCAGGCCCCTTGAGTTATGAAACCAATAATCCTGCGTCAAGGCCTCGTCATTTACATGTGGCCCCACGCTGCAGGTTAGTCCGAGATAGAGTTTATGGCACCTTGTTGTGGGTGCTGCCAGTGAAATAATACATTGTTTTGTCATATACATTTGGTTGTAATAACTTTGATTCAAAGCTGCGGTCATCCCGACTGATCCTAAAGGGATAAATTATGAGAAGAATTTATTGAAAAAAAGGGAGAAAAAAACTCACTCACAGAAGAATAAGTGGCCCAACTCAGTTATTAATGATTACCAGCCTCAATTTTTTTTTTTTTTTTTTTGATTGAAATACTTTTTTTTGTTTGCTAATTCTCCAAAGTGGGAATTCACCAGGGGCTGCAAAACTTCCCCCTGTTCACCACCCCCAAATATTAAAGAGAAAGAGGGAAAACAGTGGTAATGATTAATTGGGCGCCTCATACAGAGCGAGAATTAATGCCCTTAGTGGAAATGAATATGAATTCCCTTGCAAATTAGTATTTGGCGCGTGCAAGGCTTTTCTGCACTGAGCTGCACTGACCCTCACACGGGGCACAACACCAGCACCTTTTGATTTTCAGGAGGAATGCTGAAATGTTGTAATCTGTGTGCTGTAGGTCGGCAACATGTGGAAACTTTTAGAGTTTGTTCAGACTGGTTGGAGGCAGTGAGTTTAACTATTGCCTGGTGCACACTAGATGAATTTCAAGTCTGGTATTACCATAACTACTCTTATATAGCAAATACTGTTGTAGTGAAATAGAATTCTGAATGACTGTTTATTTCATATCACAGGATTTCAAGTTGTAATATCTAATACTGGTGAAAGATTATATCTGTAAACTTGCAGTACAGGATCATTTATGCAGGGCAGCCTCAGACTAGGGTCACCTCCACCACCAGTGGCAAATCAGACCCCAGACTGCCCAGTTATTGTCCAATGTTTGACTTTTTGCAATATTTTTTGGATAATTTTGCTACTTTTTAAGCTACTGTAAAAAAAAAAAAAAAGATGTGCGATAGTTCTATGTAGTGTCCAGGCCCTGTTACAGTGCTGTACTGCACCTTCTGCCATGAAAGAATAAATAGCAGCTCTCGTGGCAGAAGGTCAGTTATTAATTATCCAGAGAGCCTGTGCCTCATACCCTCCTGTGCAGTCACTCAATCAAAGACTGTTTTGGATTGTGAATACCGTATATTATATAAAATGGGGGATGCAAAGACCTAAACTAAGCCTTTGACTTGGCGTTAATGTTTGATTTGTGCAGAATACTATGCACTCATCATTCAGCTCTGTAGATTTCAGAGAAAACTCGTAACACTGTTATAACAGATAACATACCAATTGTGTATTTTGCCTTTTGCCAGGCGATAGTGCGCTACCTTACAGCTAGTCTGTTCTATCCACTAAGGAAGTGTTGCCTTCCTGGAGGGGACATATTCAAGGATTTTCAGTCGGTGCCTTGGGCTGCCCTCCAGACCACAGAGACCAGCAGCAGCCGCTGAAAGCCAGCCTCTCTCAGCTCTCCTGTCATCCTCTGCTTTGCCTGTCAAAGCGTTTTACTCATGCTCTCTCTCACAAGGCCCATCTCACTGTGCTTTATTCACTTACAGTGCTCCACCGCAGATATGTTCAAATACACAGGAAACGTACGCTGTTGATTAGTTCCCTTTAATTATTTGCTCGGCAAGGTTGGGTGAGGATGTTTCTCTTTTGTCACTGTTGGCATGGCAATCAACAGATTGCTACAGCAGTGAGAATCCGATACCTCAAACACTGTGCACATATAAACAAATGAAAATGTGAAAGCTGTAGTCTTTAGTCAGTATTTCAATGTGTTTTTAATAATGACAAAAAAGCAGACTTAACAGTGTTTTTCCTCATTTTTCTATACAGGCCCTTGCCACCCAAACCCTTGCCACAACAGAGGAACGTGTGAGATCAGCGAGACCTACAGGGGCGACACCTTCATTGGTTACGTCTGCAAGTGTCCACCGGGCTTCAGTGGAGTTCATTGCCAACACAGTGAGTTGGACCACTCTCTCTCCCTCTACAGGACCCTGAAAAAACACTTCTCAATCATCATAGAGCATAAAATAAATAGGAAATCGAAGAGTTTGTAAGGTTGTGGGAGACCTCTGTGTCTCCGTTTACACACATCCAGGATGTATGGTTTGTCTGTTTGATGTGAAAGATTTTTCCAACACAAATAATAACCTTGAGCACGGAGGTAAATGTTGAACAGCTGACAGGAAGTAAATCGCTGTCGAAAGGACGAATTCAGCAAAATGATAGTGGCTTTTTGGAGAGAAAAGAAATGCTGAACTTGCTTTCTTTTGTTGAGCATGCTCTTAATAAAGGTTAGTGTCAGAGGGTTTTTGCTGCCTATGAGATAATACTTTCCGTTAGACCAGGAGCATTGTTCTCAACCTCCCGGACAATTTATATTCTATCTTTAAATGGACTTTATAAACTCTTAAGCCTCTAATGCCCTGAAACTGGGCACAAGGGTGAAGGCCAACTAAAACCTCAGGCGCACCAATGTTAGCAATTGTAAAAACATGGAAGTGCCATTTTAACTGCATTTGCACCATGATGTAATTAGACGTCTTACTCATGTGTTTCAATGTTACTGAGGATATTTTATATAGAGACAAAGCCGCAACTTAGTTTTTCTCAAAAACAACAAAAACCTCTGTTGATTACTGTTGCAAAGCAATCTCCTCCAGCCTTTCTCCCATTTTTCCATTCAACAGACAACTGAGCTGTTTGATTTGGTAAGTGTTCACATCAACAACAAGGAGCAAGTGAGCTGTTTTGACATTTCAGAAAGTTACGTTTTCTTATTTCCTTTTCTTTCTGAGGCTGTTTATTTTACACTTACGTATTCTCAGCAGCAGTTACAGTTCTCAACAGTTTCAAAGTCAACTTCACAGCAATGTCACCGCTCACTTGTGGTAATATTACCACTTATTGGGAAAAAAACACAGTCAGGAATTGATACCTTGTTAATTGCAGCAATTTATTTGAAAAGGGAAATGTGTCACATAACAGGTGGGCATCATTTAGCCAGCAATACAAATACAGAGCCAAACATCAAACCTTTAATATCTTGCCTGAACAACCGTCTGCATTTTGAATAGATCCCAGGATTTGGAAATAGCATGTAGCTGTTTCTGTAAGTGCCAAGTAAATCTTCCTAAATCCTGCAGTATGATGTATAGGCCAAGTCCTGTGGCTGCTGTGTCTGTGTGTGTGCCTGTGTGTGTGTGTGTGTGTGTGTGCTTGGCTGAGCATTGCATTAGCTCACACAGCACAGTTGTCCTTCATCGCAGGTGTGCTTGTAAGTAATGGATTTAATGTATCACGGTGCAAACTGTGTGGTGAGACGGATCATTATTGCTTTGAAAGAGAAAGAGGGATAGACACGCGGAGAGACAGAGAGATGTTAACCAACGCTCACAGAAAGCATTTATATCTGTCTCATAACTCTGCTTTACACCAAGGTTAAGCAAGACGGCGACTCAGGGGTAAACTGACAAAAACAACAAAGGGAGGGGACAGTCGTTGTCGTTATTTATTTGTTCCACGTCATTTTTTTTTTCTTTTTACAAAAGCGCACCAAACATAAAAGGAAATGGAGCGAGTCACCATATCAACGGTGTGTCATTGTGTTTGTCTCCAGCCAGAATTGTGAGCAATTGGCTAGCATTCATGTCATAATTCAGTTATTGTTTCCTATTAAGCCCTTAGGGTGGTGAGAAACTGATTCGATATGGGCTGAATACACATTAATGTCTGCCAATTTTCCTCACGGTCATTACGGTTGAATGGAAGAGAGTGGGTGAGAGAGAGAGAAGGGGAGCGAGGCACAATTTTGTATCTGAAGATATTAATAATCAAATCTAGCGTCGGGATAATTCCTGCAATTAAATGATAAAGGCATGTAAATAATTGTTCCTTTAGAATGACAGCTTAGCTGGCTTTGTTATGGTATTGTGTTGGCTTTTAATGGGTGACAAGCTTAATGAAAAAGGGTAGAAATGAGAAAAATGTTGGCTGGGAATTCTGTAGGATACATGAAACGACAACAACAAAGCAAGGGAGCATCCTGCTGAGCAATCTGCCTTAATGCATGTGTTATTTTTCATCACCCAGCTGAAAGGGCAGATAATAAAAATAATAATGAGAATAGTAAGTGTGCTGCTTTTCACTGCTGATAAGAGTTCAAACTTGTACGTAAGTTTCTGGCTCGGCATCTGTCGATATATACTGTGAGTTCATCAAATCAAGTAGTCCTCTTGTTAATAAGCTCACAGCTGTTGCAACAGAATGTCTGATGCCTGAAATCATTTCTAGTAAAGTATTAAACCCAAAAACAAACCTCAGCCTCCAGTGTTCACAGTAAACTTTTAGGTCGGCTCCAGGATTGAGGCATATTGATGGATTTGCCCTTCGTGTTATGTGACATCTGACCAAGTGTTTCAAATCAGCGCTGCCCCACATCATTGTTTGGTTTTGTGCACGTTAGACAGATGTAACATAAAGTACGTGTAGGCCGGCCTCAGCTCCTCACTGTTGCCCTTCATATCTCCTCACTCCGTCAGAGTCAAATCCAATTTCACACCTTTGAGCGCTATCCTAAATACACTGCGCTGCATATCCCGCTTGTTAGACCAGTTTTATGAAGCACGGCAGCGAATGGTGTTGCACATGGACAGCTTAGATAAGTACAAGCCATTTCAGACTTCTCCGATGGGCAGATATCGTACTGTATGAACACAGAACGCAGCCGTCAGTGAGTCAGCTTGAAGCGGTGAGTTTTTGCGTACGAAGGGCAGACGACAGACAGTCACAACTCAAGGTGATGGCAGTGTGAACTCTCAGCAGGTGTGAAAGTGTAAGCTTTTCACTCATTACACCCAGAAGTCTATAGAACAAAACCTCACTCTCTCTTGTTTCCAGCTTATCAAATACTGCAAGTGTCTTTGCATTAATGATGTGCTTGTGATTGGTTTCAGGTTAAAGTGGTGGTCGAACACTGTTCCATACCTGTCTTAAACTACCTTTACCAAGTTTAAGTCTCATCCCCCCACCTGGGAAAACCAGGCTTAACTCGGGGTCGGTGCCACCGCTTTTATTATGAGAGCGCTTATTATCACAAAGTCATTCATCTTTCGAATGGTGCGGCGTCACGTCCCTGCGGTGACAAGAGAACGAGTGCCACGTTATTGGGCAAGTAGCCAAACGTTGTAATGAACTGTCACAGTGTGAAGATTGGGACTGATTGCCTCAGTCGTCATGAGGTCGCAGATCATTTTTAGGGCACGCGTTCTCAGTCCATCAAGGACAAATGAAGTGTAAACTGTTGGAGCTTTTATTTGAAGTGTTTCATTGTTGGGCGCAGAAATGTGCTGTAAAGTCTCTTCATGAACAGTCGTGTTGAGCTCGAACAAGAAAATTTCATTTGATGCGGTAATTTTATATCCTGTTGTGGAAAGTTGGCAGATCAAATGATGATATGTCGCCCCTCTTTTTGCTTTGAATGCTGAAGCTTGATCACAAGTTCCCGCCAGCTGCGTTGTCGGTTTTGTCTTTACGCCTTTAAGCTCTTGCTCAGTGATACTGTATGTGGAGCTGTCTGCAGATCTCTGCCTCCAGACTGTAGGAGTTTTCAGGTTATTGGTAATTTATCTGGAGATGTATGCTGGCACTGTAATAGGGGAAAAGATGAATTAACAAATTAATTTGGCTACTTTATGACAGGCATTCGCTTCCTGACTCTTTCCATCCTTCCAGCGTCTGCGAGCCCTATGAGCAGATCCCATCCTGCTCTTTAATCAATACATCTTTCTTTGTGAAACACACCAGCAGGGCGGGATTGATTGAGGCTAAATGTAGGATGTGTGAGATTTTTTTTTTTCTTAAACGTGGACCTGTATTTGATCATGTATTGGCAGTTGCTATCATGCTGTATTAGCCCCGCTGCCTCCACAGCCTTCTTGCCTCGGGATAATCAGCCACTGTTTATGGCTATAGCCCGATGTAAAGCCGCATGGAGCCATTACTGTTAGTCAATTCACCTGGGACAGATCACAGGCTGGCTTTCATCAGCTCGGGGGAAAGAGACTCCATAAGGACTCGCTCTGTTCTTGCTCTTTGGTAACACATTCAGGACAGCATTAGTGACCTCTTGCGTGTGTTTTGCAGCTGGTAAGGAGGTATCCAGTGGCGATTATACATATTTCCTTCCTCTTGTTTATTTTTTCCCCTCTTTAATGTTTCACCAGGCCCTCTGACTCCTCAATTCACGTTTTTTTTTTGTTTTTTTTTATGGAGAGCAAGCAAGAAATAGAGAACCGGTGATCTGACTTATTTTCCGCCCTCATCTGTTTGTTGTGCTCAATTTACCGCTTAAGAGCAAGATGATAGCAAAGACGCAGCAGTAGCGCAGCAGCCCGAGGCAGCGTGAATGAGGATCAAAAGGACAGCGGCTATGTACATCTTAACCCTTAAACATTTGACATCAACAATAGACTCTATTTGTCAGGCACAATGCAGAGGCAGAGGTCCGACAGATTCTCTCGGCATCCCGTCCGCCCCCGTGAACACCCACCACTTCACTTTACCAGCGCACCTCTGAGTGGTTACCTGCGCCTCTTCAAGCGAAAAATGACTTGCCCTTCTCAAACCTGCCACTGCCTCACAGGAGGCGACTTTATAGCAGCGGGCCCGCGGTACGTTGTGATGGCAGGGAGAGGGAGGGAGCTCTTGTTAGCCGGCGTATGTTCCACTCCCGCGGAGGCCACCGGGAAAGAGGACAGTGGGTGGGAGGTGGAGAGAGATTGGTGGGCTTGTGGTTTTCTGCTCCCTCTCACCACGATCAAGGCGGTTGTTATCTGCTTCTAACTGTGAGGCTGCACTGTTAAAATCAACTCCAGCAAAGACTGAGATGAAGCATCTTTCCTTTCCTTAAAAATCCCAAATGCTTTCAGTTAGTAGTTTTATTTTATAACCATTTTTTTTAAAATAACAGTATCATTATATGCTTTAAATATTGATATATTGATGTCAATACAGAAAAGGATTAAAGCTATCAAATTGTCAGAGTGATATCTATGTGCAAGTATCAAGATCACATCAGTTTCAGATCTATAAATACACCAAGAGTTTACTCCTCATCCACAACGTTAGGACCATCTCTCCTGAAGCTGCTGCTACGACAGTATAGAGAGTGCCAAACATGTGGACTAAATGAGTGTTTGTTTCCTCCTTCTGTTCGTAGTTATTTTGCAGAAATGATAACAGTTTTGGACCAGAAAATGGACCCATATTTCCAATGAATGATCTCGCAAATTATCACTGTGTCCACAAAATCAGCCTCCTATTCATCTCAGTGGTGGAGCGCCACAAAGTGCTGTTGCTGTTTTGTTTATGGCTCCAGGGGAAAAGTGGCTCATATACAGAAATCCTCTAACTGTCGTAGATCATACGAGCAGTATAGCCGAATTTTGTTTTAGGGCGGATTTTCACTTGGAGTTTTAAAAAATTACTTTTTCGGGGCAGGCTTAGCTAACTGGATTAAAATTGATTCGAGTGCAACTATAAGTTCGCAAAAAAAGTTTGTTAAAGAAAATAAACTAAACAGGCAGAAGAAGCACTTTGTCCACAGAAAGTTAACCTATTTTTTAAATAAACAGAGGCATCAGTTTAGTCATAGTGCCTGAGGTCTGTTCTTGTAGGTATATATCTGTCTTGCCTGAACAGCCTCTAGGTTGCAAGAGTTTGGAAGTTTTACTGAGATTATGCTAATCTTCACACCAGTTTTATTTTTATATGCATAAATTAGCATGAATAACTTTTAACACCAGTTTGTTTTCTCAGAATATCTTGTACCTATTCTAATAAAAAAAATAAAACTCTGCTCCTCTTCTTTAGGTCAGATACTGGTGATAGTGTTGCATTAGCTCAAAATAACTGACTGTTGTCACATCATAACAGCCCGGCACTATTTCATGATCTATCTTTAGGCTACACGCTCAAGATTCACATGCATTTTACTTCACAGTGTGTTTTTTTGTGAAAGTCTTCAGAAATCCTGAATTGTTTATATTGTAGATTCACTCCTGCAAGACTTTACCAAGGTCATCTGTCATCTGTCTAAAAATGTGCCCAGCTACCTGAAGCAGCCTCGGAACTATTGTGCACACACCGGTACCTTCAAGGCTCTCCCCACTACTCCATTATTGTGCTGTGGAGCTGTGTGGAGGACACGGCCATTTGCAGGAACCCTCTCAACATTACATTCACAATCCCACAGCCCACCCACCACTCTCGGTCTGTGGCTAGAAAGCTGCATTTACAGGAAGAGATGAGTGTGGAGAATCCTGCGGGAAGGGTCCATAGTCCACCGAAGCCAAAGAAGAGACCACAATCACAGAGCCAAACCGTAAGACGCCAATAATCAGCACACTCGTGGAGAGACTGTCAGTGTGTGTGTACGCACTCTCTCGCTGTCTCGCAGAAGTCTCTGCAGATCAAAATGGAGAGATGGACGTGCCTGTGGGCCAGCAGTCGTTTTGTTCTAGCTCGCTGCACATTTGGTCTTTCCTTTCTTCAAAGCGCCGCACATTTGTGCCACTGGAAAAAGCAGAGCACCTCCTTATGTGGTGGTTCAGTCCTAATCTGTTTAGTACCAGTACAAACTGGCCTTTACAGGACTTTAATGCTTTTACATTTTTTTTTTATATCTCTGTGAACAAATAGTGTCTGATGCTGATTTAACACTTTTCATGTGATATTTCAAATTACATTTCAACAGAAAACCTTTACTTTGTGCATTCATCAATATGTTTGTTGAGGTGAAAGAAAGACTTCATAGAAGCATGAAAGAAATTGTGCCCCTTCATTGATAATTTTGGATAAACAAGAGTCGGTTAAAAGAGTAGGTGTGTGTGTGTGTGTGTGTGTGTGTGTGTGTGTGTGTGTGTGTGTGTGTGTGTGTGTGTGTGTGTGTGTG
>JBAJHX010000076.1:11259911-11285850 GCA_037176925.1 Amniataba percoides
TTTTCACGTGCGTTTTTGATTTGCCATTGATTCTAAAGCTGCAGTACATCTGTCCTAATGGATCTATTTTGGGCCTTTGTGACATCTTTGCCCTTGATAAATCACAGTTAAGGTATATTTTTTATTAAAATATTGATTACTAGATTGTACTTTTTTTAAATACACAACTGCACATTAACTTGAGATCAAACATACAGAGGTGAATTCATACAACTCACGCATAATACATACAGGTGCATTTCATCCAGGCTTATTTGTCACCCGTGGAACCTCAAGTGTACGGCCGACGTCTGTTTTGTGTGTTTATTATTCTTCTCCTCATCCCCTCTCCACTGCTTGCTCATTAGTATTGGTGTGCTGGCATTAATTTCAGCGGGGCTCTAATTTGTTTAGGCTGTAGGTAGGGCTTGTGGGAGATGGATTCAGCTGTCACATCACGGTACTGGTGGTGTTAGTGATGTGCGCTGTCGCAGGGCTGATGTATGCTCAGGGGCCAGCAGGCCAAGGCCCGGGGGTTGGCTGGCTCTGCAGCTCTGACGGACGACTGGCAGGCTGCTCGTTAAGAGTAGCCCATCATTGCCGCAAGGTGAGAAGGACTGCGACTTTGCAACGGAGTCTTGCCACAACATCCACATAGAATACCTTACAAGAGAGCTGCCCACAAGGTACACGGTGGAGACAAATATGATCCTGTGTTGATGCAACATAGCACCTCAGCCCCCGACGCCGGGGCGTAATGAGGAGAAACAGATTCCATTTCACTTTCAGGAGTTAAATCAGGGTGATGTGCTATTTGGTGCCCGCGCCAGAATAGCATGTGTAAATCCACAGGGGTGCCTAACAAATTGAAAGTGAGGATTCATGAAGGATGTTGCTTTTAGTATTGATCTGCACCCTCTACGTTGTTAACATTTGGACAGGAAATACCACCCTCGGCTCATTTAGCACCCTCAGACTGCCATTTATAGACAGTCCTCATTTCACAAAGCACATCTGATTTTCGTAAGAGGGAAATGTGTTGGCATTTCAATCAAACGTTACCCTCTGTGGGTCATTTTAAGTCTTTAAACATGTTTTCAGTCATGCTAGCTGCGTGGCCACAGAGATGAACTTTTTACAGGATTCGTCCCCGCTGAATGACTCCTAATGACTTTGCGATTACCTGACATTTTCACATATGTTATAAAAAACATCACATCGCCGGTAGCACGTGTAGGGATGCTAAAACACTAAACCAAAGTGGTGAACTTGATAAACGTCACACCTGTTAAATACCAGAATGTCAGTATTCAGTCTTAAGTGCCGGTGTGCCTAAACACTGCCATACAGTAGCAAAGCCTGATATTCTTCGATGTAGAAAGAAAAAGAAAAAAATGTGCGTCTTACTGTACCTAAAGTCATGTTCCTATTCATAAATAGATTTGAGTGGAATTGATTGCTGAGCCTGCACACATATCCTGAGGATTACAAATATATGCTACTTGTTTATCTGTCAGATATCGGAAAATCAGAAGCTTCTCTAAGCTTCGGCAGTAGGCTACCGCATCCACCTACACCATCCTCTCATCAGTCTGGAGGCTATGAGTCACACACAAGGAAGAACTAGTGAAGCAAGAGTAATTTAACATAGTGGAATATATAAACACATCTCGGTACAAACACACACACATGCACAGATATACTCTTTGCTCTCTTCCAGCCTCTAGTCGATCCCCCAGGACTGTCCTCAGACATTACTCACTGTCTCCTCGGCTCCCCGTTGCCTAGAACCCCACTGTTTTAGCAGCTGGATAAGTTGTGCCAGGGTTGTTCACATTGTTCCATTCTTCTTTGACTCTTGGCTTTCTTGTGTGTTGAAAGTCCTCTCGCAGCACTCAGCACTGCCAGTTTCATTGTCTGCTGGTATGTGTGCGTGTGAGTGTTTGTGTGTGCGTGCACCCTTGTCTGTCGGTATTGTCAGTGCCGGGTTTTGAAAGCTGTTTCGCTGAGCGGTGAGGACGGCATCACAGCCTTCCGGTGACCATCGCTCCAGGCTTCCCCCGAAGGCCGGTTTGCTCTGACACTCACTGTCCAGCTGGCACGGACGAGCGCCGCCTCTGGCTGAACTCTTCGTTTATGATACGTCCTCATCCTTTTGGGGCACTTTCAAGTTCTCGCAGCTTTGTGTTTTGGGTTTTTTTTGGGTTTTTTTTTAGGTCCTTTAAACAAAGCTATTTAATCATCTGTCACTGCACACGCACTAACGGGCAAAATCAAATGAATAAATTTTAATCAGATCCGCTGATGTTCGCAAAAAGAAGTATAATAAATTCTGAGCCCTCTGTTTTATTACTCTAATCACTTTTATCCCTGCTGTCATTTGAAATAAACACCAAAGAACAGAGTAGGAGTCCCTCCCACATCACTTCCATCATAACCTGGATGCAGCTGTGTATCAATGAAATTAAATTCAACACCAGTGATAATCCTTTCTCCTCTGTAATACTAAGCCATCATTTCATTCAGAAAATACATTAGAAAAGCAAAATAAAAGTGTAAAATGAACACACTACTACCTCTGACTGTCACATCTATTTGTTTGCCGCTGTTACACAATAAAAAAGGCGGCGTGAAATAAATTCAATTTTTCTTCACACTTGAGGTTTACATTCAACATCACAACTTTCAGCTGTGATGGAGAATTAAATGGGCCAGGGTTAGTGCAATTTTAGTGTCAAGTGCACTCAGTTGCCTCTACAGTAAACTCCTAGTGATGTTATTTTGACTTGGTAGACTATTTAGCCAGTGTTAAATGATCTTCACTTGACTGGTAGCTAATGTTGCGATGGATCTTTTTTTGGATCAGACCCTGGTTAACTGCGTTAGCGTCAAGCCACATTTTCTAATACAAAGAAAATGCTACTAGTTGAGGACAGGTTAGCTGCATCGTTACACCTAATTCATGTCATTTGCATGTTGTGTTTAATTAGAAAAAACAAAAACTGCTCCTCCATAAATCCTTGCATTTATGTCATAAATACATGCATGAGTTTAAGACTAATTAAAATTTAAGCATCTGTCACAACTAACGCGGCAAACATTCAGTTCAGCTGTGATGGTGACAAAGTGTGAGGAATGACTGTTAAACACAGTTCTCATTGTCACTGTGTCACCTGCTTTGTTTTCCTTCGAATCGCACGTCATGGGGAAAAACAATTTCTGTGCTATTTTTAAGTAAATATGTTGTATGTTGCAACCTCTGGTTGGAATTGTATCAAAGAAAGCAACAACCTAATTTACAACACAACTCTGTAACAGTTTATTTCAGCTGAAGGGTTCTGAAAACCTGCAAACGTGTCACTTTCGATGGCAGTGCGCCACAAGCTCTTTTGAGAAACAGTACAACCCCAGCTGAACTGTTGAAGTTATTTTCTTGGCACACCTGAGTCCAATTATGATCCCTTTCCACAGGCAGAGTTATCTCATAAAGCTTTGCAATTTACATGCATATGCAATCCCAATTCGATCCATCCTGAGTTGGTGGAATCTCGGAAAAAAAAGCAGATGTTTTGTATGTAAATGAACAATTAAGAAATTCTAATTCAGGGAGCAGTGGCAACTTTTATAGACTTTTAGTTTTTATGCAATAAAACTGTAAATGGTGGTGTCTCTTATATTTATCCAAAATACCATATGTCTACATGCCCCCTTCCCATCTGTTTCGTCATTGTGCTTCATTTCTCATGAGTTTTCTATTATTATTTGATTTCCCAGGAGGCTGTTTAAAAAAAAATTAGCACAAAGAAGTACTTGTTTTGCAGCAGAATGAATTCTCTATCAGGTAAACATTGCCAGAATCCCTTTCACCACAGGTATGTCTATTAAAATGTTCTTGATGTTCCTAGCATTGCAATTATGATTAAGAGGGAAACAAGCTGCTTAAGGACAGAGCCTTTGTTTGAAGATATTACTGTCATGTATCCCTGTTTTTATTTTGCAGCATGAAGGATTTTTTTAAGGCCGTTATAAAACTTGTTCACTGTGAGGATGCTGTGTAGAAGTGGCCACCACTCCTTGGGTGTTCGCCTGTGGGCTCTGTTACTGATGGAAAAGATAGAGGAGCAACCTGTTAGTCCCTCGGATGTGGACAGCGTGAAGGCAGAGAGGAATCCCCCAGTCGGCTGCTGTGACTCGAAAGGATTTTGCCATAATAGAAACATTAGAGTTTTCTTGTGATGAATCAAAGCAACATTTATAGCGCGAGGGAGAGGAGTCAGGGTGGACGAATGTGCAGACTTGAAAGACGGAATCTCAATAGGAGGTCATCAGAAAGACACAGCAACAGCGAGGGGAGGAAAAGTTGCAGTTTTAATGACCATGTCTGACTGTACAAGCAGGGGAGGCTGAGGTTTTCATCTGTGAGACTGAGAAAAACAAGGATATCGACTCTGATGTGGAGACACTGAGGAGAAAAATGAGACCGGAATACGGGGGACTAAATCACCGACATTACAAAATGCGGTTGCTGTGGTGCAATGAACAATCTGTATGCATTCTATAGACTGAGTTTCACATATTTTTGAGTGCTGAAATGACACGAAGGCTCATCCGTCTCTTCCTCCCTCTCTTTCACTCAGAATGCTCTGGACCACTGGGCATGGAGGGCGGCATAATCTCCAACCAACAGATAACAGCCTCTTCCACCCACCGCGCTCTCTTCGGCTTGCAGAAGTGGTACCCGTACTTTGCACGCCTCAACAAGAAGGGCCTGGTCAATGCCTGGACTGCTGCCGAAAACGACAGATGGCCTTGGATTCAGGTAAACACAGTCAAAGGACAGGAGACGCCTCAAAGCCAGGGCCAGGCACAAATGAATTAAGACACAGGCACAATCTTAATTGTAGATATGCAGGTTTTCATTGGGGCTTTAATTTGTTTTCTTTGATTTTAAATTGTAAGTTCCCTCCTGTATTATATCACTCAGTTGGCATCAATAGTTAGGACACATCGTTGAATGTGAAAATGCAAGTGTTTGAGCTTCAGAGTTAATTACCGTTACTGTAAAATTGATTGCACACTTACTGGTAATAAAGAGCAATAAAAAAGTGTGAGCCGGGGGTAGAACAGATGCAGGTGTAGTCAAGTGAGAGCAACAATGAGAAAGGGCACGCCGCAACTGCTCACAGCTACCATCTCAGATTGCGGTGATGATTTGCAAACAGTTATTGAACTGTGCCATCTCTAGTTTTGACGTTCAGTTGACGTGCTTGCAAATGTGACTGCATTGGCGTTTTGCTTCGTTTTTTGTGTCCGAAATTGAGTAAAGCAATAGAGGTTCGCTTGCAACAAAACAATGGCGCGCACTATTGCAATTATTCAGTGCATTGATGCTTTGTTAAGTCTTATGGAAATTCTGACACGCAAATCACTGTGCTGTCAAGACAGAGATTTGATGTATAATTTTACACAACACTCAACACTTATATTAACTGTAATTTTCTTGTTATCCACAAAAAAAGATGATTGAATTCAGTTTAATAATCCAGTGCCTCTTTTAGCCCTTTTGTGATGGTGTCTGTCTGTGACCACCAGGGGCCTTCATCTAAAACAGCCCTATGAATTGTGAAATGAAAAGAAATAAGATGTTTGTGGCTGCAGAGCTTTGATAGATGCAAGTCTGCTCTTACTTAGGCTTTGTTAAAGTCAAACTCCATGCTGGGCCATTAGCTGGTGCTCATCGTTAAAGAACAGACAGATCGATGCAGTAGATTGCCTGGGGCCCCTGCATGATTTCTGCTCATCACATTCCAAAGATTCTGTCATCACAGGTCCTGCCCTGCAGAAAAAGACCATCCCCAGTGTGTACTTTTATATAATACGTTCTATATAATACTTTGTGTACCATGTGTACTTTTATATAATATAAACTACAGAAGGTACCTACATGTTGTAGGTCTCATTGCATTAGACAATGATTAAAGGGACGGTGCTGAAGCTACACCAGCTCCCCCACCTACTGGAGTCTGGCTCCACTGTGCCAACGCAGGCCTATGTAGAACTGATTGCCTGGATTTATGTTGAGCAAATAGCCATTCATCATGACCCCGCCCAGCTGTGGCATATAAAACAACCGTCAGATGATGTATAGCAAGGATATATAAAATCCCCTCCAACAATTCTGAGGACTTGGTCCAGTCCTGATGACACTTTCCTCCCAAAGATTGCACAGTATTCCAGAGAGATAAAGAGTGCAAGTAATGGACTGTTTAGCTAGATAATTAATGAGCTATTATATAAATAATGTTTTTTTACAGCTTGGTTATGTTTTTGTCACTCTTGAGTCACGTCCGCGATGACAGAGATGCTGACAGCAACCTTTGAAGTGGGCTGTCATCAGATACACGATACACAGTCAGTGAACCATGA
Organism: Amniataba percoides; assembly: GCA_037176925.1. Lineage (NCBI taxonomy): Eukaryota > Metazoa > Chordata > Actinopteri > Centrarchiformes > Terapontidae > Amniataba > Amniataba percoides. Next base: position 11,266,317 of record JBAJHX010000076.1, read on the forward strand.
GCAAAATATAATAGAAAAACATACTACGGCGTGACAGCATGATGGAGAAAGTAAAGCCGTACCTAACAACAAGAGAATGGTAAGACAGGGCAAAAATGGATTTGTTAAAAAAAAAAAAATTAAAAAAGAAGAGAGAGAGAGAGAGAGTGTCAAAGAAAGAGCCGACACGAGTGAGGAAAAAGGAGTCTGGCGCATGGAGAGAGTGAGGAGAACGGGACATAAAACATTCAGGCGGTTTGTTTGACTTTAATGATGCCACGTGGGATGTTGCACGGGATGCTGTAGGCGTTGTGTGTTTCTACAGAGGGCCCGGATAATTGGGACATGAGTACAGAGGTGTACAGTTATGTCAGTGTTTTGGGATTATGCTAAGGAGTCAGTGGTGTGCTTTTGTGGTGCCGAACGATGTGGTGTGACCGTGTTTTGAATGTCTGTCGTGTGAGACAGGTTATACTGACAGATGACAACCCTATCAGGAGAGGGATCGTTTTTTTTTTTTTTGTTTTGGCTATTTCTAAGGTTTTCTCTGGTGCAGCGTGCATCTTTTGGATGTCAGCCAGAGTCAGCTCCTTCGCCCTAAAACCTCAACAAATGAATCAAACACGGAGCAACATACTTTGAATAATACATCACACAGGGGCAGACAAAGCGCACGTTCACTTTCATGTGTGTTTGTCTTTATGTCAGTTTGCGTATTGTGTGTGCACGTGAGCTCACTATGTTTCACACATCTGTGTACTGTGAGAATATCAGTTTTCCACAGCCTCGCCATGACTAGCTCACACATAAAATTGCATTTGAACACTCGAGGGAAATATGCTGCTGGTCTGACCAATATCAGCAAAATATAGCTGCAGCCGGCCGTGCTGGAGGAACGAAACAATCTGAATCACACGTGAAGGCTAAGAAGGGTCTGCACATGATTTAATGGGAGCTAAACAGTTAATAACCTGATGTTCAGATCTCCTTCAGCATGTTCACATTTGCGATCACATGTCGATATGTACACAAAAAACCTGCTTAGACTCTTGATTCTGTGTCCGTCTGGGGAGCTGTTCCCTTTGAATTCCAGTAACCTTAGTTATTAAAACATTCATAGGGTTTAGATATGACCCTGACAAATACCTTTTCCAGCACTTTTTATTTTCTAATCACAGCATAAGTGCAGTCATTAATAATTAGTAATTAGTGTTCCATTAGTTAATTAAGTAAAGCTTTTGCATTCGTACTCTGCAGTGCAAAAAGTGTTTTCAAACACAGTGATACCTTGATTGCATATGACCAGCTCTTTTTGTGAGGCTGTGACACGCTCTCCTGGACTGTTATTGGTTGAGCTGCCCACTCGCACAAGAGTCACCTGCATCTCAGACTTTCTCTGATGTGGGACTGAGATGAGGCACAATTTACGTACATGAAAAATTTCATATAAACCTGCAATTTGATTGTGTAGCATTGAGAGAGATAAGGCTCTGTCAGTGTGAATGTGTGTAGACCTTCACATGCTTTTTTAGATATTTTTTTTAAACACAACAGTGCCACAGGGCTCTTTGCTAGTTTCAAGGACACAGGGCAGTCTAATTGTTACAATACAGCTGCAATTCCCTCAACAGTTTTCATCACGGAGTGTAATCAACGGAGGATACTTTTTCACTTTATGTGCTCCTGACCTTTTGTATGCGTGCGCGCCTGTGAGGCCCTGCTTTTTGTCGGCATGATTATACTTGGTAATACTGTAGTTAGTGGTGTTGGCAGTACACCTAAAGGACTGAAAGCAAGCCACTGTGTAGTCAGTTGCATTTTTACCCAAAGGCTGTAGCTGTAAATAAATGTGCTTTTCTCTGTTAAAAAATACAGCTTAATGAGCCTTGGAGAGCATTTAATGGAATGTATAAAAAATTTAACATCATTTTTTAGCAGAGGGCTCTCTGTTTCTGATATGTTTGTGAGCCAGTCCTTTACAGCAGCACTACAGAAACAATGAGCGTTTAAGTTGAAGGTTTATGTCATGATTGGGGTTGAAACTTAAAGGATTATTTTCATGCTGCATTGAAGTATTGATAATTTTTCCATTAATCAATGAACCATTCTCTGTGAAATGTCAGGGAATAGAGAAAAATCCCAGAGACTAAGGTGACCTTTTTGAAATGGCTTGATTTGTCAGATCAACAATCCCAAAACCACCAAATAGTCAGTGAACTATCACATATAGTATGACAGAGAGAACAACAAATCCTCAGTTCTGTAACTCAAATAGCTTCTGACATGGATTTGTTATGGGAAACTATGGCATGTCAGAAATCTGCACATTAACACAACATATAATACAGTGTATTTTTCTTCACTGTTACTGAAGATGTGCCTTGTTGCAAGCATAATAAATATCCTTGCACTCACTTTTGGCTGCGACTGTGGTAGTATTACTGTACCTGTGATCTCAAAGGGCTAACGGGGAATCAAAGATATGTTTGTCATTGGGAACCCAAAGTAAACAGTTCTAAACATCTCAGGGTTGCTTCAAAATTGTGTTTCCTGAAGATGTGAATTACAGCTCCAGGACATAAATCAGTTCCAGGATGTTGCAGATGGTTACACGCTGAACATTTTCTCATGTTTTTCAGAGAGAAAGCTGGTTAAATCTCACCATGCAAGCAAGTTGTATTTTCTTTGTGCTGCAAATAAAGTCAGTGAACAGAAATGATTTGATGCAGAAGTTCTTTTCGTCGGATCCTCATGCATTTTACCCAGAGCACTTCATACGCAAGAAACTGTGTCTTTCGGGAAAAAGGAAAGGGTGAAACGGTGAAAGGGTAAGAGTTCATTCTAAACTTTGTCTTATGCAGTGTTCCTTCTCGCTCTCTTTCCCTAAAAGTCTCAACCAAACTTGGAGAGTTCATGTGTCTGCCAGGACACAAAATGTTGTTTCTTTGTGGGTTTTTGCAGTAATAGAAAACAGACATTTTTATTCCATATTTTGATCAAGATCTGATTCAAAATGCTCATGGTGGCAGACAGTGATTGCAATTTTGGAAAAAATGTTGTTAGGGTAATTTTATGTCTGTGTAGCATTGCACAAAATCTGAAATGATTCAGTCTCATGACCACTGAGTAACGAGCAGAGATGGTACATGCAAGTGAAGTACCATCGAATTTTGCTCACAGTCTATTTATGCATGTGTCATCTAAATTTGGGTTTAATTGCACAATGCATGTTAAGAGCAAAAAAAAAAGGTCTGCTCCTGGAGAACGTGTCCAACAATGCTTCACTCAAACAAATAAATGCATCACTATTAACACAGTGGTGGCAGACGTATGTTTGTGAGCACTCATTAAAAATGTGAAGGATCACCCCAATTACCCCGGCAGTGGCCTTTTAGTGACAGGGCTTCTAATTAGTGTGAGAAGTATCTATCTCTATGGAGAAAACTGAGAGGAGCGAAGAAATGCTGCGAAATGAGAAGGAGCGGGTCATTGTAGCTCTGAGGCTGTAAGAAGGGTCCTTCTGTATAATTAACTTGATACGTTGGTTTAAGCATGTAGAAAAATACGTGTAATTGAGTCTTGTCTCTACAAATGGAAATTAGAAAGGAAATTCACATTGCAATAGAATTATTCGACATTACTCCATTAATTTTTGACATTTCAGACAAGGTTGGCGAATATATAAACAGTTCTTTTCTTATACTAGATCCGTAAGAGCCAATACTCTAATCTCTAATGTCCTTAGGAGACACCGCTTAGAGTTTTTTCATTAACAGAAAAGGAGAGTAGAACTTAGCGGGCTCAGACTTTCTGTTTGAGCTTTTGCTCCCAAATATTTTACTTGTAAATTTCATAGTAATGCTAACATGTCTGCGCTGGAAAATGAGCTCAGGCCCTCTGAATCACATCCTGAATGTGGTCGCATTGTCTGTGAAGTTAGACCTCCATTTCCCAAGGATCAGCTTTAAAATGGTTCATGTTCTTAAATATAAAGTGACTTCAGCTCCACAAAGTTTATCTAAAGTCTTGTTTGTTTGCAATATCACATTAAGTTTGGATTTGTTGTCTACCATGCAAGCATCTTAAAAATGAAACGGTAAGCATGAATGCAACCTCGAGCCAGTCTGTACTCGTCCAATTCAGAGGACTTATGCAACTTCTTTTTCTGTGATTTCTTTTTTGAGGTTTGGCCATTCCAGGTTAATGGCCCTTTTCTTAATATTCACTCAACACTGTACTATTTCCGCCCCTCTGTTCTGCGGCTATGGAAGACTACACATCAGTGTTTTTATGTTTTGTTAGAGGATGAGCTAGACGAGCCAAAAGTGTATTTTATTTTCATGAAAATGAAGCAGCTCTGTGTGAATGTAGTGCCAAAATGATGAATGAATAATTGTCATCACCATTTATTTGCTTTATAATATTTGTCACACACCATCACAAGTGTGATACAGTATTATAATACTGCAATAGCCTTGTGGTAACCTGCCCTGCTTTTTTTTTATTTTCACTGTAAGAATTAGGCTGTGTGAGTGTGTGCCTGTGACTACAGTGTGTGGGTAACCCAACATAGTGGCATCCTTTGTCACCACAGGCCTCTTCATGGTATCACAGTGAAGAAAGCTGTCGTCAGCTGTCATCACCCATTAAAAAAATAAGCTAAATACATCTTCTCTTATTTTTATAAGAGAGAAGTATTTTGCCAAAATTGTGTGGGGCACTTTTGCTGTCAATCAGCACTGATTAGTTTTTTAGATGTTGAAAAAACATGGATGTTGTGTGTGTAACATCACTCATAAGTCTCTGAGGCCTGATGCCAACCTCTAATTGGAAGCAAGCTCAGATTTGGAGCAAAATTATTATGAATACATAGTGATGCTATGCTGGAATGCAAACTCTTATAATAATAAATTAATATTTAAGTAATATAAATTACACATACGGAACCCATTTAATGATGGCAAAATCCCAACCTTCCCAAACATGCTGCTGCTAATTTTTAAGAGGAATTACGTGGAAGAAGCACATTTTTGCTGAAATGTGCTGTATCAAAGGGAACTGTCAGTGAAAGTTAAAGCACACCTTAAACTGGAGTTCAACATGTCCATCATGTTTAGATAATAATGATCCTGCTTTGTGTGCGCTACGCGGGGTCTATGGAAACATGCATCACTTTCCTCTTTCTTAGATTTCCCCTCTTTTCCTCTTTGCTCTCCAAGCCGCTTTACATCGGCACCATATTGACAGTCTGCGCAGGCTTGATGGACTGGATTTGGAGCGTGAGGATTGATTAAATGTTCCATTTGATCACAGACTTTCTGAATAAGATGGATGGCCCTGACAGAAAAGATACAAGGGGGTGAATTGATTCCCATGACTTGCATGTGCGCACAGCCCATGCACACGCACAGACACCAATGACACATTCAAACAGTCTGAAAATGAACTATAATTTCTTGATTTTGCCTTTTTCTTCTTTTTTTTCCCACGCCACAGATAAACCTGCAGAGGAGAATGAGGGTCACGGGCCTAATTACCCAGGGTGCAAAGCGAATCGGCAGCCCGGAGTACGTCAAGTCTTACAAAGTAGCCTACAGTGATGACGGGAAGAGCTGGAGAACGTACAAAGTCAAGGGCAAAGATGAGGATATGGTGAGACGCACGTGGGGGCACACAGACGCAGGCATACACCCCCCATTGTCATTACTCCACTCTTTTCCTTTCGCCTCTCGCTCTGTAGTACGCAGACAAAGATACACACATGCCCGCGCTCACACACTTGCACACACAGCGACTAGAGACTGTGCACTCAGTCAAGGGCAGGGTGGAGGACATGATGAGATGGCTTTTTAATTAGCTAGCACACACCGGGCCCATCTTGCTGCCCCTTACCCCCCTCCACTTTTATGACTTCTAGATTGAATTTTTATACTATTTGGGGATGAACAGCCACCAAATAGGCCACACAGCGTTCTATCATTCCTGACAGCAAACCACGGCTGTCCTCCATTTGGCCGAGCTCCGAATGACCCCAACCTCCAAACTTCTCCTCAAATTTATTACACGGAACAATGAGTTGAATATTTTGTGATCTCAGTTGGTATTGGGTTTTTTTTGTTGATCTTTTTTTTCCACATGTAGTTGTCAGTCAGAATTTTGCACACAGAAAGCAAACACCTGCACGATTGAGAGTAAATTTCTGTACAATACGCTCCCATGTTTGGAGTCAGGAGACATGAACATATGAGCAGACCGCGATAAATGCCTGTACAGTGGGATCTGTCAGTATATGTGAGGTGTTTACACGCCCTGATCTCTGACCTACTATAAGTTGGGGATTTCTTTTTTTACATTGACCTCTTTCTCTCTGCACGCCTCACGCACACAGTCCATCAGTCACTCAGACCCGAGAGCTTCTGTCAGGCTATCTCAGGTCATTTGGATAAAACACTCCAGAAGGTATAGTGATATAATTGGAGTACTAATTTAAAACACACCACTGTTCTTATGAATTACGGGCTCAAATGGCGCGAGAAATTGTCTATTTTTCCCTGTAATTCTAGCTCATTGACCTTGAATGACAGCAATTTGTTGAGTGTGGAGTAGACACTAGAGACAGTGCCAGATAGACTGCTACATTACAGCAAAACTGATCTGTGACACCATCCTCTCTGCCCCAACCTGCTGTTATTTCATCCCCCGCTACAGATTTTCAGAGGAAATGTCGATAACAACGCTCCCTCGGCCAACTCCTTCACCCCTCCCATTGCAGCCCAGTATGTGCGCATTTACCCCCAAGTCTGCAGGAGGCACTGTACCTTACGCATGGAGCTGCTCGGTTGCGAGCTGACAGGTGAGTGAACTTCATTTATTTCATCCGGCTGTATACAAATGATTTGAAAGCGGGATGCAGCCTATACAGTTGTTTCATGCTGCATTTTTAATGTAGCAATACCACTCAAATACTGTTTATTCTTTTCTTGTCTTTTTTTTTGGTAGCTTGTAAGGTCGGGAAGGTTAAATCAGATCTGTTTGTTTTTGTTGTTGCCAGGCTGCTCCGAACCACTGGGAATGAAGTCAGGCCATATCCAGGACTACCAGGTCACGGCCTCCAGCATCTTCAGGACGCTCAACATGGACATGTTCACTTGGGAGCCTGGAAAGGCCCGGTTGGACAAACAGGGAAAGGTCAACGCTTGGACGGCTGGACACAGCGACCAGTCGCAGTGGCTACAGGTAAGACGCCATCTGAGCTGACGTTGTCTGTTCAGTCTACTGTGGAAATTGAATCAGTATCTTAGCAGGGAAATGAACAGCAGACTGCCGTGTTCTTGCAGATAGCTGGTTTTCAGTCTGCCGAAGGATTAGCTCTCACCTCTCTGGCATAGTAATTGATGTGTGTACATGGTAATGCATGCCAATGGATTCAATTATATTTCATGGGGAAAGACTTCATTGATGTGTACACTGTGAGTTGTGAAGGAAATTCTATCTTAAAATCCTATAGTACCCCCGTTAGCTCTCTTTCGGTATTATTCTTAGAAACCCAGTAATAGGTAGTCATTTCTTCTTCTTTTTTTCATGACAGTCTTTTTGAATCCAACACCCACACTGCCTCCGTTGGAAGAGTTTAGCCCTGTTATCTTTGGCTGCAGCCCAGGCTTTCTATCTCTGTGAAAACAGCCAATCCATTTGTTTTCATTACAGTAACTGATGGCTGAAAATGTGTCCTGAAAGCGACATGGTATGTCCCTAAGTGAACGTTTACACCCCAGTCTTTCTGCTTAACAATATGTGAGATTGATCCGGGCCTGGGGAGTTGAAGATACATATCAGTCAGACTCAATCATGCCTGGCATGGCCTCACACGTGGCCTCATACATTGGATTTTTTTTGTTGGTTTGTTTGTTTTTGTTCTTTTAAGATTAAAGGCAGTAAATGCTCTTTGCTTTTAGACCGAGAAGCCACATCTTACTTGAAGCTGTAAAACTGGTAGCTGAGAAGAAATTGTGATGTGGATCATCTTCTCAGGGAATTGAAGATCAGAGGGATTTCTTTGATTTCTTGGCCTTTTTGCTGCCCTCGCTCTACTCACACTACCTCTCTAGCAGTGACACAGTTAGTGCTCTGTAGTCACACTGACTTGTCTGTCCGTTATTAGATTAGCCGGGTCTTGAGTCACAAATTTTTTTTATTACGTTGAAAGCTTTTTTTTTTTTTTTGCTGAGGGTGATAGTATGCAGGGCTGTGTGGCAGAGGAGACAGGTACTTACGCAGGCCCCATCCAGGCCAGGGAGCTCTGTGAAGCAAAATTGATTGCTGTGGGTAAAGGAAAACTTGTGGTCTCATATTACATGCTGTGCCGGCAGGAAAGGGGAGATGCTATATAGATGCAGTGAGAAAATCAATGGCTTCCACTGCCAATGACCATTTCTGTGCGCACAGGCATATACAATGTCTGGCTTTTGAGAAGAAGACATTAAGATTTATATACTGTCAAGCGGTGCTTTACATTTATACTGATAAAGCTGTTGGAACTGACCGCTTTTTTATATTTTAGTGATCGCCACCTGTGCGTTTGTTAAACCTCCACAATCAGAGTCTTTTTTATACTGGTTGCCATGGCAAATAATTGCTTCTCAGTGACATCACTGAGTGACTTTAAACCTTTCAGATTAATGGAATTAATCAACCTTAATGACAAATTAAGTATTCCTATTAATCAAGACAAATGCTCTTGTGGGCAGTAGAAGCAGTTGGAAGCTCTTTACAGGCACTGAATATCAAACTGGATTTCTTGATGCAAGGGACTGGACAAATCTCATTTCAGCAGCAAACAGCGGAGTCATGAGCTGGCATGCAGACTCTTACACCACCGAACATCTCAGCTTAACAAGACGTTGCTGGCTCTTTTTTTTGTCATTTTATATGAGGGATTTATAGGACACATGGGTACAATTAGTGGTCATATCAGTCATGGAGACTCCCAAATGGACCATGAGATGAATCATTTGAATGTCATTGTTTGATTAGCAAGCTGAGAGAGTAGTTTTCAGCTGACTAAATACTGTAGAATAAAACTGTGATATAAAGATATAAAATCCAAATATACCATGAACTGGTCCAGAGCAGTGTCCAAACTAAAGTTATTCTGGCCTGGCAGGAGATAAAATTACACAGAGGGAGACTGAACCAGAATCTTTCAAGATGTTTTCACGAGAGTAGCTGAAGCTGTCAGACTGAGCTGCCAAGTGTTCCAGCTGGCATAAGCTGATTAGTTAATTATGCACATTAACATGTCCACATAGCAAAGAGAAATTGCTAGAGAGACAGTCGCTACTTTTCAATTTCACAGTGTCCCTGTTAATGCAACACGTGCGCGGCACATTTTCTGGTGAGTACCGTTCTGTGAAGAGTTTCTTTGGTGCATTATGATAAACATTCCTCAGACAAAGGAATAAAAAAAGGTTTGAATGGAGTGATTGCATCCCTTCATCTCACATATCTCATTTGTATTGCAGTCAACAGACTACTTAGCAAGGATGCACATTCCTGAATCATGATGTTGAATTCTGAATCACGTCTCTTGTTGTGAGAAACACTGAACAGATGCCAGGCAGTATATCTGGTGACAGAAGAAGAGAAGCTTTACATCAGTTTTTAGTGTTCAGATACACATGGGCATATCATATTTTTGTTTTTTTGTTTTTTTTATCCTATAGTTTGGCAGTGTTTTGATGTACCAAGCACTGCTCATATTTTAAGAGTGTTACATTCACATGTATGTTTGAGGCAATTAGATTTAAAGCTCTGAAATAAAACATCAAATTCTCAGTGTTTACATCTCGAATAAGTTTAGTGAGAGTACGCTGTGATGGCATTAATACATTATGTGTAGTTTAACTAAAGAGAACATTTGTGATGTGAGTTTTACAGTGGTTGGTGTTATATCTGCACTGATCCATTTAAAAGTTTACAGACTTGTGATCCCTTTGCATGCAGAGATGTCAGGTTATTAGTTGGCCGCTACCTGGACATCAGCTAGTTATTGTCATGCAGAGTGGGCAGCAAAGGTCACAGGTCTCAAACTGCACTCACTTTAAGCATGTTTTCTCACACCCTCCTAACCTTGCAATTCCACGTGGCAAAGCAGAGTAAACAAGAAATGGTCCTTGAGTTTGCTTTGGTCAGGTGCCATCTTTAAGCTTTGTACACAGGATTAAAGAAAATACCAACCCTTTTTGTTTAGCTACAGCGGAGTGGCAGTTTCCAGAGCCCCCTAAGCTGGTGCTGTACAGACACTTCACAGAAGAGATTTACTATCGAAAGCACTTAACATACTTAAATTTATATACTTTGCTGAGTTTTCTCCAAACAGGAGATTTCTTAGTCCTTTTTTTCCTTTCACACAGATTCTTAACAAGCAAATTACTGTAAATATGATGTAGTATATGTTGGTTCACAGGTAAAATAAACACAAAGGTTCATGATACTGATATCCCGCTAGACATCTGCAGTAGTTGCCATCTGTGTTTGTTGTGTAGGTATAAACTAACATAATAAACATATAGATCCTTTGTAATTAGATATGTACATCTGTAAGTAAATCATGGCCAAGTGTGGGTTTTATTTAGATAGTGTCCCAACACAATTTACAGATGTCTCGTGAAACACGGCCATGTGTAGACAATGATAGTGTAAAATGCGTGCCTGCAAAGGTTACAAAACAAGCTATGAAAGTAATTCCGTTCTGGTGGTTCATTTGTTATCCCACATCTCCAAGGTTTTCACACCCAATTATCTCCTTAAAGTGATAAATCTGTGTGGTGTGTGGTTGTGGCACCCTGATAATCACCTCTGCCTCTGATGATGCAGAGTGAGCTCAAACTTGTATGTGAAAACTTTGAGAGAGCTACTGTAGCCCGTATGCAAATGTTACATCAAATTCAGCATAGTCATTGCCACATGTGAGTGCTTATATCAGCTAATGTGGTAATGTAATACGAGCTGTAACGTAATTTTTTTCTGACAAGTCATTTATGTTCTCAGGTAACATAAGCCATCATACATAAGTGGACCAAACGCCTGCATGATATATGTACATGTGTTATCTGCATCTATGGTGTAACAGGATTGATGCTGATGATTCACATTTTTTCAACACTGATTCAATGATCCAGTGTTGCAGGGTACTATTGACCGGTAATAAAATGATAACAATGATAACATTTCCTGTTCTTCTTAAGTGAACAAAGATTGATGTTGACATTGCATTAGACAGAGACACTCAAATATTGTCATCGCTGTTTGGTGTGAAGCACAGTCAGATGCAAGAGAAAACACCCAGCTGCAAGCACAATTACAAATTGGCTTTTTGTTTCTTCTCCTTTTTTTTTTTGAACACAGAGCTGTAAAATCACAAGATTCCAGGAACTTGAGTAAATGTAAATGTAAGTTATGCAGAGCGGTGCACAGTGCAAATTAAGCAAATGACAAGTGAGAGAGCCGAGGTTTGCATAGGCAGGTGCTGATGAGGTAAATAGCAGCAGCTTATAGCAGCTAACACACTGCGTGCACTTCAGGGGGAAGAAAGTGTCTCTCTGCTGGAACACTCGGGAACCAAGGAGAAAGCACAGTGGGAGACTATAAACCCAGACAGGGAAGACAAAGACAAGTGGGGAGACATAAGTAAAGTGACCTATCACAGCCACAGCTGTATCCAGGCTTTTGTGTACCCCTGCCTGTGTTGTTACTCTAGTAGCAGTTTAGCTGCATACATTTCTTGATTGCATTTCTTTCCGCTGGTGGCAGTTGGTTGGAGAGGCATGTGGAGGAATGCTGTTTCAATTTATTGATGATACCTTCATACTGAATAACTGCTGTGATGGTCAAGGTGGCTTAATATACAAGAGCTTTGATCATCCTTTTCTTGAGCTCCACAGATACAACGTGCTGACCTCAGGAGTCCAGGTGAATAATAATACGAAGGAGAATCAAAGTAAAGGAACTGCCCTTGTGATTTGGTGATATAACTTGGCAATCCTCAGAAACCATTGCCACTGTGACAGAACTGGGTTGCAGCCATTTGTTTCCTGACTTTGGTAAAAATCCATTTCTGCAGTTTATTTCCGCCAGTGATGATAAAGCCCAGCAAGGAGGTGGTTGAGACACCAGATTCACACGTCTTCAATTTGACGAAAGAAAAAAAAAAAAACTACTCTCCCCCACCGAGGGACTTTGGACTCACATTGAGCTGCCTTAAACAGGCCCGCAGAAAGTGATAGTGTCATCCACACACACACACACACACACAAAGACGAAAGCATAACAACGTGTCATGAGGAACGTAGTTGTTGAGTTCTTTGAACACAGCAGGAGGGTAAGAGGTCCTAGATGGCATCACCAGGCGCCGGGTGGTTTAATTGCCACCCTCTCATTGACTGCATGAATGAACGTGAGATGATGGGCATTCTCACGCCAAGCTTTAAAAGGAGATAGAAGACAGATGGTGGTTATACTATTTAAAACTCTATAATCAGTATATGAGAGAGACACCTGTCTTCATCCATGAAGAAAAACCAAGGAACATGGGAGGATGGATGAATTATGTGTGCATTTTCACTGTATTTCTCCATGGGCGTCACTATGAGCCTTCAAAAAGACTAGTTTTAAGCTATAATGCTATGGTATGTAAAAGCAAAAGTGTTCATTTGATGTATGTAAATGACAGATTTGCATGCTTAGGGATCATTACAAAGGTTTGTGGGATTCCTCTCGGTCATGCATAGAGGACAAGCTGCTCCTTCAACATACCTTGATACCTAGACATAAGTGTAAGTCCCTAAACAGTGTTAAAAGCACTGACTTCCACTTGAATGCCCTGCCTCAGTCAAGTGGATGTGCTTAATTAATGGTCCAAAGCTCTATAAATAAAGCACTCCTTGGATCCAGAGTCTGCTAGTCCCAAGGGAGATGGCACTGGTTCTACCTGAGGAGACTGCCAACAGGTTGAATGTCAGAGTATGGTGCTGTCGTGTTGAGGCTGGGCACAGGACAAGCAGCACTTCAGATGGATGCAACCCAACACATGATGTGGTGATGATCAATCTTGTGCTGTCCAGCTGCACTGGGTCACCTTCTCCTTGTCTTGTGAGTGACAGAGTCTTTTCTGTCTCATTAATCTTATGAATAGTTACTCTTGGCAATGTATAATTGCTGAAGTGAGTAAAGCAGATTTATTTCTCTTTGGGATCAGTGGCTGGCTATATATACGGGGCATTTGTATATGCAAGAAGTTTGCAAAAAGCCGCAAACAATTGCAGAATAAAACAGTGCATCGTAACTAGCACTGAATGCATGTAGGGACACGAGAAATTCCCTCTGGTGGTCAGACGGGGTGTGGAAGAGATGCAGAACCAGACAAGGCCACACTCAGGAAAGTTAGAGAATTTTATTTTGTAGAGAGTGAATATAATATGAAGCCAATTTTGCAGAGAGCATTGTTAATGGATTTCACGTGTAGCTTTTACTGTGCTCACAGTTGCTAAAATAAAAAACAATAATAAAGATAATAAAGCAGATCAAAGAAATGTTACATTTTTGTTGTGCATGTCTTAGGGCTTGAACTATGTATTTTGTTATCCAGACATACCTAAACTTTAAATTGATTAAATGTATTTCAGAAACAGAAGCTAATGGAATAACTCAGTCTCTGAATTATTGTTATCTCATATGTGACCATAATGTAATTTGTGGGAACAAAAACAAATGGGAATATGTAATAAATACATGCTCTAGAAATTATTATTTAACAGCTAAAATGATAAATTAGTGTTTCATTTATGTTTCAAATGCTTTTCATAATTTTCTTTTCTGTTACTGGTTTCAATTGTCTTACAAGCCATCTCGCACTGAAAGTATCTTAGAGTATGTTTTAGTATGACCATGAACATCAATAGTGTTATTCACAATGTCCTTGTGAATTACAATGTCCCAAATTAATACACTACGGAGGTAAATTGGCCCAGCTGTTTGCCAATGGATCCTAAAGCATCAATGCATGTTGACACTTCACAAAGAGCATTGTCCCATGTGGAGTAGAGGCTAGAAGGAACAATAAGTAGACGTAATGCAAGATTGATTCCCGCTCAGTGCCTGTGAGCGTGCATTTGTTGTAATCAAACCGGGTATTATCATTATATCAATTTTGCAGAGCACAGCTTCCTAATCAAATCGCTACCTCAAAAACAGCGCTGCTGACAGCAAACTCCATTTCTTTTAATCAATAGAATTAGCTGGGTGTTTGTTTCATCCATCCACAGAGGAGAATAGCTTTAATTTGTCCCATTGAAACTCTCGTCTCTTCTTGAGTGTTTATGCAGCAAAGATGAAGCGTGTCCTTTCTAAAAACAGAAGAGCCGCCTTAGAGAGAGTAAAGGCATTGTAGCATGAAAGGATTTAAGAGGGGATTTTGATCATGTGGTATTGCAATGATCATGTCTTTATTTCACGAGCAAGAGACAAATACTTTGTTGAAAACACAGCGCTTAACTATGAATTCTTAGGCTGCATGCAAAGGGTATTCTCTTAAACCCAGCATTTTTATTACTGTCATACAATATTGATCTGGTTGAAAATATATAAAGGCACTTGTCCCCGTAGATCGGACTATTCAAAGTTCTAATCGCATTAGATGCATCCTTTATTCTGCCTGCTGCTCAGCTTTTTATCATTATTTGTCCTACTACTCCACACAAAGGGCCGGATCAATGGGAACAGCACCTGCAGCCAAGTTTTCTTGGTGAACTAATTAAAGAAACAGAATGTTAGAGGGACAACGTCTCCAGGTGGTTTCTGTTGCAATCAGCGAGAAGCACACAGCCATTTAGCCACAGCTGCGATGCTGTACGGGAGTATGAAATGGATGAACACTGGCTTGAGCGTCCCTTCCAATCTGTCAGCTGCACATCTACTAAATTTCACCTATTAATTAACCAACGCAGCGCTGGTTTACACAGTACAGCTGTATGTGATCTTTGGTTTATCTTCAGTCTTCTCTGTGTAGGTCTGTGAGGTTTTTTTTAGTTGTTTTTTTGGTTTTTTGTTTGTTTTTTTCCACACCATTTGTTGACAAGATCTGAGTTATGGCGATGCCCAGTGATACAAAACTCACTAGCCAGGATGACAGATGTAACCATGACTGCAAATTGCTCAGCCAGCACTTACTTTGGCAGCCCAGTCTCAGAAAGGCGAGATCAAAATTTGCGCTGTGCAGCCATGTACAGTGAGTGCATGATTATAAGGCTTGGCAAGTATTTTTCAATATGAAAGATCGTATTAAAGGAGATTGTTGTCCTTCTATGGGGAAGCATGTCTGATGGGACCCGTCTGATACTGGCTTTCAAACTGCTGGCCACCCAGTTAGAGACTCCTTCACATTCACATTCAGAAATGTATTCTAATTTGAATCGACATTAATACAGTATGTTGGTTGAAAAATGTTGCCTGCAGCGATTGCTAATTCAATCATCTTGAGAACATTATCCAAGAATTCAAGAAGATTTTCAGAAAGAATCCACACTAATTTGGAAACGTGCCTGATGTAAATTTCATTAAGGCATTATCATCAGAGCCTCATTTTAATCCTGTCCAATACGGCTCTTTCTTTGCTCTATTTTATTCAATTTCCCTGCAGCTAGTATGCTGATTCAATTAGCTTCCAAATGAAGTTACGGAAGGGATGGTAAATCCATCTGCTTCCCTGATTCAATTGGGTGGTTTTAGTGTCCCCTCCCTCCAACTATATCCTTAAATGTACAGGTCTGCCTGGAACCTGTGTAATGTTGCTCATTTGTTTTCATTATCCACCGAAGCCATCTTATCCTTCAACACCACATCCCGATCCCCATCTCCCTCCGCCGCTCTCCGCCGCCGTCCCTCTCGGCCAACGCAGGATGCATATATCTGTTTTATCTTGGGATGAGTGATTCATGAGTCTGCAGCAGCGCCTCCCGTAATCGTGGGATCTGCAGGAATTGTCAGAAGTGAAGGCGCCAGAGCTTAAATCAGTGCGGCAGCAGAGATTGGGTCAGTGTGTTCTGCATGTGTATCTTATGGTTTCCAAGTGTCTCTAAGCCATCTCTTGACAAGCAGTCCATCCTCCACTCGCTCTCCCCACGTTTAAAGAGATCAGCAATCTTTATGTTTTGCACCCAGGAGAGCGTGGACTGCACTTAAGCAGCACTGCTACATACTGAATGCTGCTGCATTATGATTAATTCAGAAATAGTCCAAAGTTCAGCTTGGGGCTCGATATAAAAACTTGGCATTGATTAATTTCAGGGTTAGTGTCATATTGCAAAGACCACCCATGTCTATAAATGTTATCTATTTAGTCATTTCATGGTTTGCGTTTTTTTATTGCGTGTGAAGCACAGTTTTTTTTTTATTGTGCAGAGAGTGTTTGTGTGTATGTGTGCACACGTGTGAGAATTTGATATGAATATTTTATATACCATGTGAGAAGCAGGAGAGGGGAGAGAGGAGCCGAGCTCTGATGAGCTGTAAGTGCAGCAGCCAGAGACGATTTTATTTTTAACTCACCTATTTTTTGGGACCTTTTAAAAACCCGTGTCATGATTGTTAGAAGGGGAACGCCCTACTTTAGATCATTAAATCATTTCACATTTTACACTTGCTTCATATTCCAACAGGAAGCTGTTTTTATTTTTTCTCTTGTTTAGCGGTAGAGACTGATTTGATTTCAGACAAGATCACACAGAGAGGCAGACTACTTTAGATTTTATCAGTGAGTAAGTGTCCATCACATGTCTAGTCACGATGAACACTAAACAGAGTGTGAAATCCCCCAAGTGCTTTAGTATTGCAGCGTCAAGACCATTTTTTATGCTTATGGATCCGAGTCCCTCGCTGACACGCTATGCAACCCGCCGGTCCTACAGATGCTGTTCTCCTTGCTGTAATAGCTCTAAATGATCCAGACCACCATGGTTGATTTAATTCCTGTTCCTTTTGCCATGGCCAATTCTCTTCATTGGTTCATGCAACCATTCAGACTTAACATGCCAACTATGCCTCCATCTGTTTTATGGCTGTGAGCTCTGAGTGGCCTATTAGAATTTCAGGTAGTAGTGTTTGTGCTTTTACGCACAGGCTCTGATGACAGGGTGCTTTTGTTTCTGAGAAAAGAGAACACAAATTAAATAATAGTTTAATGGTCTAAATGTGCACTTTCTATTTTAAAGCACTCAAGTTATTATGTTAAATTATAGATGGAGAAAAAAGTTGTCTGGAAAACAAAAAGCTGACCATGCAGGTGCTCATGTTGCATGCTATTAGAGGAGAGTCACTTTTCGGCAAAGACTTTATTAAAATGTTTATGATGATATTTCTTTGTAACACAGTCTAACCAATACATGTGGTGTTGCAAACTGTGTTGTTGCCAGTTATTTTCAGTGGGCTTTAAGAAGCAGCATTGACAGGATAGTCATATATGTTGCCAGCTATATTGTTTACCATGTTCACCATCTTAGTTTAGCATTTAATATTGGCTTGCACAAAATCCTGTGCCAGTGCATCTAATAGAGTCTTAGATATTTCACTTGACAAATAGAAAAATTATTAAAAAATCGGGTTAACCAAAATTAGTAGGATTCAGTATCTGGGCAGCATTGATATCTGCTCTAAATTTCATGGCCAAAGTAAGAGAACTACCTCCTGTCAGACAGACATTATCATCCCTAGAGCATGGCTAAAAATGTTTGACGGCACTGTGCGCGTCCTGTTTGAGAAAAAGAGATGCATTCTTGTCTTTTCAGGTTGCTCAGTGTTATCTACATTCATTTTGTTTTTAAGCATATTCGGGATACTGTGAAAGAAAGTGTGCTGGCATGGAGACCAGAGTGAAGAGGAGGAATAGGGAGGAGGATGTTCAATGCATAGCAATGTCCATGCCATGTAAAAACTGTTTGGCTTATGAATTTGTATGCTTGCCACCATTTAGCAATTCACCGCGAGTCGCTGCATAGTGCTTTTCCCATATTTATATCCCGAGCATTCTGGCTGCACGATGTGCTCTGACCAGCCAACCAGCTGACTCTCTCAGTGCTCTGCCAAAACAAGTCATCTTGCTCTGCAACAAAGACATCTATCCTCATGTCAGGACAGCTCATTCCACATGGAGATGTTTCTTTCAGCGAGAGTGCATTTACTTCACGCTCCACATTTAGCACTTTGAACAACACCACAAAAAAAAAAAAACTAACATCATGCACAAGTCAAATTAAATGTTTAGGTTTGTGCTGGAAGGTGACTTACTGATCAACCTGAGACATTGTGATGTATCCATGAGGACATTTTACTGTCCTCAAAAGCAGTTCACGCTTTCAGACTGTCTGTACACTTTCTTTTTTTTGTGTGTGTGTGCTCAGCAGGTATGTATATCTTCTGACATCCCACTACACCGTGTGGAAACACTCAAAAGGTGTCCAGCTGTGTATTTGTGTGTGTGTGCAGACACATGCTTAAAGTTAAAAGAAGCCCAAGAGGACGTAACATTAAATTCAATCACAGATCTTTGACCGATTGCTGCTGTGAGGAGCCTGCTAACTGGTGGACTTTGAAGCAAAGTCCTACACAACATGACAAACCACCGAGCGAGACATATAAATGATACATCACACAGTGCTGTGGAAGAAGAGACAATAAGAGAGTGAAAAAATGAAGCTGACTGAGAGTTTGTGTGTGGGTGTCTGTGTGCACATCCCTTCAAAAGAGCAAGAGAGAATGAGTCATAATGTAGTGATGGAGGGTGAGGACACCTCCTTAGAGAATGTAAACAGAAATGTAAAAATAATCCTGCATACATCCTGACCCTTCGTCAGGTTTGGGTAAATTGGATAATAAAGAGCTGTTTTAAGGTGACGAATAGAAACATTAAAAGATACATTTCCGTATATGGTGTCTATCCATTCTATATAATTAACTTGTAAGATGAGCTCATCTCGTATAGCATTACATCATACGCATCTGCTTTGTGTCCTGTAGAACTACTTTAAAAGTGCTTTTCATTTGTCACTTGTTCTTACCATGATAAAGGAATAGTGTGTTTTATGTCAGGTGGGACATGTGGGTTAATTTGTGCATTTTCATTCTAGAATATTTTCCCATGTCAGGTATTCAGTGCTGCCTTGTGCTGCAGGCTGCCTGAAAGTATAAAGTTGTATCTTCTCAAAATATTCAAATTTGGCCATCAGCACGCTGCTAGCTCTTATGAAACTTTTTCTCTCTTTTTTTCATTTTGACCTGCAGATATTTATAATCAGCACTCTAGATAATAATTTTAATAAGTCATTAGGGCTTCTTTGTCCAACAGGCAGTCTATGACAGGCCACAGGCTGTTTGTTTTCTACACTAATAAACAAAAAACAAACAAAATTAATGAATACGAATTTCAGTCTAATTTGTTTAGGCGCATGTTATTCCTTAATTGGGTATGCAACAACCTACTTTATATTTGCTTATTTTTACTTTCACA
>JBAJHX010000076.1:11292837-11366199 GCA_037176925.1 Amniataba percoides
TGCTAGAGGACACATTTGGCTGTTGGACTCCCGAGGCTCCTCCTGCCACACCACAATGCTCGACTTGGCAGGGATATTCTGCTAGTGTGTGTGTGTGTGTGTGTGTGTGTGTGTCTGGTTCGGGCACACTCGTAGAGGCTTGTAAGTATTCTTCTCAGCTCCCCCCTCGAGCTCCTGTGTGGCAGAGGCTGCAGGCAGTTAGATCTAGATTGAGAGAGGAGGCTGTGTCAGAATACAGATGTTGTCAAAGCAGAGCACAGTGGCGGTGTCCCTCTGCAAAATCCACAGAGTGCCTTGTTTGCCTTTTCTTTACACGCAAATCCCAAATACCAGTGTACTGCACTTGTAACTGAGACAAGTAACAACACAGTCCATTGTTTAAACATAATTAAACTGGGATGCATTCCATAATTATACGTACTGGCTCGGCTGCGTTCCCACATGCACACTCTTTCTGCACCTGGGTCACTACCTTGCCTAGTCCTGCACCACTGCTCTTTCCTGGGTGTCAATATTTACAGAGTCAGTTGATCGGGGGGGCAATCAAGCACAAAAGTAATTGATTTATGTTTAATAGTGTTTAATTCGGGTGATACAGGGTTAATTAGCCATTAGAGCCTTCAATTCCCCCCCAGGTCAGAGGGTAACTGAGTGTGAATACACTCATCTTAAGACGACCGCTGATAGTCATGTTTTCTCTTTCTGCAGTCTCGAAAAGTATTGGCTGCGAGGGTCAATGCTCCTCGGGATTATAAGAGCACAAAAACAGATAACATAATGTGCATTTTAGGGTGATTTAGTGTAGCTGCCTTCTTCTCAGCTGCCCGACTGCTCTTGACCTTTCAGTGAAGACGGGGCTGAATATTCCTGGTATCATCGTGGCTAAAACAACACGAAGGCAGAGAGAGAGGAGATCTGGGCGCCCTGCTCCCTTGACCTGTGCAACAGGTTTCAATAATGAAGTATGGGCAGTGTTGTATCTCTAGGGGCACACAAGGCCTCCCTTAGTAATGCGTACCCAAGACTCTACCAGTCTGGAAAATCAATATTTGGGAGCAGAGTTGTGGCTCCCGGGTCAGTCTGAGGACACTCGCGAAGGAGTGGGCCCAATACGCTTGTGTCTCAGCTGTTGGGTGGAATAATTATATTTTGGTCTGTTGCAGCGATACATACTTTTTCACTTGCACGAATACTACCACTGTGTAGCTATGCCACAATACAGCAATAAAACCTAAATGTAATTAGAGTAATGAGATTTTAGTGAGTTACGTCATCCTTTAAAGCTGCTGTTCTGTGGCTTTGTGCCTTAAAAAATAAATAAATGCAAACTATTACATACTTTTGCATCTGTGGAGTTTCAGAGGCTGTCTTGGCTTATTATTGTGTTCATAATAACTGAAAATGAGTTAATTATATCGCTGGATGTCTATGCTGTTCACACAGTTCAGGATTCATCCAACGATCTATATTGACGAGCTGGAGGATCCATATACAACCTGCAGCACAAGTTCAAACTTTACTAAATATGGAAATAAATAAATAATGTGAGCCTACAATTTTTTTTTTTTTCTTAACTTGCCGATGTCTATACGTGCCTTAGTTGCAAGCTTGCAAACGTCATTTCAGATGCTGTGGGGAATTTCAGAAGATGGCTGTGTAATCTTTTATAGAGTTTGGCTAGAGGTAAAAGAGGATTACATCCATCCTTTACAGTCGACTACCTCTGGCTGAGATATGTGTAATCCCTATGTTAAGTGTAGTGAATCAAAATGACAAATGTTTGGTTCCCACCTACTTTTCAGCCCCAGAATTATTTAATACAACTTCAGTTGTTTGCCACTATGTTGTTTTTGAAGATACTTTCACCACTTTGCTTTTCTTATTTTCTTTGCATTATGGCATTTGTCCTTTTATTGGGATTTTTCCCATATCCTGTTCCAGACAGTTTATTTTAGAAACATTGCCTCTGACACTGTGCAACTCCCCAGACAGTCTGGCAGAGATCCTTGTCATATTTCCATCAACTGCTGCTTTTATGGTCTTTCTGTCCTGCCTTTTATATTGTGCTATCATGTGCCCTCCATGGTTGTCACATTACAGTTGTGGCAACACTCTGGAAGTGACACATTTCTCGCTTCCCAGTGTGAAATGTTGCGGGTCTGAAATGTAATAAAAAGTGAAAAGAACAGGATGGTCTAGAAACTGTGAGAATTTGTCTGTGTTGGGCTTCGAAACTGACATTCTTTACTCCAGATTTCTGCTTATTATATGTAAGTTGAATGCAATTTAGAAACGTCACCTTACTGCTGTGAGAAAAAAAAAGCCATGCTGGTCTCATGCAAAGGCCAAATTCTGGCCTCTTAGTCATAAATTACGATTTAGAGACAATGAGTAAAGAGCAGCATGAGTACACCAGGAACAAGCTGAGACTTGTAATAAAGTTTATGGCCCATTCTGTAACTCCGACTGAGATAATAATAAAAAAGTAATGAAGTGTCTGCGAAAGTTTGACAAATATTAAATCATCTTGGTTAATTTACCTCACAGACAGTAACAACCCACTGTCTGCTATTCAAGGCTCCCCGTTAATGGCTTTACAGATTTCTTTTATTAAGGCGGTCTAAAAGAACGATGCTGTCTGGGATGCATTTCCTGCAATGCTGTGGTTTGCCACTGGGGTCAAATTTGTAGCACTGTAGCCCCAGAGTAACCATCCACCCATTCATTATCTAAACCGCTTATTCTCACATCGAGTCACAGCTTTAAATGAATGTAAAGAGTCAGTCATTCGGTTTGATTTACATTTAATTTACATTTATTTAAAACTGTATGTTAAAATTACCACAACACATTGCAGAAAAAGTTGTTTTTTTTGTTAAAGCAAAGAATTACAAGAAAAGGACTATTTTAATTCTCTTAGGTTCTATTTGTTTCTAAAGCGCTATAATGTGGATTTTTAATCGAAATTGAGAGAAACAGAGGACATACACATACACACATGCACACACACACACATACACATATAAGTGTGTGTGTGTGTGTATGTGTGCATGTGTGTGGAGAGAGAGAACACAGAGGGCAGATGTGATGTTGTGTTGTTTGCTTGTCTCCAGATGTAAATCTTGTCTGACTACAGCCTAAGCTTCACCACAATATAGATGAGAAAGACGAGGGAGAGAGAACAGGTTTCACTGCAGGGAGGAAAATGATGAAAAAGAATGTAGGATGAAAAGGTGGCCTGCACTCGTTTGTGTTAGACATGTGAAATAAGGAAAGTAATGAAAGTGTACACCTGTCAAATGATTTTGGCTTTCCTCTGTGGTAAGAGTAACTCGCAAAGCACTGAAAAGGACAGAATAAAGAATTACATGAAGGCCGTCACATTAATGGAGACGCACATGCTGGCTAGGAAGAGAAGGCAGAGGTTTGTTATCTTGTCACATCATTGTATATCGATTATGGACAATAGTGTCCTATATGCACAGACTTTTATATGTGGAAACCATATGTGTCATGCTACATCTTCTGTAAAGTCTGAGCAACGCTGTTTTCTTACTGAGGCCAATATAATATTGTGCTTTATTGAAATTCATTTTCTAAAAGTTTTAGATTGATAAATGTGACATTAAGCTCAAAATAACAAAGAATTTGCAGTTATAATGTAGTTTTTCACAAGCATCAATCTAAAGCTAAAGTTAAGCTAAAAAACCCTCCTTAAGGCACGTTAACATTATACCCAGAGAAACTGTTTGTGAAGTAAAAGTAAAATGTCTAAACATGATTGTCACTTGGTGACAGTAGAATTCTTTTAATACACTGCAGGGTGAAGTAAACAGCAGAGTTCTCGCTGAACTGTAAAGTCTACAACAGCCAAGACAATGGATTAATGTGTTATGGTAGAAAAAATAAACTAAAATAAACTCACATCCATTGTGGTAGCAACCACAAAAAAAATATTAGCTTGTTTGTTCTAGCTTCATATTCTTTTTTTAAGAAAGTTAATTAAATGTTTAGTTTTTAAGAAGAAGTTTTACTAACTTTTTATACAAAGGCTAAGAAATTATAAAGTAACAACTTAAGGTCCTCATCTTTTTCAGCTGTTATTTTCACACTTTTCTGTTTTTCTGTCTGTACAGTATGAGCTGAACATTTCAAGGTTTAGTATGATGGTGGATGAAATCACAGGCTCACTGTGCTGGTCAGCTGTGTTATAAATAGATGCACGTCCTCTTAATGTTGAGCGACTGAATTAATATTTTATGTGCAAAACAGATTTATGCTTTAGTCTTTGTGTGGAAAAATATGAAAGTCCCATATGTGTGTCTTATTTACACATATGGATTTATAACGACATGTCTTTCCTGCACATCGTTAGCCTGAAACTCAGGGCTTGTTTGCGTCGCACATGAAATTTACATACTGTCCTTCGATTGAGCAGCAATCTTCCACTACAGTCCAGTTACAGGGTACTTAATTTCCCAAGCAATGTTTCCATGCATATTATTATTATTATTATATATTTTTTAGATTCAAAGTAATATCAGCCTGTTGACTACAACAATTGGGTTTCTCTGCATCTTTCGTGAAGTCCTTTCACCTCATTGGGTAAAGTAATATATGAAAATAGAAATGAGGGTGTTCATTTGTTGCCAGGGTGTCGCTTCTGCTTCCAGAGGACGTTTGGATGAAGCTGAACTTTTTCTTAACTTTCCTTCGGGTGTTGTGTCGGGCGATGCAAGCGTGTTTTTCAAGGTTCAGTTCACAAAGGGCAGTCTTTAA
The DNA here is from genome assembly GCA_037176925.1 of Amniataba percoides. Classification (NCBI taxonomy): domain Eukaryota; kingdom Metazoa; phylum Chordata; class Actinopteri; order Centrarchiformes; family Terapontidae; genus Amniataba; species Amniataba percoides. The sequence goes on from JBAJHX010000076.1 coordinate 11,297,617, forward strand.
GTCCATGACGTGTGAATGAGACTGTAACTCAATTTGTCTGACCAATTCCTATTGTCAGTTTCTATTATCCTATTTGTAATTAGGTTTATGTGAATGGTTTCTTCCTGTTGGCAGTGCAATTAAAGTGGCACTGGGCCCAAAAATCTCTTCTTAGTGTCAAATATGGTTAAAAAAGTTTGCATTTCTTTCCTTTATAAAGTACAAATCCTTGTGGGGCGTAAAACTTGAAATTTCAATGTCATCTCTGAACCTTTATTTTAGGATATATAGAGTGTAAATTTGTTTTCCAACCACAGAAAGTCTAAACTATGTTTGCATGAACATTGCTTTTGTCACTTGTTATAGTAAAAAACATTCTGCATCGCTTTCTGAACTCTCTAAATCTAAAACAGCTCTGCTGACTGTCTATTTGAAAGAAAACTAAAAAAAAGGTCAACCTTTTTCTCCCAACACCTGTCACCTGGATTTGGCTCGGTGATTTTCCATTCGGCACAACAGTGAATCCCATCATGTCCCAATTACACAGCCATGATGGTGTCTTTTTAATGGAAATGATCATATCCTTCAATGAAGCAGTTCCTGTAGACACATTTCCTCCTAATATACTCGGTTCTACTGTGTAGTAAGCACACATTGACGTAAAGCTCCCAAGAATCAACAATAGAGAGCATGTTCCTGCATGACTGTACTGTATGTGGTGCTGTAGTTTATGGGCTTATCTAGGTGTCATTGAACCTGTATCGTGGTGCATACAGCAACATCTCTCACTTAAAACAGATCCAACAGGATTTTCTTTCATAAAGGCTTTACAGAAGTTTTCCATTGCCGATACTGGGGGAAAAATGCACCTTTTTTATTAAAGCAACATTTCTGGCAGCTACCACAGCCTCTGTTTTATTGCCAAGGTGAGAAATGAAAAGGGAAAAGTACAACAAGTACTGAAGGAAAACAAGACCAACAAACATAAGGTGTGTGTTAATAACAGCACTCAGTGCACGGCAGAAACGACAATAGATGCCTGTGACTAATTGTGAAGGAGGGAACTCCAGCTGTGCCGCTCTAACGACGCACAATTTTCCACAGGGGGAAACTGTTGATGTGCTCACGTGTGCGGTGCATAAAAGAAAAGGAGCGAAAATAGGGCCGAGTTCAGAGAGTGTACTGTTATTGCCGGTGTTTGAATGGAAGCTCTGATTGGCTGCACTTCATTCAGTACCTGCTCAGGCATGAGGCCTTCAAGGTAACAGTCTGAATAAAGCGGGCAGGAAATGCAGCAGGAATGTCCTGCACCTGCTTGCACAGTCTGATTTGATCTCTGCAGTTTTCCAGTGAGGACACATTTAATTCTAAAGCATTTGATTCAGATTTTTTCTTTTTTTCCTTAGCGGCCCTCAAATATTGCTGTTGACTTTTCAGATTAGTGCTCTTTTCTTGCCAAACAACAGAAATAGAGTTTTTGATTTCGTTCTGCAAAATCATAGTACGTTGCAAAAATAATCATTCTTCCATGCTGCTTTTTTTTTTTTTAAGGTATTCCAAGGGAACTTTGACAACGACACACACAGAAAGAACGTGATAGATCCACCCATCTACGCTCGGCTGATCAGGATCCTCCCCTGGTCATGGTACGGCAGGATCACCTTGCGCGCAGAGATACTCGGATGCACAGAGGAAGAGTGAAGTCCTTTCCTCCATCTTTCTTGCCATTGTCCCTTGTTCCTTGGCATACTGGAATATCTCACCCAGTATTTCAAAAATAAACTGTGCAACCTGTAAAAAGAAATCAATTTCCAATGGATTTTTCAAGAATACGTGTTTGGTTGTGGTGGGTTGCTGTTTGTTTTGTTTTTTTTTGTACAATGATTTCAAACCTGCCCCTGATCTGAGTTTGTCTTTTAGTTTTCCTCTTTAAAGCGTGATCTTTGTCTTTTTATTCTTCTCGAGATTTACCATCCTGTTTGGAATGAACTTATGTAATATATACGGGAGGGGGCGGGGTTGGGGGTGGAGCTGGAAAAGGGGGCGGGGGGGTCTCGCTGTGGTTTTAACTTGTTGCCATGGAAGCTATTGTACAGTGTCACTTTTTAACAACGACGTGAAATCTGTCTGCCGTGCTTCATTGAACATGATTAACTGACTTCATATCATAACTTAACTGTCTAAAACACCACATAGAGGTAACACGTTATCACATTATATCAAATATATTTTTACTTTGATTACTTTCTTTTTGACACTTCCTCAAGCCATGCTTTTACCCCAACGGACACTGGCATTACTACATCAATCAAAAACACTATTAATGCTCTTGTATTATATGTAAAAGACTAAGAAATTGCATGGTGCGTGAATTATAAATGTATATTATGACAAATCATTTAAAACCTCCAGCCCTGAGAGCAATGGCTTTGATTTAGGGACCTATTTTTATGTGCATTTTTAAATAGTTCTGAAACATTATAACACACTGCAAAAGCTTACTGAAGATGACTGATATGTGAGACATTAAACAAGCACTGCAGTTAAAGGCGGGACTGCAGCACTGACACAGAGGCTTATAGGCTGTCTCTAGTTGAAACGTCTCTCATACAGAGTTTCCACTTTTTATTTGTACCTATTTGATTATCGCCACACTTTTTCTAAGATACCTTGAATTATTGTTTGTGCTCGTTCTTTTTTTTTTGTATTTATTTAGATTTATTTGTCTCAGCCGCCAGATGCGTAAGAATTTGTCTTTAATGTCTTCTGTGTTGTCTTGGAGATCTAAGTTTGAATCAATTAAAAAGCTCAGGATAGATGTCATTCATAGTAACCACAAAGGTATAACTTTTGGCCACCTATTTAAAAGGTTTGTGTGTTATTATTTAAAGAAAATGTCAAATGATTGAGAGCAAGTATTTTAATCATGTCCACATAATATGCATAATTCAAATATTGAAAGCAGTTTTTTATTTTCATCGGTCCCTTTGATAGTATAAATGATAATTGTTAATTAAGTCATTTATTTTTAAAAGACAGCAAATGGCCAAGATTAATAATATATTCATATATGTCATTATCTCAAACCTAGAGTGATGATGAACCATGGTACAGAGCTCTAAATTAAATCTGGACAGTGTCTTTGTTTTAGAGGATGTGATCTTTATTATCAGACTGGATGTGAAATGATGGAGTAATGAAATGATTAAAGACTTGTGGCTGTTTCCACTCATCATGGCAGCAGCCCTCTGCATGTTCAAATTCATCCAGGGTGCTAAAGATATTTAGACACGTTAAGTTTAAAGGGAATAACGTGCATCACGTCAAATATATTCAGTTTATGAAGTTTTCACTGTATGGGCTGAGCTTTTGCCTGCACCTGTAGTAAATGAGCAACGGTGCTTGGCTAGTTGAATAAATGGAAGCAAACAAGTACCTGAGTTATTGCAGGAATGTCAAACCTTACAGCTCATTTCACACGGCTTAAAAATAGGCCTGGATGACTCCGGTGGTTTCCACTCTTGACTAGTTTCCCCAAAGCTCTCGAGTGGTAGAATAAGAGCTGAAGGGAGCCGTGCCTGCTTTTGTGCTTCATGTTTCACTTAGGACTCAGCTTTCAGTCACTTAACTAACCAATCATTTTCAAATTGTTGGAATACAAAGCATTTGTAGCCAGTAGAAAGTAAGTCACTTACAGGAAAACCTTATTTAATTGAATGCATCAACCTCCAAATAATAGTTAATATTCTGACTGTGCCACTGTTCACGATTTCATCACTTTCTACATGAATGAAAACGCCTTGGAAACAGACATTTTTGGACTTAATTCTACTTCCAAAATGATGAGAAGCACAGCAAGAAAAAAAAATATGAAGAAAAGTGCCACCGTCCAAACATTTCGCAGCGTACTTATTGTTGTGTGCCAGGATATTTTCAGCTGTCATACCATCAGCATTGTTGTAGTTGACAAGTAACAAAGTCTGAAAACAGATCAAAAACATTTCTGATTGTTCCTGGAGTATAGCCAGCTGTATCCTGGTTTGGCAAATGACTATTATCATACACAGTATATGATATATTATACCATAATGGCCCTGATGTGTTTAAAGGGATATCTTTCACTCGTGTTGTGTTGCCAAACCTGATATGTACTTCAATGTAAGTTACACTGAAAGACTTTGCTGTAGATTACCGATATGTGAAAATTGTTATTGGTGTGAATCAGTCATTCCTTAGGTTCATAGACACCAGATAAGCATAATCAGACTACTGTCTCGAACATTTTTCCATTTCGACTCGACAGTTGTTTATTGCCGAATAACTATATCTTGGCCAGCATCTGCTCTGATTGATCTTTGTAGTCAGCTTCCTGTCAGCAGGCCTGCTACAAAGCTTTGAGGAAGTCTGCATGATGTATGAGTTTGAACAGTACAGTACAGTATAACAAACAAGTCCACAGGCACATTATGTTCTTGCATACCATTAAAGATGTAATAGACTTTACTTTGTACTCACCATCAATCGTCTTGTGCATTGTAAAACTTCATCTCACAGGTTCAAGAAGGGAGCAAAGTGGAAACTCAGTTTGTCCTTGTATATCTGTCTGCTGTTCACACATCATTTCTTACCTCCTCAGTCTGAGTGTCAATCACTATCTAGAAAATGTACCTGTCATAATGGTGGTTAGGTTCAAGCCTGCAGAGGAGAGTGAGAAACTGTGTACAGTCAAGAAAAAGAAAAAAAAAGGAAAAAAAAAAAATGTTGCTTCGAACAAAAGCTCTTTCAGTTTGACAAATAAAAACATATCTGTGAAAATGATGCGGCCGCTTTGTTTTCTTTGACTGTCTGATGTCTTCTTCCTTTAATTCCTGTGTGTGAGCGTGAAGCATTATGTCTCGATAAGGGATGTGTTCCTCCTCACTCACAGTCGGTCAGGTATCCACCTCAACACTTGTCACTCATGTTGATGAGCTGAGAGGTCCACCCACTGTAGCCTGAGGCTGAAATGTCAGGTGTTCAGTCATCAGATGAAGGACCGTATCAATATTAGCCGTTTTTTTGTTTTTTTAAGCAATTTGGCTACTCTGCTTTTAACTGCCTTTTTGAGCTGTTGTTACACAGTTACAGCTGCAGTAGTTGCTTTTAATTCAATGCCTCTTTTGATGGCCACAACTAAGCTCACTGTTTGCTACACCCATGTCATGCAAGCTTCAACCAGACAAGCCAGTTTCACAACCGTAGCAGATTGTGGGCGTTGGTGTCGTGGCTTTATTCTTAGAATAAATGATGAAATGGTAAAGTCGGTACAAAGGCTAGAAGTTTACTTGCCAACTGAGTACGTGTTTGTTTGAGACTTGAGGAAAAATAATGAATGGTAAGCCTGAGGAGTCATTGCATAAATAGGACGCTGACCAGTTTCTCTGAAACACTGCAATCAAACGCCTCAGTGGTAGCTCGTAGAAAAAAAAGCGAGCTGACATGATGTATTCTGACTTCACGAGGCTACAGTGCCTTGTACGTCAGCTGAAGATAGCGACGTGTTAGCCTTCATCTTAGCATAAAGAGTCCAAGTCCGAACAAAATCCACCTACCAGCACCTCTAAAGCTGCAGAGTAAACACGTCCATCTCGTTTGTTTAATTGGTACACAAAACTGACTTGTAAAGACCACAGCTTTTTTTAAATTAAGGTTTATGTACTTGACTATTCACTCGGCTGTGATCAGTCGCCAAGTGTGGAATTTACTTGCCATCAGAGGATGCACTGGATCATGATCACAGCATGTATTGTCTATCATTTCCAAACAGCAAACAAGCTGTAACAAGCAAAAGCAAAAGATAAACATGACATGTTCCAGTCAGACAAATTAATGGGAATGTATCGTATGTTTGTATTTTAATTAATCAGATACAGATCTTCTTGATAAAGAGCGGAGCATTGCTTGGCCCTTTACTCCATCAGGCTTGGCTCGGTGTCAACGTGGTTTTACCGAGCCGCTTTCATCGATTCGTCCTGCCATTGCCGGTTTCTGTGTCTTTCAGGTGAGTTCTCACAGTTGTGGCAGCGGATCAAAGTGTGAGTCGCAGGGCCGACACAGCGGCGCATCATAGTAATGATGCTGTTATTAAAGTGTCAGCAAAGGGGGGAAGGTAATTGCTTCGTAAGTCCGGTGTGTGAGGCTGGTTTGCAATTAAAAGCTAATTAGAACACAATCACTTCAGTCTGTTTGTCCTTCCCATTAAAACTTGATCTGTAAAGATTCCATATGTGACGTGAGAGTGACTGCTTTTTGGTGGTCTTTGAGAGGAATCGTTCCCTCTTTAAATAGATGCAGCATTTTCCCCCCCATCAGATCGATACAGAACACAAAGCGTTCCCACATTGATTTTCTGTCGCGCAAAGAACTCAGAGAACTGTGGATGCAAGTGATCTACTCATTTTGTCTGATTGAATAAGTTGCATGTGTCTCCTCCCTGTACATTTTGGAAGTTGTTATTTGGGTTTGTGGCCACATTTCAGAAGGTGCAGTGACTTCCTCATACTGCAATTACATCAATTAAAACAATTTGTATTGTTTTTGTTATTGTGAGATTTGACTGTAATTTGCACAGCTGCCTGGACAGAAGTGATAAGAAATATTGCACATTGAATTTATTAGTATTATCAGTGTTCAGTTTGCATTTGCAAGAGCCTCCAGAAAAAAGGGAAAAAGACAGGAGGTTTGCTAGAGCGTTGAAACTTTATCTTAAGTTTACCTTAAATGTTACTTTAACTGCACATTAAGACAATGTTGCTTTTATATATATTGCATAAATAAAACCAGTATTTGTAATGTTGTGAACACATTTTTCTGTCTCTCGCTGCACATGCATGAAGTACAGCTCACTTTAGTGGCTATGACATTTGCGATCTGTTTCTTCCTTTTATATCCACAATTTAAACGTAATTACTTTAAATTCGTCTAACGTCTTATTTTCTCATCGCTCACTCTACCTGTGTATCTGTAGAATTTCATGGTTCCTTTGTCTCGATTCAAGAAACTGATGTTTTATGCAAAAATCTCTCAGAGTAATAACGTTGCAACACATTGTTCGCCGTCTTAATTTCAACTTTTATGTAGCTGTTTGGACTTCTGTCTCCCTCTCTCTCTCTTGACCTTTTTATTCCATTTCCAATTTAACTTCTTTTATCTTTTCTCATGCAAGGAGCATAATTCTATTACTGAGATCAAAAGGGAAGCCATATTTATTCTGGTGACCCCCTGATTAAATTTAGCTTTGCAAACTGATGAAATGAGTCGGCAGATTAAAGCATCACCGCGCTGTGTAAACCTGAGGTGGAAGGAGGCACATTCATTTACAAACGGCCTTCTGTGAAAAAAGGACTTTTGTTCCCTGGTGGTTTGAAAGTGCTACTTTTTTTTTTTTTTTTTTAAATCAAGCACATTGTTTTAAACTTTACTAGTTGCCTGTATGAGTCCAAGGTTGTTCTTTTGTAGCCCTGATTCAAGTATTATCATATCAAGTACTATTATCACAACTGAAATGTTAAAATGTAAGACACACTATATAACTCTTTGAAAGTCACAGAATTAGCCAATGCAGTTAGCAAAAAAAGATGATAATGACATTAAATACTCACCGCAGAGATCAGTAGAATCAGCTACAAGTTAATAGCATTTCTTCTTCTTCTAAAAAGAGCCTCACTAACACCAAACCCCAGAGAGGAAAGTGTGGTAAAATATTGTAGTGGCATCACAGAACTTTATTATATCAAATATGCTCAAGGCCTCACAAGGATCCATTTCAAACACTTTCTTTTCCCTCTGAATTTTTTAAAGTTTCAGGAGGGGTGTTGCACGGCCTGAGAGATATTAAGAGTAGCATGTAATGATTCAGAGCGTTATTTTTAAAAGCCCAGACTGAAAGAACGAGGAATAAAAATGTTCGCAGGGAGTGCAGTGAAATCTGGAGTGTCCCTGACTGCCTGTCTATGGTGTGTGCAAAAAGCTATTTGCAGGAATGTGTAAAAATTAGAGGTCTTGTTCCCGTCAGGAGCGTGTCCACCCCGGTGCTGTAAAATGTAACACTATCTGGTGAGAAGAAATGACAGGGCTTGGATCACATTAAATGCTCTCCTGCTGCTCCCGAGTGTAACTGACTGACAGGGCCGTAACAGGATTGCCAAGGGAGACTAGAGAAAAGGGAAGTGCCTCCTGCAGAACAAAAAGAATGAATCAGATGAAGACGTAGAAACCGTTTTGAAAATATTCACGTTTTTTTTAAACTATCTCTACATTTCTGTTGTTTACTGACGCCGTTATTTTGAGCGAGAGAAACTGTAAATGTTCAGACTTGTCGTAGTTCTGAATGAAGAAACAGTATAATAATGCAAAGTTTTAACATGTGCCTTAAAATGTGATCAATAATACCACTGAGAGCTCTTCTTGTCATGTATTATTCTAGTAAACAGTCACTACATGTTGCATAATTGTAAAACAAATGGTTCCACAAATGAATGTTTCAGCATGTGCTGCGTTACCATTCAGTGCCACTAAGACAAAATCTTGTAAATCCACTGCAGTAAGGATGTCAAGGTTGAATAAACCAATTGTGATGATGGTGGATAACATTATGCTGATCATATAATAGGTTACATTCTTTTGTAAATCCAGCTTCAGATGCCCGTGTTTATGGATCCTCATCGTCCGGGGGGATGTAAACATGAACATACAGAAAGGAGGAGAGATGGGTCATTTTATTGTCCCGCTGATACAGCTCACTTGGTCAAGGTAAGTATCTTAACAAGATTTGCTGCAGAACTACAAATGGCAGATCCCTGCCTCACGCTGCAGATGTTACACATAAAATGATTTCCAGCGCTGATGTTGGAGTTTCATTCTGACCAGCGGGTTAGAGGAAATTGAAAGTGCACTATTTTAAAATGTAAGGCTAAGTGACAGGGTGGCACAGAGAGGAACTATAAAGCACTGTGACAAGTTTGACCGAGATCTCCTTTTGCTCACTGCAGCAAAACAAAAAGAATAAATCAAATGTAAACATTTCCATGATCACTCAAAAAATTGGAAATGAAAGGTAAAAAAAAAAAAATTAAATAAAATAGCCAAATATTTTGCTGATTGCTGATTGATTAGAGCAGGGAATCTCCATGCTAAATGAAAACCAACATTGACATCAGTATTAAAGTCAGATTCTTCGTACACCTCTTTGTTCAGTGCTTAAACAACCTGTGCAGGAGATTATATCATTGGAGATTATTTACTGCAAAAGGTCACTTGACAGGAAAACATGATTGTTTCAGGGCAACTGCTGTCATTTCTCCAGTAAAGACAGTCTGCTGCATGAATTTATGAAAACCAATCAAATTATTTTGATTTGGATTCTCTCTTCTGTGCATCAAACTGATCTCTCTTGTTACAGCTGCTAAAGCAAAGATCCCTGCTCAGTGGGAAAAATCTACTCATAATGTCTAACCAGTGATCTTCCACGGTTTTGACATTTTATCCCATTTGTAAAAACTGTGATGACAAATTTCCTCATGCCACAGCCAGAGCGTTTTATATCTGGAACATTACAGCACCCAATGTTTGAGCTATATATAGTGTCACTTATCATATGGACTAAATTTGTCTGCATGGCGCTCTGTTTGTCACAACGAATATCGAGGGCAAATGAGTTTCAAGTGCCCCGTGATATCTCTCTTGTTATCTTGTTTGTGTAGTCTTTGGGGAGTTCTTGGCAGAACTGGGCCAGTCCTGTGTGCACTGTTCACTTCTCTAATGAAACTGATGCACACGTTATTTTGGGTTCAGCTATTGTACCTGTTCGGCATTCAAGTGGGACAGAAATTAGCACTAAAAGCTTCTGAAAGCGTCAGACTAACTCTTGTAATGGTTTATTGAGGTCAGCTCGGGTGCGTTCTTACATGCGTGCTGTGCCGTGCTCCAGCGCAAGTCTCACAACTTCACATTTAAAAAAAGCCTTATTAAGTCAAAAAAGATATCACAAGGACATCTCAGAGGCATTTTGGATACAATCTGTGCACCAGGTAGGAGAGTTTATGTTTTATTTTTTACAACCTTTTCATGCCACTTTGGACTAAATGTTTACCCTGATGCTCCCTAGATAAGTCATTATTTCACCATGTGACAGTGTGTGTGTGAAGCTCATTCTGAAAGGACAAAGACAGTCCAGCTATGCCCCTGGAAATGGTTATGATTGTTTATTTTCTTTTAATTATTATCATCATTATTTTTCCGTTGTTTAACAACTCAGGTGTAATGATTTTACATTTGAAAAAGTATGTCTGGGGGGAAAAACACATGCTTTGTAAACAAAATGAATAATTTAACATGATCATGCACATTAAAAGCAAGTTAATTTTTAATTGACCTGTCTGATTAAGGTTAAAGCTGCATGCATCCACAGTTTCACATGAGAAGTATTGTTTTGCTCCTTACTGTAGCAGTAGTGGTGGTAGGAGTAGTAACAGAAATGAAATATTTTCAAGCAGTGGTGACATGATGAAATTGTGAGACAGATCAATTGAAGCATATTACATATGTCATATACATATGTCCTAACATTTACACTGAAATTTTTTTTTTTTTTGGTACTTGGATATAATTATCATTCACAGCTTTGTAATGATTCACATTTCATATTCCAAGCTTCTAATGTGGTGTTAAATGCTGAGCATTAGGACTGAATGTGGAAGGTTAATGAGAAGATCTATTAAAGAATACAGCAAAGGATGCAAATGATTGGCAAAAAATTAAAGGAAAGCAAAGCTCGGAAATGAATAATGGGCTGAAATTACCTATTAACTGTAAACTTGATCAGGACAGCTTCCTTAATAGGTGTTCTTAATGATAACAAAAACTTTATCTCTGCATTGCATTAGCATTACATCATAATGAAAAAAAAACAAAACAGGAATGACTTGAACACTTGACCTTTGTGTCTGTGTGGTTTGTTTGAGGTACTGGCAGCATCTGAGCTTCAATTTAATTTATCTCCCGGCATAAATATCTGCAAGAGTGTGGTTGTGAAATGGATTGTAATAATTATGATATAATACTATAATATAAACACATTATTATACTATATTAATGCAGAAAACACATAATGGGATACATGAGGCATTTGGAGGCGAACACCTTGTCTCTCAATGATTTGATGAAGGTGAAGGAGAAGGAGAAGAGAAGAAAGGAGAACTTTCTAGCAGTTTCTGAAAAATAAAACATCTCCAATGAGCCTTCTGTCCATGTTGGAAAAAGGAACATGAGAGTCATCTCTTTAACACCACTTGCTCAAAGTCAGAGCAGAAACGTGGTCTAAACTACTCAATGCTGTAGGTAAAGCTTTGAGAACACAGTAAAAGCTTCCAAGTCACAGCAAACCGTCCTTGGAGACCCAGGCAAGGTGCACTTCTTTAGATCAGCATTTCAAGCTACTCCGTCAACTTACCTTACTTTTTCTTTTTTCACGTCGAACCAGACCAATTTCTATTTCAGTGATAAGAGAGATGTAGGAGCTTACGTTTGAACTGTGCCTTTCCAGACTGTCGATTGGTGCACAAGTTTCTGCTGAAACAGCTTCTTCAAGGTCAGAAGTGACAAGTCACAAGTATCACAGATGATTCTGGAGAGTGGGCACCTTATAGCTGAGGTGTTGTGTGATAAAATGTGCATTTGTTCAAACAGATAACTGTATCTATTTACTTGTGTCCTATGGTTCTGCTTTTATGAAAATAAGTGCCATCAGAGGTAATATTGAGGGAACAGTGGTTCTGAGCTTTGATTTGTTCATTTAAAAATTGAAATAATGGTTTTCTTCCATCTTGCCATTTTTCTGTCGCTCTGAGGAGAAAAGTAGTTTCAAGGCCGCAGACATGCTTTGCTGTGACTGACTTCTGAATATAGTGTTGGACTTTTGAATAAATGTAACTAGTTTAAGAATAAATTATAGCAGCTCTTATCTTTTGTTGATCCTGTAGGCCTGTGAAACCCTGCCAACATGTTTAAATTACTTCTTTGTCTGGTAGTTCAAATATGTATGATTTCTCGACCCTCTGTGGGCCCAATTAGAATCACATAATACAAACAAAATCCCTCAGGGTGCTAATAGTGTGGTTTGGATGTTTGTATCTGCAGTGATATTGGATGCTGTGCAGCCCAAAGCATTTTCACCACATATATTCTGTAACAGTACTCTGGCCTTGCGTCATTTACATTTGGGATTGTCCTCTCTTACTTGTGGGTTCTGAAACACAACAGAACCATTAGATATGTCCAACCCTTCACTAACAGTCTGGCGTTTATAGGGCAAATACTGCTACTGTTTTTCTTTTTAATGGCTTAATGAATAATAGTGAGGACTTAATGAATTGCTTAATGAAATGCCCCTCTTGCCTTTCACCAAGCGACACTCCACAAAATGTCATGCAAAATCAATTGATGAAACTTTGAATGCTGTTGTGCATAATAAACTCTGTAAGCTGTGGTTAAAAAAATCAAATATGCCATCCATCAGACTAATAAAACACTCATATCATTCGAGCCAGTTCAATACAATTTTAGTTCAGCTGGTCTGTTAACACAAAAAAGATGTTTTATTCCACATTACAGACAGGAAACGTTGTTGTGTAGTGGTTTATCATAAATCTTGGTTTAGTCAGTTAAAGAAATTAGTGGCTTTGTGAGGTTCATTCAATTAAGCAGATCCTTACAATTTCCAAAAAAGAGCAAAAATGTTATATGACTTGGTGGAGGTTAGAGTATGGTGAAGCTCTGGTCATGGTTTTATTCACTTTAATTAAATCAACAGACCCGTTGATTACACATATTCCATAAAATGTTTTATATGCATCATATTAACAATATTTATCTTTGGTCCTGCAAATCTGGCTATTTTATTTCCATGTCCTTCAGCACACTGTTCTTAGTGTCCACTGGTTTCAATGTTCTCATCATCATTTAATCTCATGTAATGCTACACCTTGCCAATGGACGGTACTCAGCTAGATGTAATTAAAGTGTTTTAATGGAATGATTCCCTTTGGAAAACATTTTGCAGTGACTAGTGGTCCTTGTACTGTAGACCATCAGTGAGGTCCACAGTGTGCATATGCGTGCATTCACATCTGTCTGTCAGCTTTACAGATGGACCGAGCTGCAGGAGGTGAGCACACTGTCACATTTAAGCTCTTTCTCGTAAACGTGCCATGTTGAGCCTGTCCTCTAACATCAGAGCTGAATGCATACCCTTTGGTAGGATAAAGGGCGATACTGTTATCTAGAGGGTAAACGTAGTATCTCATTCTTGATCAGAACCGCAAGGACATTTTAACGAGACAGAGATTGAATCCCTGGGTCACTGTGATGGATGCACTGCCTCCTTTACTGATAACGCACAGTTGTACAGCGGCGGTGACTTTACACAACCTAATTCAATGTGACATTTTGCTGTCAGATAATTTTTCTGTTTTGTGTTTATAGTCGTGTTTTTGAAATGTTGAGCATCTACAAAGGATAGTCTGGAGCAGATAACTCTTCAGCAAAAAGCCACGTGGTGTGTTTTTAAAGGTGATTCTCTAAAGTTAAACCAAATATAATAAAAGTTTAACCATAAAAATGAACTTTTGACTAACTTCTGACTGGCTCGTGAAGTTTGTTTTTGGAAATGTGCTCTCTGACATCTGCCCTTGATCCATTTAATTTGCATTTTCATGTTCATTTGCTGTTGTGCTGGCCTACATATTTTGACTCGGTCACAATCAAGGCGACATTATATCATTAAAAAACAACAAAAACATTTTAATCCATTACACATTTTGCCGAATATTCCGTCTCTTTCACACATATTTACTCCACAAAGATAACCAAAACTTGTCATGAAATGCAAAATAAGCCAACGCTGTCTGCATATTCATACAGTATGTTTTCTCAACAGTTTCATATAAAAAAAAAACACATATTCTCTCAGGGAGTCATATGAGTAAACAAACATTTAAATCCTTGCAGAAATATAAAATCCACCCCATTTGCATAAGCTTTTTTTATTTACATTTTGAGATGGCAGAGATCATACCAAATTGGCATGAAAGCCCAATGAGCCATTTGGGTGCAGCGTTACACTTCAGAGAGCCTTTCAAACCAACCGCCCTCTCATCTCTGCCAATGAATGCTGCATGTCATTAAAACTTAATGCCAAAACACAGGAAGCGACTCAGTAGTTTTATCAAGAGTGAAAAACTGTGACTTGAAATCCACATCAGGCATGAGAAAAAGACATGAGGAGGAAATGAAAAGGAATAACCACTGAGCTCATCTCTGCATTTATACATGTTTCATTGCATGAAATATATTCAGCGCTGAAATTGAGTTCAGAGAGACTAAGTGGAGCCACAGAAGGCAGGCGAGAAATATCATCTTGCGAAAGAAGGTAAAGCTGATTGCAGTTTAATGGTTGTAAACAGCAGGTAGATTGTAATATTCACAAGGGTGGTAAATATGATTCTGATACCATCACAAAAGTATGTTTTCATTTTAAACACTGTCCCAAAGCCAAGAGCCAAAGAGGGAGTACAATCTTTTAATCTTCAATAAAATGTTAGTTTTACAGGATATACTGCTAGATGTAATACAACTCTAATCCTCTTGTCTTTGTAATCTTGTGTGTGCTTTGCTGAATCTCTGTGTAAACCTTTCTTGCGATCATACATTGGCTTAAAAAAGAGTGTGGCTTTTTGGCTGTTTCAGAATCTAATGTGATCTCTAAACTGTTGTTTAAAGTTCACAAAAAGAGAACAAACTCCTCGGAGTGAGAGACGGAGGGAGCAGACTTGAATAAAGAGCAATCAGGTCTGACCCGAACCAAACCCTAAGAAACCCACAAAGCTTGAGAGACAGGAGAGGATAAAGAAGGGAATGTGGGGCAGGATGTGACTGGCAAGAGGAAATAGCTTTGATGCCGGCAATCTCAATCTGGTCAATCAGCAATCAGAGCGCACTGAAACACTAATGAGGGGTTTCAACGCAGGATTCGGCACCAGTGCTGCTGATGCAGATGTGATATGACAGTTAAATCAACTACAGGGGGGGAGCGTTCGCTCGGCCTGTGCAGTCTCTGACGGAATAAGCCGCAGAGTCGCTCTGATTTGAGGGGTTATTTGAGAAAAAGAAAATATTGTATTCCTCAAGGTGCGATACCAGAGTCAGAGAAAAGTAGAAGTCAAACAGCCCAGGAGAAGTGATAATAATATATCACTGACGTTTCACACTCTGATGTGAGACCCAGTTTTATAACATCCCCAGGCTGCTAGAAGTGATACTGCAGTATACATAGTGCATCAAACAGTACAGACTTTCTTTCTTTCTTTTCACTTACATGTTGTAACATAATACTGACTCATTGTGTAATGGTTTTGAATATAAAGAGAGTCCTTGTCCTGACATCACCCTGTGTCATAAACATGCCGAATAACACACACACACACCAGTAACTGGCCTGCTGGCAACAATAACCCGCCCTGGTGTTTAATATTAGCATGGTGGCATCTGTTTGGTTGTGTGTTTCTGTGTTGGTGTTGAGGGGGGGAAATGAGACTCTCTTGAATAAGCACGAGAAAAGGAAAAACATTGACAGGAACAACACAACACTTGTCTGCTTCCTCTGCACAGAAACTAGAGTAGATAGTGTTTTAATAAAGCAGCCTGTTGGGGCAAAACGAGCGAGTTTGAAAGCAGCGCATGGTAGCTACCCGAGCAGCGGCTTCACATCCGAGGGCTGCCTCGACAACCCAGCCTAATAACACGGACGGTTAAAGCCCGGTATTGCTCTCCAAATGGCAGCATCTGTCCCCGGCAGCTGTCCTCGTTTGTGCTCTCGCGCGCTCAGGTCAGGCCGCCTACCGCGACCTCTTTAGGCTGGCTCGTGGTTCAAACATCTCCAAGACCGATGCTGCCAGGTCTGCTGCTACCAGGACAGGTGAGCCGCCTCGGCTGCTTCCAGTCGTCGCTCGGCCTGTTTGATCTACATTAAGAGCTTCGCGTGTCACACACACACACACACACACACACACATGTTCGGCCGGCTCCTCTCTGCAGTAGGCCCCCGGTCAAGCATGAGCAGCAAGGGTCAACCAGATGGGGAGGATGATAGAAGAAATTCATCAGATTAAGCTGTTTGGTCAAACAAGAATGATTATTTAATAGTTTTCGTCTGACTTAGAAATCTGTTCAAAATTCTCTCTGGATCTCGCCACTCTTCTTCCAGTTTAGCATGTCAAAGAGGCTATAAAACACATAAAGCAACTTTTCTCTGTTTGCGGCTCAGCCCAGTTAACACGATGCATATCAGGTAGGTCAGCTTGTGGATGGTTTAAGGGTGATACATCACAGAGTCTGAGCATTTGTTTGTTTGAAGTTTTAAACAACTAACACATACCAGCAGGTCTTTGGGGTTTTAGTAAAGTGGAGTTTTGATTTGGCTGTTTTAAGACTGAAGTCAGAGAAGGATTGTGGTTTGGGTGAGACTAGACACAAATAGCGGCCTCGAAAGACCCCACACCACCTTTG
Source organism: Amniataba percoides (assembly GCA_037176925.1). Taxonomy (NCBI): domain Eukaryota; kingdom Metazoa; phylum Chordata; class Actinopteri; order Centrarchiformes; family Terapontidae; genus Amniataba; species Amniataba percoides. The sequence goes on from JBAJHX010000076.1 coordinate 11,314,195, forward strand.
CTGCCACATCTACCTCCTTCGACAGACATGCTACTTCCTGCAGTGCACTTGAAGCAAATCATGATCTGCATTAATACTTAATGCAATCATGAGGTATCTTTATGCATTTGGGAGTTTGTATCAATATTCTGTCTGTTCCAAGTGAGAAACTCAGACAACTAACAGTGTAGTTTTTACATTTTTACGGTTTTTGATTCACTTTTTTTTTTTCAAATTCAAGTGTTGTACATAACTTTGTAGTGTGTGCCACTGTTAATTTCTATTGTTTGGATCACGGAGATTAGTCATTTATTTCAGTTCGTTTCTTTGTTCATTTACATTGTGTGTCTTGTCCTCTTTCAGTATGCGAGTGTTCATGTTGATAAACTATATTGTTGTCTGCTGCTTTGTTCTTTGCAATTTGTAATATTATGGGCTGCATGGCTTAAAAAGTTACCCTCACACACTTCCCTCTCAGTTACTTTTTTTATTTCTCACCAGGCAGAAGGAAGAAAATGAGAACATGTCATCATCTGGGGTTTAGATGAATAAAGGCTCCACGAAAAGCAGGGGGTGGACCTTTAGAGAGTTCATTGTTCAAACAACTGTAATGTTGTAAAATTACCCATTGCTCACTCTGTTATACCATGTTCAACCCCGTAACATCTTGTGTCTTATGACTTCTTGCCCGTGCCTTTACATGAAATATTCCTTTACGGCATGTAGTGCAATGGGAAATGAGATAGCGGTGGATTTATATTAAGCTACACCATGTGAATACAATTATTGAGAGAAAATAACACATCAGGCTGCACTTTTATTTGTGACACTGAAATGAAAACGTCTCACTGAAAATTAGCATGTTGACCAGGCCCACTTAATATGCATCTGATGGAAGACGCACACATATACACTCGTATGTGCATGTTTGTGTCCCCGAGCACAGTTGCATGCCCGAGTTCATGTGCAAACATGTGACGCTGATGTGCTGTGAAAAGGTTGCGAATCATCAAAGCTGGTGATCATAAAACCTAATTTTTTAATGAGATATTTGCGCAAGGTGACTATTTCTGCGAACCAGTCCCTGTATTACACAGATGAAATGTAATTGGCTAATTGTCAAAAACGTCGTGCAGTCTGTTGCAGCCATATATATCCCATTATTGAGATAGCTGCTGTGAGAGCGTTAGCAGCATGTGGTGCTTTCCGGGAACACGCAGGCTCTATCTTCCTCGCAGGCCTGCATTAAGAGCTGTCTGTGAGGTCTGATAAGAGACCACAAATTAATGACATTTTAATTACTGAGTCATTTGGATTCCTTGCCTTTGTATTACAACAAGGACAGTAAAATAACCTTTAGGATGCTTACAGTGGCTCATCCTATCAATACAGGGTGCAGTGTTAACATATCATGTTATTATCAATCAAAATGATGGCCCCTGCCACTAAAATGGAAAAATGAGAGAGACAACAAGATGCTTCTTTGCCATCCCATTAGTGCTTTTTCTGTGTGACAACCTCATTGACAGCTCTCTGCAACACATCATCATCTCCTTTCCCTCTGTTGTGATCGCTGCATCTTTAATTTTCAAATTCTTTTACTTGGTTTCGCACCTTGCGCAACTTCACGACGTCACACTCATTTCAGCTAACAAGTCCGCGGTTCAAGCTTGTGCTCTCCATTAATTTTGCATCACAGTCCCTCATCACACATATGAACAACAGTATGCTAATTGAAATATCTACGGAGACATGTAATTTTCCTCTTTTCCACTGTGAATAATGACTTTTGTCTTAAGGTGTTAGCTCGATGTGAAAGCAATATGTTAAAAAAAAAATCTAATTTGGCTCACTGTTTTCTTCCACCGGTAGTAGCAACATGACTTTATGATAAAGGCTTTTGAATCTCCTCCTCACTTTCAACCTCTCCTCAGCCATTTGCAATAGCAGTGCCAGCACAAAATGGGCTCTTTGGCCACTGGTTGAGATTTAAAGTGGTTCCTTGTTGTTTTTCATCCTCTCCTCAGTTTTCATCAGTAATTCTCTGAGCTCAGTCTCTTTTTTTGCTTTAAAAAAAGGCCAAATTAGGATTTTTACATTAATACTGTACTGAACTTTGAGAGAGTGTATGAACAAGTATAAAATTAGCATGCTAATTCTGATATTTTTCTGCAGACTCCTTGCAGAGCACATTACTAATGAATTATTCCAAATCACTGTTTGTTAATATTTACAAGATTGTCTACTGGCTTTGTTTTTATTGCACGTGTTTAGTGCAAATGCATCCTAAATAACAATCCAGATACAGTGCTGATGAGGTTGAGCACAGCGACTGGTCTCCAGTGGTTTTATGTAGCTGTGTTTAGGCACAGAGGTGCTTTGTGCTGAATACTAATGTCAAATGCTCACACTGATGATGATTTTTTTTTTCATAACGATATTTTAAAAAAAAATCTCAATAGCTTTCCTGTTTTGCATTGGACAAATTAAAAATCTGAGCAGATGGATGGATGAAAAGTCAAAAGATCACCGTCGTGATTGCAGTTCATCCTGAGGAGCGGATGATGGCAAGGCATCCCATAAAATGCATCTAATTTGTGTAAATGAAAATAAACACTAAAAATATCTGCCTTATGGCTGGAAAAATCAGGGCATCACCAAAGTTAGTAGGGCCTCATGCATATATGTACCAAATTTCATGGCAATCTGTCTGATGGGTGGCGACGTATTTCACTTGGTCTGGATGAAAGCGAATCAATCATGTATCAGTGAACTGGGAGGCAGGCCATTTGGCTGGCAAGACATTGCTACTTGTTGGATTTTTCTATAATTCAGTGTTGTGATGTTTACATTGTAAATATTTATAAGGCATCGGATGGGGAAAGGCATCACCTCTTTTCCTTGTATCACCAGAACCGCTTTACATCGAGCACGTCCAGCTCATGTCCTCCGCAGCATCATGTAAGTGAAGACGATGCTCAGGAGTGTTGAGCGCGTGTCTGTTGATTTTGCTTCATGAAGCCGGAGAGGGCACCGCTGCCAGCATAGCAGACGTTTCATTAGGGCATGAAAAAGGAGATGAGGGGGGAAAAAACACACACATTTGCATAAAAATAACATTAGTGAAACAGCAATCAGATGGTGGAGGGCCACGCTGAAAGTGTCATCCTCCTGAGACAAGACCGGGACTATATCTTTAATTGAAAAAAAGAAAGGGGGATAAAACCTCTCATAGATAAGATGCACAAGCGCTTTCATCTTTTTTTCACTGAGTGTTCTCATATTGTCTTCCATTCTTGCTGTTGTTTTTCTCCCCACTCACTCCTTCATTACTTATTTATCTCTTGTTTTTGGCATAGCCTGTTCTGGGATTACTGTGCTGTGAATGGAATGGCTATGAGCTCCTATGTAACTATCTGATACCAAGAGAGATTTCACCAGAATGCTATAGGCTCACTCCTACGTCTGAATCATCGCAGCAGGTGGGATGTGGCTCTCTGTGCAAGATCAGGTCTGTGTCCGGCTTTACAACTGTATGATGTATTAATTAGCTTTTTTTTCTGGATGGTTACGAAGGATGCCAGGTAAGTTAGGAAGATTTCTTTTTCAACTGTGCCAAGGAAAACTCACATGATGCTTATGGGAAAACAGGCATGAGGAAATTCAAATGCACACCTTGCTTTAAGGTGAAGGTGAACATCCCCTTTTTAGGCTGCGGCGTGCGCCTGCGTTTGTCCCATCATGCCAATGCAAGAATGCATTCACGCTTGTGTGAACTTGACAAGCACCACCACCACTTTCATATAATTCCAACATGATTAAAGAACCTTTTCAGGTTGCAAGATCAGCGTCGCTTAGACAGTGATGCCACAGAGGGCACGTATCATTCATCAGGCAAAATGAGAATAGGGCTAACGAGCTAGCCGCAGTCTGCCGCGGTATCACATTGGGCCACATGGTCCTGTAATGCCATAATGAGGAAGAAATGGCTGAGGCGTGAAGAGAAGCCAAGTGGCGGGGCTAAGGCCACTAATTCCCCTCGTCTGGAACCAGAGATAAGAGACAGATTGAGATTAACAATGTCCAGCCTGTTGAAAGACTAATTACGAGGCACTCTGAACAGTTGCTAACTTCTATAGGTAGCACCTCGCAGCCTGGAGTTTGTCCACTCTGTTTTCTCTTTAGTCCTCTGTTCGGGGTCTCATGAGTCTCAGCTAAGCCTCTTTCTTCATAGGTTTCACATGTCAGCTATTTCCACCCTGCCTGGCTTCACACAGTAACTCAACTCATCCTCCGTTAAAGGCGGTACATTACTTTTTCAGCTGACAGACACATTTTAATATCAGTTCATATCTATCCAGATCTAAAGACGTTTGGTTAGTTAAGCTCATTCTTGCTGTCTTATCTATGCCAAATAATTGGGATCACTAGGGGGTTTAAATCATATAACGATAATAATCATACATAATATATGGTAACATATAAAAAATATACATGAAAATACCATTCACCAAAAACAGAAAATCAGTGGGAGCCTTGTGCTTGTTTCTCTGCATTGAGCCAGTCCCACCGAGATAACTTGTCAAGTGTGCCGAGAGGAACAGATGGAAGTTAGTAAACCAATATCCAGTAAATAAAGTAAAATAAAATGGAAATAAAACTTTTTTTTTCTTCTTCTTCTTCTTTTTCTTTTCTTTCTTTGTGGCCTGTTACTTAATGACCCATGGACCAGTACCAGTCCATGGCCTGGGTGTCGGGGACCTCTCTGTCCAAAATCCGCTCTCATTTTCTCCCTTTAATTGTTTGACAACTCCTGAGAGAAACATCTGGCTCTTAATACTTCACTGTGTTCAGCAGCTCCTCGCCTGATTTTGGTTCTGGGCAGGAAGATTAGCAGAGGTTTTTGCACTGAAAACAGCTGTGTGCTGCAGCTGAAAATGAGTTTATGAGAACAGTGAGGCAAAAACACTAGTCAATTTTCAGCCTGTAAAACTGCACCCATGAGCTGAAAGATACAAAAGCATTTTGTTTAGCTGACGGCTAACTAAAGAGATGGGTGACAGTTATCTGTTGGTTCATCACGACAAGTGATCTCTTTACACAAGTCTGTATATTGATTGGAGTAGCTTTGAGCGCTCATAGAGTTAAACAGTGCAACTGATTGAGAACTGAGAGTACTGACAGACTGAGCGATCAAATCACCTTTATTTCCATGAAATGAACTTGACTCTGAGGAGTATATATAGTTTCTACAGCCAATTAATCTGCATCATTAATCTTCTGCAGCTAATTAGAGACATCATCAACACTTGTACCAGCTGAGGATTGCTAACGCTCTCTACCTGCAGTATCAATCACAAAAACAAAGGAGGACAAACGTGAACCTGCGAGCACCTCTCTCTGGGGCTCTATGGGAGACGTAAGCAGCTGACTGCTGGGTATGCTGTGCTGCTGCTGCTGACATCAGGTTAGTAATTTTTGATCACTGAAGCGATTTTACTGTAGCTCTTGTTGCCTGGCCCAGAACAGAACAACAGATGGAAAGACCTGAGACGTTCCTTTTAAAGCTGTTCTCTGCCGTGAGGCACTAAAGTGCAGCCTCAGACTGCTTCTAAGCCTGAGGGAGAAGAGGCGCTGTGGTTGGGGGAAGGTTGAGGGCTGTTTATACAACCACAAATGCTCTCAAGAATACGTGCGTGCTCTACGTATTTACCAATATGCTGTATGTATATCTGTGTATTCTCTCTTGCCAATGTGTTTGAAATGGGACTGACTGCGCTTTCAGCTCGTCTAGCTCTATTTAATCAAGCTGCACAGGCAACAGTACAGTATGGCTCTGTTCAACTGTATGTGTAACTGTGAATATCTTAGTGTGCTTTTTATATCCAGCCCTCCCTTCCTCTCCGATGCATAATGCATATCTGTCACCTGTGCTGTGTCTGAGCGACTAACTCTCTCTGTATCAAAGAAATTTCTGACCTGTAGAGGACTTCTCTTCAAAAAAACAGACACACAAGTAAACAACCACAGATACATGGATGCACGTACAGTAGTGGATTTATGATATCTGTGTTAATTATCACTCTCTCTTTGATCAAATTCTTTTTATTTCAGCTTCACTTTATATACCAAACCCCAGGATGTGTAACCCCTGCAGGCATTCCTTCATGTGCACCAGCTGCAACCCACGGCTGCACCTACATGCACAGTGCATGTATGCTTCAGATCAGTTTTTTTTTTATTAGACACGCCAGTGCTTTTACATAGAAACCACAAAACATTGCAGATATGCTGCAATAAAAAGCATCTTTTAAAAAAAAAAGAAAAAATCTTCACACGATTACAAGAGGGAGATCTAAATTTAACAAACTCGAGACAAAATGTCTGGTTATTAGGAGAAAAATATCCTGTGACAAGAAAATGTGAAAAGATGAGAAAGAAAGTTAACGAGAAAGAAGACTTTTAATGAGGAAATTTAAGAGCAGAGCAGCATTGGCGCTGCTATACAGCCAAAATTAGAGTGAGCATTTGAATTAACTGATCAAGCCTTCTTTTTAGGGCTAAAACACACTATTACGTTTTGCTCTTGAGACTGTGATTAGTATGCAGATGCTATACGACTGTCTTCACTTCTTTGTTAAGAGACATTCCCCTCCTCTGCAGAGTCACTATTTCACTCAGGGTCTTATCTTCTTGTGGGACATCTTTTTCTGTCATTTATTACAGACTCGTGATATCATTTCATGATGACATATACTCTTAGTACATACACCGCCCCACACTATAAGTTATACAAATAATAAATTATATATATACCTTACACCATTTCGACTCCAAATGAACATCTTCTCCTATTTTATGTTAAAGGAAATTTTCCTTTAGGTTTGGACAGAGACAACGCACAAAACGTGATGAGTCAAACTTCATGAATATTATTCTATTTAGTGCAGATGGGGGGTGTTGTCAGTCTGTCGTACACACACTGCTTTAAATTGTTGGATCCCTGCTAGCTGCAGTGCTGAGTGCACTGTCTGACTTCCTCTTTCAGTTTGTGCCGTGGAGCCAAACACACGCCTCGCATCCAAGTCAAACAGTGTCGCTCTATGGCACACATGGATAATTGGTAAATTCGCACAGCCTCCAGCCATGAATTCTGTATGTCAACAAATGAGACTCTGAAGACACTGCCTTATCGTGGCTCTCAGCATCTGTGACTGAAAACTTCAGCCCAGTAGTTGCACATCAAACCCTGTTACTTTACGGTTAGGGGGGCTGAGATGAGGTTTCCCATGAAGCCACACTCAATGCTCAAGGCCCTAACACATTATTGAATTTTTCATGGTTCCCTTTGCCAACATCCCAAGTCTTCTGTAATATGCTGGAAAAACTCTCATAAAGACAAAGACTTGGCGCTTCAAACAATGAGTAAATCTGTGCTTGACTCATGGTCATTTAATTCAGTCACTTACTCACTGTGCATCTGACTCACATCAACAGTGTATTTTTTTTTTTTTGGTTGCTTGGTTTCTATCGCTTCCATCCATCAATCCATCCATCCATCTTCTGTATCGCTTATCGTGTCTCACAGGGTCACTGGGTGCTTGAGTCTGTCCCAGCTGTTATTGGGCGGAAGGCGATCTCTTCCCACATCGTTCATTTGGAGATGGCAGATGCACACCAGATTGCGGGACTGCGAGACTGTCAAAAATGGAGTCAAAGTGTGATCGTGGATGCTGCTGAAACACCTGAGGAAGAGAGAAGAAAAAGAGGGAGGGGAAAGAAAAAAAAACGAACACCCAATCTTAACTCCAAATCCAGCTGGTCCTCCCGTCAGACTGAACAGCTCAGTCACTGCCGCTGGTATCATCGCACGCACACAGAAACACACCCGCTCACTTATCTCACCCACTTTCCAGCTCAGTGTCTCCCAGTACACAGCTCTAAACCCCTCATCATCTAGTGCAGTGGTGTGTGGCAGTGATTGGATAATGACTCATATGTAAATACTTGAATATTTGGGCAGAAGTTTTTCCTGTCCTCATACTGTAGCCGGCGCCGCAGAAGTTAGCACACTGCCTTCTCAGAGCAGAGAGTTTCCAGGACAACGTAGCACAATGCGACCCATTTTAGTGTCTGCTGTTGAACGGAGGCCAGCGATTTGAGCTCAGCAGATGGCACATTTATGTTTATTTCACAAAAGGTACACAATTCTGAAGGATCTATTGTGTCATGGGAGGTTTTCATTTGCATCAATTTGAATCTGAAATTGAATTAAACCAAAATATTTTCCAGGACTTACACAAAATATAGTAAAATAGGGGAGAGACAAAAACTGTGTAGGTCCCTTCATAGTTTTCTCCCGTAGTTGTGATGAAATTCTGCCCATGTACGTCTCCCTATGACCTAGAGCAGGTCACGGGATTAATTGCTTTGGTATTCCTGGTGATCCCTCATCCACCTTAAAGTTCTTTAAGTATGGGCGTCACACATCCGACTGGAAAGTCATGGTCTGGAGAGACTGAGCATTCCCCCCTTCATCCCTCCCCCCACCGTCAACTAAAAAACCCAGACGGAAGAAAGAACTGTGAGAAATTAGACATCAGGAAAGCTCAATATGACATCAGATGGCCTGTGCAGTGGAGATACTTCAGAATTCTGCCCCATGCAGGATATTGGATGGTTTGTCTGTTCATGTGTGAAAGTATAGGAGAGCGCTGGAGGCTTTAGGAGGAAATGCTTGATGATCCACATCTTGTAGGCCTATAGTTTAGCCTGGCAGCAGCACTGATAAAACAGGTATTTCTTCCTGGGGTCGAATGTCCCTGACTCAGAATACAAGACTGAGAAAAATCAATAGAATCATCACAACCATATTTATTTTTTGGGAAAGAAACTCACAGCGTAGAGGGTCTTTTGTTTCTTTTTTATTTTATTTTCATTATAAATGCTCATGTTTGTTATTTAAGAAACAAAAACAAAAAAACCCAAGTTGTATTAGATCTTTAATGCAGGTGTGTTGCTCTGCAATTTGTTTTCTCATTACCTCTTGTTGATAGGGATTAGGGCCCCTGAACTCAACATCAATTATGTTAAAAGGCAGACAGGATCCATTCAAAGATTATTAACAAATGGTAATGTGCCACAAGCTTGTCTCAGGACAGCCCTGACCCTGATTTAAATACACTGAAGCTTGTCCACTACGGCTGATCCTGATTCTGTGACTCTGACCTGGGGTCTTCCCTTCTGGCCGTGCTACAGCATGTTCAATAATGCAGGGCCAGCAGGCAGCGGTGGCAGTGTTAGTGGGAGCTGAGAGTGTTCCTCAGTACCTCTTCACTCCTTCTTCAGCAAACAAAGCAAAAGGTGAAGGGATCAGGCGGGGGGGAAAAAGAAGTTCTGAACAAACTCGAGACAAAAGACAACACAAGCACAGGGGCAGGCTTCAGGTCCAAATATGTGGAGGGTATCAAAAAACGGAAAAATGTGTGTTTACACCACAGACCACTGGAGAGAGTCTTAAAGGGTGCCTTAAAATCAAACCAACCGTTTACATTTAATATCATGGTTAAAAAAAAAATAAAAAAAGACAGAGAAGAAAAAAAAAAGTAATTTCCTCTCACCAGACCATCTGAGGTTTAGCTGGAGCTCACTGACCTCGCAGCTGGACGGAGCAGCGGGGGGACTTTGGGGGAAGAGTGCTTGCACGGAGCAGAGCCGGATGCTTTCCAAACTGACCAGAGACCCACTGGGCCTAATCACTACCATTAGGTCGGATTTGTACAGCGGAAGATCCACTAATGGAATTTATAATCACCTGGTTTAACTGCCGTAGCAGGAGACGACTGTTGTTTTGGACACATTTTAATCAGACTGAACCAGAAAAGGTATCATCATCACTGAGTTTGTTGTGATGCAGTTTTTGTTTCAGTTTCCATTGAGTAAAATGGCTTGTTTGGGAGAAAAAGTGACACCTTAGCTCCCACCTCAACAAATCCCTACACCCCTTCCATCCATCTCATGAGAGGAAATTTAAGAGACTGGAATGAATTTTTAAATTCAGCTTTTTTTTCTCAGTCCAGCATTCTATTTAAAAGCACTGCTGGAGGAAGATTTTTACTTCGAAACACCAATGACTTCTACGCAAAACCACTATTCATCCTTTGCCTATTCATCCATTCGCTATTATCAAGTCCATTTCCTTTCAAGGTTTTTTTTTCCTTTTCACATAAAATCATTAACAGTATCTTTTGTTGCGTGGTCTCGGGAGAGGACATTAAAGCGTGGATACAGTTCCAGACAGAGCTGTGGCAGTTTCTGGCCTGCAGACTGAGCAACACAATATTTCACTCGCAGCCGTCCTTTTTGTCGCCGCCGCTCCCCAGTGAATATCCAGAATTATCGAATGGGAGAATAAAAAGGAACTTGAGTCCCACATTTCAGCAGCAGTCATCTCGAAAGACAAAAGTTGCACACAGACAGAACTGACAAAGTGACTGGGTCACCCACTCCACTGCTGGCATTAATTAAGTGAATCTGAATAAAAGCCACTATCCTTCAATGATATCATTGATAAATCTGGCAGTAAGAAAGAGGCGAAATGAACAAAATGACAAAGATAGGCTCAAGTGTCAGGTATGAAGTGTGAATGGTGTTGAAATGGGAATTCAAATCACAAAATTTTTACCTTCAGTATCGTTAAAAATATTGATCTAGTTAAGCTTATACTGAAGGGGAAAATGTTTAGATCATTTAGTTAAAGTCTAACTAAAACTAAATAGCATTTATTTACTTCTTCAGCATCTCTGTAAATCACAGTTGTGTTTTCAAAGGTGACCAGACTTGAAAAATCACATTACACGGCATGCAAACGTACCTGCATGTGACACTTCAGCCTGTTAAGATGCTGGAGTAGTCCGCACTCTTTGTTACCACCTCTAACAAAACAACGTCTGTCCATGGCTTGTGAGCTACAGCGCAAGTTTGTTTACTTTGTCTCTCATTCCCCTTCTGGAGCTCAGCCCGCCAGCTGCTGTCAGTCAAACACCCACACACTCCCAGAGGAGCTGAGAGAATAAAGGAGCATTTCTGCTATTTCCCCAAAGACTTTTTTTTCTTTAATGATACAACCACATAACAGGTTTATTACTTTAGACTACAAAAAGATATGAATTTGACTTTATGTAAATGAAGTGTAACTCTTGTATTCAAAATCTTACCTAAGTAAAATGTCAGGTTTAAGAACTAATTTATGCAGAATGCCACCTGTCTCTGTTATATTATTGATATATTAACAAAGAAGCAACACTTAAATGCTGTAGTACATTGTGGAGAAGACAATTGTAGAGAGTTTTGGGTATTGTCATGTATCACAAAAAATCACAAACAAATCATGTCTTTTGTTTGTAAAATCCTAATATGCAAAGTAACTGGTGGCTATTATCGGCTGTACAAGTTCTTCAGAAATGTACTTTCCACCACTGTGCAAGGCATTTTCTGGATAACAGAACACCGTGAACAGTAGAAAAACAAAAATCATCCTTTGTGAGCTGCACAATTCAAAGGACTGAGCCCCTGTTGAACCTGACGAATGAAGACACAATCTGTTGTGCATCTTCAGCGGCTGCATGCATCATACTTTGACTTTCTTGCAGCATTGTTACAGCACACATGTATTTATGTAATGAGACATCCCAGTGTAACGTTATGCAATGCACCGCACAGTGGGAGTTTTTCAGTACACTGCCTAAGATAAGCATATGTGCCCCAACACCCCCTCCTCCACCCAGCCATCTCTTGTTTTCATGCTTCTTTGATGTACTGTAAATTGCATTCCCGTGAGAGCAGGTACGCATTACAGGCATCAAAGCAACTGCTTAGAATATACATATTGTATTTAGTGTTATTCTAAAAATGGGATTTTTAAACAAAAAGTACGATGTTAAGGTTTTAAAGGTCAGGAGAGAGACTAATGCATATGCATTATAAGCGTACAGAGGGCAGTGATTGCACCACCTACCCCTCTCAACCCGCCTCCTTACTCAAGCTCATTTGTATGAAGAGGGGAAAAGCAGAGGTGGAGCATGAAGTGTCCAATGGTGCTATCTGCTGTTCGTCGGGCCACACTGCACCCAATTACTTCTTGCTGCTTGGATGTCAAAACGCCTGTGGGAGAAAAGGGAAACAAAAGGAATCCTGACAAAAATGTATTCACACATTCGCTTCAGGATCAGATAGATGCTGGTTGTTTGTCTCACCTGTCAAATGTAATCTGGTGTCATTTGACTTCAAGGTGTGGATATATGCTGTTCTTCTAGTCTATACTTCCAAGAGAGCCGCAGAGCTACAACTGCTGTTTAAAAAAAAAAAAAAACAACTCTTCTTTGCTGCGGTTTTGTGTGAATTTTCAAGGAGCGTACATAATATGATCCTGGGTCGAACTGTCTGATGTACGTCTATTTTTAGTAGCGCTATCTTTTGTATCCATGCCCCATTTTCCACACATTGATCATGACAACTCCACTGTATCTTGCAATGCTTTGAGTAAACTCCATACTATAACACTGACTTACAGATGTAGATAATATGTTTATTCTATGGAACATTATTTTTTCCACAAAGGTACAGTAAGTGCAGTTCAATCTATTTAGGCGTGCACTGCTGTCTACTTCTTTTAGAAAGAAGAAAGCCCTGCTCTGAGTCCATTAACTGTACAGACAGCTCCACCTGCTGTTTAGACTTTATTTATTATCCGCTGCAGCTCTGTTGAGGTGCATGTTGAACAACAAATGGGGCAGAATAAATATCTTGTCTTGGATGAATCTACTGCATCTACTCCATCTACCAGCGCCTTTATATTCTCTTTCCCTTCGCTATCCGATAAAGGACTCGGATGCTTCGAAGAACCGACAAACATCTTACTCAGTGGAGAGCATCAGTCCCTGATGTATCATAGCGCATGTGTTCTGCTGTTTAACCTCTCTCCCTCCCCTCCTTGTTCTCCACACATTCTTTATGTTATCTCATGTCTCAGCACCTGAATGCGGGGGTGGTCCCACACCATTACCAGCCCCCGAGGCGATGAACAATATCCCTATGGTGATATCCATCACGGCATTGGCCCTTGAGAGACTAATAAGAGGAGAGAAAAAAAACTGGGGCACCTGGAGGCGGCAGTGATTGATGATGTGCTGAGGTCAATGTGACCAGCCAATCATAGCTCAATAAGGCCAAGATGAAGCGGGGATGTCGCAGGCCGGAGCCAGCGTGGGCGAAACAGAGAAGTTGTCAGGGTGTAACAGTTTAATTTAAACGCAGCTATTCCCTTGTTTGGAGCTGCAGCCGGTGAAAACGATGTCACCATCATACTCACATCATCACATAAGAGTGATATCTGCAGGAAGCCAATGCCCATGGTGCATCAGCGGAGGAAGGGATACAATATGTTTACCTGCATCCGCACAGCTGTCTGCTTCCTGCTGTTATATGACATGCAACTCACAGGATGCCTGTGAGTTCCTCGCGCTGTCATTTGCCTGTTCAAATACACCTATCACAGCTACAGAGACCTAACATTTGCTGTGAGGAACAAGTGTCTGTGTCTGCGCCGTGACAATGCTCTCCTCAAAGTAATTCTCCGGCAAGTGACAAGAATTCCTTTAAAAAAAATGTTGTCTGGTGGATAAAGCTGGTTTACTCACTCTTCCTCTTCTGAAACCTTTCATGTAGTTTGGCTGAAGGTTTCTTTCGCTTTAAAAGTCGTCTGAGTCCTTCCTGCTTTCATTAATACTCTTGGTAGTGTACGGGGAGATGAAAGGACCAGAGAAGTCTGCTGTCCTTGCATTGTCTGCCTCAGGTCTCTCAGCAGGAGGAATGTCGGTACACAGGCAGAGTCAATATTGACATGAGTCTCCCACTCTATCACCATCACTGAATGATGCTGATTGTCTTTGACCTTTGACCTGCCTTACACTTTGTTTGACTGGCTGCAAACTCTGATAACTATGGAATTTAACGTGACTGGGTTGGTCTGTGGATGCCATAAATGCATTTCAGTAGTAGAAGATGTAAAGTAAAACCTGGTACACAGAGCAAGTATGAGTTGATGCAGTAAGTGTGCATTTAATGCAACTCTGGTAATCTGCTGAAGGATCACAGTGTACCTTTTCTTCTTAAAAGATCTTCTAGTGAAATTACAGAACAAGTACAAACAACACATTCATTTCTTTCTCTCACTTCACCTGAGGAACACTGTTGTATTTACACAGTGTTACATTCAGATAGATTTTTTCGCAATACAGAAATTTAATTAATGATTACAGGGTGCAGATGCCTCCTTGTTCTATTATTTTGAGAAGCTTTGAACAAAACTATGCAAATCAATTTTTTCACAGTAGTTTCGTAGTATTAGGAAGCTTATAATGACCTGTTTATTAAGAGTAATTGAGTCATTTTCGCCCCACTCATTATGATTGCTTCCAATTGTCGGACCACTTTGCTTGCATACAGCTTGCAAGTTTGTGTTTGACTTTTGACCCCGAGCAAATATGAAAAGAATGGGCTCATTCATTGAACCTGTCCGACATGGTACCCGTGGTATTTCTTCTCGGCTCTGTTTGCTTGCACCCTGACTAATATAAATTAGCGTGGGAGCAAACACAACCTTAGTGCTAGTTAAAATGAGGTTTAAAGGATTCTAACGGCAGCTCGTTTGCCCAGAGCATTTCTCTACGTGACAAGGGTGGTACATCCAAAGAGGCTCTGAGGGGCTGCTTTACAGGCTACAGATTTTGTACCGTCAGCAGAAATGATATTCTTGTATTATCCATGTGAACAGGTGAGCTTTCATCACATAGTAAAGATACGGCGTTGTGCGAAAGTGGATTACCATCACTGACCAACATAGTGGGTTCAGTTTCAATGAACAAACGATAAGTTCAGAACAAAAACTCTGTTTCAAAAGATATGGCCCTTTTATTTCCATTTGAATACAGCGTTTTATGTGGCTGAGCTACTTTTAGATACCCTCATCTAAAGCAAGCCCCTCTTTGTTAGTAGACATGATAAGAAACCCATGGGGCGTCACAAAGTCACTAAGAACATAAAGAACTAAGGCACATACCCCTTTATATGACTGCATAATATATAATTTAGCTAGGCTGTCGCAAAGTAATAAATCAAAGACGTGGAAAAACTTAAACATGAGTTAAAGAAAAAGTGAATAAATGGCACCTCCATACATGGCCCTTAATTAAACTACAAATACCAATGATGATGATGGTGATGATGATGATTGTGATTATGATTAATGTCATTATTATTGCTGTTATTAGCTCTTCCATGTGAATGGTTCCTGCAGTATGATTGTTGTGCATATGTTGCATTAAAGACAAAGGCAAAATAATCTGCATTCAGGACATCTATTTTTCCACAGTTACAGAGTTAACCTGGTCTAGGCGCATTAAAAAGGCTTCTTTTCTGCAGGTTCTTGTTCACGTATTCCTCTCATGTCCACTTGCTTTTTCTTTGCTTTCCTATGACAGTAGTTATATATATTTCAGCGCAGGGGATTATTGTGGCCTTTGATGATAGCAGACAAAGCATTTTCTATTGCTCTGGGTCCCATCTTAGGAGAGAAAACAAGCTAGCGCTGTTCAATCGACCTGTCAAAAAATAGAAGCATAACCATAGATAATCCTTATGAGAATTCACCCAGAAAAAAAGACAGGGCTGGTGTTGTCCCTATAACAGAGACTTCTGCCGCAGATTTTGACGCCTCCCCCCTACTTTTCCCACATCGTCTGGGGAGGGAGGGGAGAAGAGCAGGAGCAATACGAAAGGGCAAAAACAAAAGACAAGTGCTTCTGAGATTCATTTTTAAACGAACATACCAGATGTGCTCTCTGTCTGCTCCTTGCCTTGAGAGGGCTCTTTTCAAACTGTGAAGTCGCTTGCAGAAAACTCCCCAGTTCTATAATCCATGAAACTTCTCGAAACCGGACCTATCATCAGGTGCACACATGGGAAATCAAATGCTACCATCCATTCCAGCTGCTTCCTCCCTCCGTTTGAAAAATGTGTGAGGGAGCTTCTCAACAGTGTGAAATTACTCCCCTGGGTGGGCAGAGAAAAAGCAGTCAGCCAAAGAATGTCACCTGGATTCCACTCAACGTCCCCTCATTTGTCATGACTCTACTGCACAGCACTGGCACAGCTTACAGAAATGCCATTTCTTTGTGCGGCACTATAAACTGCTGTTGTTGCTGATGCTGTTTTTCGTGGTCACGTTGAGAAACAACCTTGTAGCCTCTGGGATTGTTTTGCCAAGGGTCCTTGTCCATGTCCTCAGGTCTGCTAACAATTTAGCAGCATCCGGAAGTGGCGCTCTCTTTGTACATCTACTTTTACAGTTTTCATTTGACTTAATAGATGTGTGATAGAAATACATTTTCTTCTTTCTTAGTGATTATTTGTGAGGACTGAGAATGCTTCCCTTTATGTGCACATAAGTCTGTTCGAAAAATGGAAATGGTACAAAATAAAAATGCAAAAGGGTTGATGGGAGAAATGGGGGGGAAGAAAGCAACACAGCGCAAGTGGTTTTTTTTTTGGTTTTTTTGTGGCAGTCTGAGTCTGATTGGTATGAATGTCACATTGTGCCCGAGGAGTGTGAAGGAGAGTCATTACATTCACAGAGGAAGCAGGGGAGGGTCTCTTTTTGAACTCGGTGCATTTGTTTTGAAGTTTGCCTCCAATTATCATGATTAAGTCACTTCCTCAGGGTAACATTTGGTATTTAATGTGAACATGTCACACACACTTTCAAACCTGGAGCTCATTTGTTGTGGACTACATTCTGCCACTTTTTTCTTTTCCTTTGTGAATGCGTGCTTCAAATATTAACTGTAGATCAAACTGGTGTGTTGTTGCCATGTTCACCGCCTGCGTTAAAAGTCTTCAGATGAGGATTTTCTTCCACGCTGGTTATTTCTGAAGAATAGTTGGACAGATTTCTATAAGGCTGTAGAGCACTGCCCAGTGACCGAGTGCACACGTGCCATTTCCGTGTGATGGGTGTTACTATGAACTCAAATTCTCTCATCGCTAATAAAACTGCACTGCGTGTCTTCTGCCTTGAGTTGGCGCACAGCTGAATCCACACAGCCTTTATGGGCCACTCACGTGTGCTCTCTGCATGTATGTGAGCATGCACTGGAAATGTACGGAGATAATTAGAAAGGTTTTTTTTACAAATAAACACTGCACATATGACATACGATCACAGTTTCTCAAAGGAAAAATCCTGTCGATACTCCTTTCAGTTTTTGTTCTCCCTACGTGCTGGTATTTCCTGATTTATTAGCATGTTGCAGAACAGAGGGTTAAATGCTCTCTGGGATCAGTGTGTGTTTGGTTTAGTGCTCAATAAACGATGTTTGAAAGGAAAGGATTCGGTCTCAGGGTTGAAGTTAGGTTTAAATTCAAGCGAGGGATGAGGTACGGCATCACACACATACATTACATTTATGAGTGTCTTCACAATGGTAAAAGTGTGTGCATTTGCGTGTATTTCATGACAGGTGCACACATATTAAATCCATGCATGAATGTGTCACCAGCTCCAAGTCTCAGTGTGTGTGTCCACGTTTGCGCTGCGGCTCGTCTGTGCCGTCATGGAGCCTTGCTGAGCTTTTCTGTTGGTGTTTTGCTGGCTGTCGTTCCAACGATCCATCTTGTCTGCTCACCCAGCTGCTGATGTGCCACAACCTACAGTACGCAGGGAATTAGGTTAAGGAATTATGCCGGGGCTTAAGCTGGAATCTGACACAGAAATGCCATATTTCATAAGAGCAACACCATGGTCAATCAAGACTTTTGTCATTTGTGCACGTTTTCATGATGTTTTCCAGTCTATTTTGCTGGGAAAGAATCTATCGTGGTATGTTTTGGTACATTGCAATTTCATGACAATGTGAATTTATCTGTGATGAAGAAAAAACACAACTTACTGCCAACAACTGTCATGCTGTGGGTTGTAAAGAAAACAAAAAAAAGGAGAAATGAAATGCTGCAGGAAAATAAACATTTGACAGAAAAAGTTTTCTTATCTTCAAGGAGACTAAATTCCAACAGACAGGACCGGACATCACAAAGAAAGACTGTGCTGGTTTTCCCCTCCTTTCAACAAAGAAGACATCAGGCGTAAATATAAAGGGTCAGTGGCCATTGCGCTGCCACACCATATGTTTTACATGCCTCTCTACTCCCAGACTGCAGCTTCAGTCTCGCCGGACGATGTTTGAGGCAGGTTTTTGCTCCACAGAAACACTAAAAATGTCAGTGGGGCAGTTCATCACCACGCAAAGGTAATAAAAAGAATTACTCTTTATACCCCAGGTTTGCATTTACCATCTCTTTATGGATCCCCGCTTATTCCAGAGTATATATCAGTCTTTATTCTATTTTATTATACATTCACAAAAAAAAAAAAAAAAAGAAGGGCAGTATTTGCATGTGCAGATGGCCACTGTTGTGTGACTTACAGTGTTTGCATAATTACAGAAGATTTGGAACAGAAGGAGACATTGATAAAGAGCACAGCTGCATGCATTTAACTGCCAACTATATGATGCTCAGGCTCTGCTGGGGTTTGCAATGCATCTTATATGACAGCACATACTGTGGGACCACTGACCAACAACAATATGTGCTGTACATTGCATTATTCTTCTTATGCGGTCATTTCTCCGTCTTACACTGCCAATCCCACGGCCAGAATTGAAACATTTTTATGTATGTTTTCTATCAGTACATTGAGTCATGTGGTTCTCCGAAGCCAGCGATTAGCGTTACATAATGTTACTCCATCCATATTGTGTCACATCTGCAATAACATACAGGATCCTCAGAGAGTCCCAGTAATCAGCATGGTCTTTATCAGCCTGACGCTGGGTTAGTTATATTAATGCACCGAGTTAGTTTAATGACATCAGCTATTACTGCATCATCCAGTCATTAACCAGAGCTCTTCAACTGACTATTGGAATAAATGCTTTGGGTAGTCACTGTGCTAAGCTTGTTATATTGTCAAAATAATAATTCTAATACAAAGCCTTGGTCTGAGCTTCTTTATTAGGGAGAAGTAGTTTAAAAAAATCAGTGCTGTGAAGATGAACAGTGTGTTTGGTGCTGTGACACTTCTGCTGACCTGGCTGCTGGAGATCATGTGGGCTATTTAGAGAACTGCTGTATGTACAGTAGTGACACAACATAAATAATTCACAAGACAATTGCCCTACAGGGGCACTGCAATATGTATGAGGAAACCCCCGAGTGAGGCTGTTAGAAGGAATTACAACACATTTTTATGGCCGTTGCATGGAGGCAAAATACTCCACGTTCAGGTCAGGTTTGTTTCAAAAAGTGAGAAAGAGTACAAAGTGAGTAAAATGAAAGAAATGAAAAAAATTGAGCTGTTCGACAACTTAAGCAGAGATCATATATGAAACACTAGTTACTCTCTGAGATGGTATAATGTAAGTTTCTCACTTAACTTTAATGTCTTTTCTTAAATTTTGGGTGGTTGTTGTTGAATATGCACTGTAATCTAAATCTTTTAGAATATGTGTGGAAGTATCTGCATTACTTTATTTATATTACTTTATAAGTTTTTCTTATATCAAAAATGTTATATATGACAGTGACTGTATTTTAATCAGATTATTTATGCATCTAATGGAACATTTTAACATGAATAAGAATAGACATTCTACTTGAAGCTTTACATGTGAAACATTCTCACACATTCTCTGACCTGTCTGTAATCAGCAGGGATGTGGATGTTTGCTTGTGTAACATTTAGAAACATTTGGTCCTCAACAGAATACCAGCCTCTTAGATGAATTGCATCATTTCTATAATGGCCACAATCTTGAAATTTGCAAGTCAAATCCCAATGTCGAATGCGCACAAAAATTTATTGTGCCTTTAATCTGCCCGTCTGTTACTGTAACAAAACATCAATTTTCTCTCCCCCTTCTCTCTGGCGCTGGAACCAGCCAAGCTAACGAGCATTATTTTTTCAATCTGCCTTAGTTATTTTGTCATGAGGATCCAAAGCTCTGTGGTTTTATAATTATTTTCACTTGGGTTTACCAGAGTGTTTTATGTGCATCCAAGAATCCTTTTATATTTCTAGTAGTGCTTTATGTTATGGCCTACAAAAAATTATGCTGAGGGCCATCTTTTTCTTTCTCTCTGTTCAAAATCAGGCGAAACGCTGTTAATGCCTCAGGATTAGTAAGTGGGATCAATATAAGTCATGACTGAGCTGCACCAGTAAAACATTGGTCATACCCGGCATGATAAAGATCCTTCATAGAGAGGTCCACCGGTAATGTGTCATAGTTGACTAACCTGTAAGTTCGCTCAGCTAATTAAGTGCTGTGCCCCTATTAGGCCAGTAGAGGCCAGGGTACATTAATACTTTATTTTTCTTGAAATGAGAGGCAGAGCTCAGGGAGATTCAATTAAATTTGTGACTGTTCATCATGAGTGTCGCCTCACAGCAAAATGTCTATGTCAAGAAATGTGGTCTGCAGTGGGCGAGCTTAAAACTCAAACTTAAATGGAATGAATATGAGATTGAATAGTCACTCTATCCAGGTTGTACTCCACCTCTTGCCCAGTATGAGCTGGGAGAGGCTCCAGCCCCCCTGCAGCTCTGCACAGGATAAGTGGGCTCAGATGAGGGATGGTATATTAATATTTTTCCACTAAAGAAGAATCTACTCGTGCTTTTGTACTTTACATAAATGAGAAATGTCTGGCAGCCACCCCAACGCCTCGTATTCAACCAAATGTAGAGCGTGCCGCCGCCGTGGAGACTTTTCTGTTTGAGCGTCACGTGCGCATTCTGTTTGCTGAAGTCCCGTCGTGCCAAGTCTAGTTATAGTTCCCAGCATATGGGTCATGCTTGCGAGTTTGTACGGGAATGCACAGCATGTCAGCAACCACAACACTTATGGCAATCAACAAAAACAGTTAGTCATACAGTATGGACATATACAGTAGGTCTGTCATCAAAGTGTATCACACAGTAGCTAAACTTTGTCACCTTGGCAATGGAGGCCATAACTGTGCAGGGGAAAAAAAGCAATGGGTCTGGAAGTGCTGTTGATGGATTGTGAGATTTGATTTGACAGAGCGTGTTATAAGTACCACTGCGGACTGCTTATGTTCCAAACTTGAGAATAAATTGGTAAAATAAGATTTGCTTGTACTTGCCCTGCTGAACCCATCTGATAAATATACCCACAGAACATTATCAGATAAGGACAAATCTCAGGTGTCCTTCCTTGCGGCCTTAAATGCTGGAGGAAGCATATGGGACCCCTCAGAAATAAGTGGTACCAAATGTTTTTTCCCCCTTTTTTGCAACAATGGGTCAGTGTTGAGCTGAATCATTTGCAGCAGCACAGCAGAGCAGCAGTTGTTTCTGAAGCTGTGGTCAAAGCCAACAAATCTTTAAAGCTGAAACCCCCTCCGTAATCAATTAGTTGGCATCTGTGGGCTTTACAGATAATGCAAAACACATGCAAGGAGACAAAATGTACAGCAAGCGATACATTTGTGTGTCTGTGTGTTTCATTTTCTTTTGTGCACATTGATTGATTTCATTCTTCCTCTGCAAAATGAGATATTAACTATCTTTGCATTTTGAGTGGATATCCTTCATGTTTATTATGCACTTACATGTTCAGCTGCCAACACGTTTGACAGATTATTCAAGGAGTACTCCTTAAACATTCTTATCCATATGTTATCTATTAAAGTTCCACCTCCTCAGCTAACTGGATACAGTAGATGCACATTACAGCCCTGGTGGTGCTGTCGATGGCAGGACTTCTGGGTTACGTAATTTCGCGGAGGCCTGCTGGGATCCACTTGTTGCTGAAAGAAAATCTGGGCCTCCCTCAAAGCAAAGCACCTCATGCTGAGAGTGACTCAGGAAAGACTGACACAGCTATGACCTCACTCTCCACTGAATCAGCATTAAGTCAACGATAGGATGCCATGATCCATTTCCTGCCGTCACCTGCTGCGCTAACAGGTCTCTCATCACACGCTGCGTCAGCTCTGAAATCAATAAAAACATCACTGTGGACAGTGTGTAGACTTTCTGTCTCACTTAACCAGAGCTGAAGTGCTGCGTCTTTACATCTGAGGGGGTAGTTATAGCATGCAGAAATAATTTAAAACCAGAGAACATGCACAGCAGCGTGTCAGGCTGTTTACCATGGAGCCAATTTCCACACTGAGCTCTTGTTGTATGAGTTATGTGGTGGAGGTGGAGGGTGATGAATATTGGCAGAAAGGATCCAGAAGACATGAAACTACAGAATTAGCAGAAGAGTTGGGATCAGCGTAAATCAGACTCCAAAGTGAATAAATCTGAAACATCCACATAAAAAAATTATAGCAATGTAGCATTAAGGAAATTGCTCTTGATGTTATAAGTTAATTATTTCATGCTTTCATTACTGTTTGTGACATGTTACAGCTGAAGTGACTCTCAGCTCTGTGTCATGCACTCAGACTTCACACCGCTTAACATGCATCATATTAAACCACCCTAGCATAATGCGGAGGTGCTGAAATGCCTCGGCCGGAAAAAAATATGCACTACTGAAGGGCTGACATAAGGAATAAAAAATTACATTTTCTACATTAATGAAGCCCAAAATTGGGCACTTAGAGACAACATTTCAACTTTTACTGATGGATTTCAAACCTTAGGGAGCATGTTGTCTTACTTAAGACACTGAGTTAGTGATGGTGATGACCAAAGGCCTGTTGAGAGTTTTCACATTGCGTCAGAAAGAAAAATCACCTCTGTAGCTCAGTGACTGTTACCATAACTAAGAGTGAAACAAGACAGATGATAATACCAGACTCCAATATCTTGCCTGTCTCTGTTTCTCCCTGACACTTTGTCACCTGCACAACTTCATCAATAATATATTTAACATTGAGCTTCCACAGGTTTTCCAGGACTTTGAGTTTTTGTCACATTGCTGCATGCTGGTGGGAAAGGCAGAGGAATAGATGGAAAACAGCTTCATGTTCGGTAGCCAATGAGCTTTATTGCCCGGCAGGGAATACAGCATGCACGTGGTCCAGTCTTGGGGAATTATGTCCTATAAAGTATAGACCTCATGGAGGCAAATAATCATATCAATCTGATGGCTTTTATGTCTTCTTCCTATTTTCTTTCTTTCAGAGGCCATTGTGCGCAGTCTTAATGAATATCATGAGGTCACATCAGCCTACAGCCGCCTGTATTGTCAGTTTGGAGCGCCTTGTTTTCTGCAGCTGCAGCATCTGGTTTATTTTACAAGGCAGATGAAAGATTGTTAATATGAACTGTGTGCGCACAAAGCCGACCTCCACCCATCTTTGAAGTGAACTTTGGAGCCCTTGCGTACTGTGTACACCAGGGTTACACAGAAGACATCACCGTTCCACACATGTTCTTCAGGTTCTTGATTGGTTCTGCAGTTTTTCTTCCCCTGTGAAGGCGAGGTGGAGTGTGCTGCTTAGTCACCGCCGCACGTGAGACGAACATGGAGGTGCATGGGGGTTTCCCCAGAACTCATGTCTACATATTTTTTTCCACATTGCCTGTGCTAAATGCAATCACGGTGGTTAATTCTTACATGTTCTTCAGAGCCCTGCAACAGAAAATGAATGATGATGCTGTGTTTTTCTTTTAAGTCAATAATTACCATTAGTGTGACTGCATTTGCTTATATTTATGGAATGCAAGCAGTGGATTTGCCATAAATAAGAGAAAATCTGGCTGGGTGGAAGATACTGATATACAGATGGACATAAAACAAAGTGGATTACACTGAAGGAGTAGATTAGGAGTAGACTTCAGTGGGAGTATATATACTTTTTGCAGCTGTAGTTCTTTAAGTAGGTCAAAGAAAAACTTATTAAAACCATTTTAAGAGGAAAATGTTTCAAATTTTATCATACCAATTCCAATATCAATATGAATCCACGACCGAAAGAAGATTCTAGGCCATCTTACTGTTCAAAATGATCTCTCTCTGCCTATTTCCCTCTCCATTGTTCTCATTACCCTCCCATGGAGGGCACATGTGGAAGCTATTCTCATGTTGCAGTGTAGAGCCCAGAACAGGGAAGCAGCTAGAGGCGGCTGCACATCACGGTTAAAATGGCAGCACAGTCAGCCAGGCTGATTTAGAACAGAGATACGCCAGAGGAAGCTGTAAACGGTTTTGAGGGTACGAGGAGGAGTGAATGAAAAGACTGTTGTGTTTGAGACGCTGTGAGTCAATTTTTATCTCCCTTTGCACCCTTGTTTATGTTCTATAAGTGATGTGTGAGCCTCACAGTCACAGTGTTCATTATTCACTGACACTGTTTTGTTTGGCAATATTCATCTAATGGGTAAACAAGGGGGTGGGTGGGGGCGTACTGAGCTTAGTCATAGAGAAGAAAGGAGGTGTAAGGGGGCAAAGGTGGATGGGAAACAGACTGTGAGGAGAATGAAAGGGAATGGGCATGAAGACAGCGTTTCACAGTCCTGCTATAAAAGAGAGCTGTTACTTTGCCCAGAACACACCACAGTTGGAAAGCTATGGCTGAAATATGAACTTTCTTGGATCTGATTGCAGAACAAATTCTGGATCATAGCTTCTGTGCTTTATATTTCATTACACCTGGGGGAGATGTTCCTTTTTGTCAGAAAGAACATTTCCTGTGCTTTGCACCCATCTGTCATTTCTGAGTTGGCAACATTTACAGTTATTGTGAATTCCAGCACATATTTCTCATTTGTTGCTTTTTGGAAGGAGACAAAGGCACATTATGCAGAAGGTTATGTCACTGCTACATAACATGGTAGAGCAGATAAGTGCGACCCATTTAGTCTCCATTAAATCCTTATGTTTCTTCAGTTGTTGCAAGTCTAGGGGACCTCAGTGTAAAATGAGAACAGCTGGACACTGTACCATAACACTGTCCCTGAACCCCTTTGAGGTTTGGGGGGTGGCCTCAATGTCTATACTAGTGCTTTACAATTGTAGGGTGGTCCTCAAACGTCGACCCCCTAGGCCACCCCTGTTCCTTGGATGGGACTGCTTAAAGGCACTTGTATTGAAAAGGTGTTTACATAGCAGCATGAATAGACAAGAAGAGTCAGATAAATCTTGTTTGGTGAGTGCTGAGATGGAAGGTTTACAGATACAGACAAACAATGTGGAAATTCAAGGGCTGATATCCACAAAACTACAAATTCCCAGGTCCTGTTGAGTCATTCCTTTGGGTGGGTTTGGGTGTATGCGATGAGTTAAGGCTACCTTGTAAAAGCTGAATAATTATTCATTTCTTGGACATTAATACTTCAAAACTGTTTATAAACCTTTTATGATCTGTCATGTTGTGTAACGTGCGTCAAAGTGCCTATGAATCATTGACCTTAAACGATCATACTTAACCTTGGAGTCTGATCACAGCCACCCAGTTTTTGCTGCAAACATACGGCTGCAGACCACGTTCCCCCTAAGATGGTGGGAAAAGCTCCAGCATTGCTGTAAAACCAGTAATGAGATAAAGCTGAAGCAAAAGACCAGCATGAAGTGTTTGTACAGTACTAATTTTCTTCTTCTCATTATCCAGTTCATGGTGTTTGTGATCGTTCACCATTAATTTATTTTGTTCAATCTCTGTGCTTCAGGTTTGCTTCTGCCTTGTTCCCGGATTGAGGTGCAGAGGTGGTAAATCATTTTGAGTAAAGAGGCCACTGCATGTGAAGCAGGTTGCCTTGCATGGGAATGTAACTCAACATCTGACGGACGATGGAAAAAGCACAAGAAAGGGAGAGAAAGAGTGATGAAACTATAACGATTAGTCCAACAACGTTGAAGGATTAATCCAGTTTACAACCATCCCTCCATCCAAGGATTATTTCCTGTCAAACAGGGGTCTGTTCAGCAGGATCGACAAGAGGAGAGGATGGAACAAATTCATTCCTCTCCCCTTTCTTCTCTCTTTTCACACTGCTTCCTGTTACACAAAGGATCCTCTGTGCGAAGAGATGGTGTGTGGTGGGGAGGAGGGGGTGACCACGGAGAAGGATCCGGGGGTGATGGGGGGAGCTGGTCTGCTCTGGATGGCGTTACATTGGTGGCTAAACATTTAATTTTCAATAAGTCTGCCATGAATATTGTCTGAATGTACAGTAGCAGATATTTGGCACGCTGCTGAGGGTTTAATCAGACTAACCTACGGTGGACAAAAGCAGCATTTCTCTGCATTCTTTACTTTCGCTCTGTTCACTGATACAAAGTTTAAATCACTTCCAGAGCTGAAATCTTTGTCGCCAGGTCTGTTTTGTTCAGGCCAGCATCCTCCTGTATATTTGGCACTTTGATTAAGAGAAAGAATTACTAGAATTGCCCATAAAATCAGTATACATGTGCCACAGATGTAAACTGGCTTCATTTTTTTTACTTACTTTTAAACACTTTTGACCTTAAGCTTCTCTGCACACGTGTTGGGCACAGCAGTTGTGTCATATTGTGTTTTATTCCTTGTATGACATTTTCCCGTTGGATATCAAGTAGTTAACACCCATTTTAAAAACGTTTTTGATTAAATATTTGTGTCTTTTTCTGAACCTTTGCTTTTTGCACCAGGACGCCTCGTGACGTGTATTTTGGCATTTATTTTTGTTTGATGGGAGCTGTATGTGAGTGCAGATAAGTGAGAGACTTCTTTAAACAGAGGACTGGGGGGATTTCACTCAACAGTTTTTCCCTTTATGTTTGGCTCACCAAATGGGTTTATGTCTAATTGATTATAAATGGAGGAATTGCTTTGGAGTAATTACTGCTCTCTGTTAAACACAGGACTTAAGACAAATCGTAGTTTATCTTGAAGTCATTTTTCATTCCGTTCCGTGTGTGTGATGTTACTTCCTAACCTTCAGCCTCTAACAACATATGGTATCTATAACTTTACCGTACTACCGGCTTGGGAGGCATTTATACTATTTCACTTGAAGTTTCACTTGCTTGTTCAGCCGTGTTATGAAATTGGTCTCCAAAGATCCTCAGGTTAACCACTGAGTTTCGTTTCCTTACATGTTAAGTGTGTGTGAGATTCCCTCAGGTCAGAGTAATTTGTAGTTTTTAAGGACATTTTTCTGAGCATTTTACAATTTTGATAGTGCTGCACTTGGAGTTTGGACACCATCTGTTTTTAATCGACAAATGGATGCTAAAAGCCCACTTTTTAGTTTCAAGTGAAATATAAACATCATGCCAGAGAACTGATTGAAGCTGATGTCTGTCTTTTATTCACAATGCCAGGTGGCTGAGAGACCACGCCCGTGTCCTTGGCCGGGGCTCCGGTTGGGACCCTGAAGTCTGCGTGGATTGTATGACATTTTATGGCTCCTTAAATCAATCATGAATAAAAAGCACATGTGGCTGTACTGCTGGATCCTGGGATATTCATTAGATTGGTGAGGGTGTAACACTTTGCCATGAATCCACCCAAACTATCTCCCTACACTCCTGGTCTTGATATCTGGACAGTCATTTGATATTGAATTTTCCTCCCAACTAAAGCTGTTTTCAACCACATTCTGGCCTCCATCCTCACTGTGGCTCAACAAGGAATTTCAAACTTCAGTGCTTCTCCTTTATTTTAACTCCAACTTCAGATCCCTTTAAATACAGTAAATTGACTGGTAAGTATTTCATGACAACATGATAAAATTAAGGGAAGAAATTTCAAAACTGTTTTTTTTTCAACAGGAAAAAACACCTTTCCATTTATACCTGCACAATGCACTCATTTTTACCTGTTTAACTTTTAACTTTAGTATTTTTACAGTATTTACAGACATTTCAACAGGTCTAACTTACAAAGAAAAAAAGCCTGCAGATCATCATTTAGGTTGTGAATCATAGTAAGTCACAATATGAGCATGTATTTATGTGCACGTTCACCACAAAAGTAAATGCAGATTGGTTTCCCATAAATGATGTCTCCAGTGAATGTACTCATTTCCTGGGGCAACTATAAGTTCTCTGACGGTGTCAGTGTGGTCTGTGGATGCATCCCAGAAAAACCTAAAGAGAAGTGTGTGAGCTTTGACAACATATTGTAATTACATCTGGGTTTCCATAGCTCCCTTTTGTTTATCTTTACACAGCTCCATCAGTATGGAATTTACAGCTTTCCATTCAAAATATCTGAAGAGACCTGTTGTTACTTTAAAGGACCATGCCAGTGGTTTTGCATCTTAGAAGCCATTTTACCACAGATCATGTTACTTCTAAACATTTTGTTCGAGACATAATGTACTGTATTAGAACTTTTTTGTGCTTCGCTGAGTTTCCTGGTTCTCACTGAATTACATTATTTTGAGTACAGTATGGAAATGTACTCAAACAGATCTGGACTCACTTCAAATAGCTGGGGCATCTGGGAACACATGGATATCACGCTGACAGACTTCTCTTGTACATAAAGCCCTTTTGACTCTCATCTTTTCCTCAGTCCTGTTTCCTGTAAATGACGATGCCTGTGTGCCTATAGTAGAGCCTTGCCCTGTGTGACTGCAGGATGGCAGTCTCCATGTGTTACTCAATGTGTTATGGCTACCCAGACTCCATTAGCTCACCTCACACGCAGGTCAAATGAATCCAGCTGCAGCTTCCAGTTGTACCTCACTATACATTCAGATAGCGGACCATTTGTTTTTGCAAGCCATGACTCAGATTATGCTGTTCTGAGTCATGTCCTTCTGAGGTACTTTTTGCATTTCGCAATAGTTACACTGTGTGTGTGAGTTAGTGTGCGCCAACAGGCTACAAACACCACTGCCACTCCATTTTTTTTTTGTTTTTTACAACGGATGACATTTTAAGAAAGTTTGGGACTAATTATTTCCATTACAAGACATCTGCATCTTTACCAAAAGAGCTGTAAGAAATACGACTGTAGGAGATGTAAGTGATAAATATGTTGGGCCATCTCTGTAGCTCCATAAAAATATAGTTTTTCAAACATCAATGGATTACTGATGAAAACCATCACGTTTTCCATACAGATCCATATTGATGCGATTAATTTATTTTATCAACTCTGTTAAAGACTTAATAATAGGTGCTGACAGCAAAATCCCCCTCCAATATTCCAGCACCAAATGGCGTATACAATCACCCTTGACAACATGATTTAATATTTTTAACTGACATAACTGGTGTAATTGCTGTATTACTGCAGTGACTCTCCCACAGTCCTCTGCAGCTGGGGCTAACATAGAGCCATACACCCACGTGCCCCCCGGTGAGAGCTTGGCAGCCAAGAGCAAGAAGGGAAACCATCAGATGGAGACAGGACTAAGAGGAAACAGAGAGGAAAGCAGAAACAAATGGGTTCTTGTGACACAGCAGTATATAAATACTTAAACTATTTCCTTGTGATGTAAAGCAATCCAAAGGATGTTATACTGTGCATATTTGTACATTTAACACACACATTTGTATATATGACACATACAAACACGTTTTATGTAATGCATCAAAATGACTGAAACTTGGATCTCAAGACAGAATTTACACGTTGTTGGTAAACTTTTCAAGAGCTTAACCCAAATATATTGGCTCCAAGTGAGGACTGATTCAGAGCTGGCTCCCTTGATCTATTTATAATGCCAAAAAAATCTGTATGTTTTGAAGGCTCAAAATGCACAAGTGTGGCCCCATCTGAGAAATAACTGCATACAGATGATGTTGAAGAGGTGTTAAGGTGTTTTATTTTTACCTCCTAGTAGTTATTAAATAGCTGGGGGATGTAATGGAGCACTTAGTATCTAAGAAGTCTGATATTTCCCTCAGAAGTTGGTAGAGAACTAAAAGAAACTGAATAATGGACCCAACTCCAAATGAATGGTAAAGATGTTATGTGCTTGGAATTATTGTACAAAAAGCTATTATAAATTTGAGTTAAGGTACATGTAATACTTCTCTGTAGAAATACTAGTCTATCTAGGCCAGCAATTAATCGCAAATTAGATGAAATAAATATCAAGTGGCTTTTCAGTGTTTTTTTAAATCATTCTAAAGTGAAAACTCATTTGAACCTCCTGGGTTTTTTGACTGCTTCATTGTGGATTCTGTTTTTCCGTGTCAAAGCCATGGATGACATGTCCTAACACCAGAGCACAGTTCAACTACACTTCTGCCACTGCCACCCTGGCCACCACTCAGTCGCTTGCTCACAGATGGCACACAGAGCAGCCTGGGAAGCTGAGTGAAGGCCACCGTGTGTGGAGCCGGCTCTAATCAGGATCTGATGACAGAGAATATCCATTACAAAACACAAAATGAAACATGCTCTTTTGGTTCCTCCCTGATCTAATATGAAGGGCTTGAGACTGTGACACACCAGCTGTGTGGCGTCAGAGTGGCTCTGCTAACGTACGTTCCCATTCAGCACGTCCATGTTCCACCCAGACCTTTTAGAGCCCCAGTCCCTTTCTTCATTGTTTCATCACTGCCTTATTACCAGGAGCAAACAGTGTATTATCCCGCACGTCATCTTCAGAAATGTTTCCAAGCCTAATCACGTGTTGCACTGGTGCAGATAATGAGAAACACATGTTGGTGTCTCATGTGAATGTGGGTAACATGGGATAACCAATGCTTGTTCAGCTTTGACCTTTTCCTGTCCAACCTTACAGTCGCTTTTTCGAATGCTACGCGCCATCCTTCCCTCGTGTATCCAATGGCTGAGACCCAAGAAGCTGCTATATGTTAACAAGAACCACAGAAGTGGTCCAAGAGCTGGGAGCTCAGCCTGCAGAGACCCAGCTGTTAATGCGCTCATGGCCATGAGACTTGGCTCTGACACAGCAGACACGTGAAGGAGACACTGGGTGGGACTCCTCTCCTTCTCAAGACATTCAATATAAATCTATACAAGCCAGTACATTCTGTCCTCCCAAATGTGCACGTAGACAGATGCATAAGATTATGAAGTATTAAGAAATATGCATACATTGAGACACACACGTCTGCTAATCTCCAGTGCTGCTCGTTGTGCAACTGTGACCCAGGAAAATTTACATTTGGTTTCCTTAACCTTCTCAACGCTGAGCACAGAAGTAAATATAGAAATAACATGTCTACATTTTGAGTTTGAAATTACTCAGTTTGTAAGTTACAAAATTTTTAAGCCTGTTTTTCATTTGAATTTTTGGTTTCAGTTGACAGGCTGATATTTGCACAACAGTGGTGGAGTGACGTAAAGTCAAGGTTTGGCAGCCAGGTCTCTTTCTGGACAAGTAATCAGAAGTTCATGATTCAAGAAGAACATGTCATGGTCAGTGAGCGTTGTCTTCGCTCCTCCAGATGAGCAAAACGTGCAGATGGAAGAGAGATAGAATGAATTTATGAAAGTGGGTAGATTAGGAAGCTCTCATGCCATTAATAGTGCTGTACGTGTTTCCCATCATGCAGCTAACTATTACCATAATTATGTAACATTTCATCACTCAGATTTCAACAGCAAAGGGCACTGAGAAGTTTTTATGTTGAGTTGAAACCCCACAATGAGTACAAGCCATGCAGTTTCTCCAAACCCAGGGCCCCGCCGGAGTTCTCATATGAATTGCCAAGCTCTATCACATGCAATTATGCTGACTACCCAAATATTTACAGTTTCTTAATGTGGCTTACATATCTGTTGATGGATTGGCAACACATGTTAAGCCAAGTAACACTTATTGTTGATTGCACTGGTTTCTTTTACACCTCCGCTGCACGTCCACGCTGTATCGAGTGCTGCTAAAGCTTCTGCAGTCTTTTCTTCTTTGGATTCCTTTGTCAAACAGGACTGAATGGGGATACTATAACACAAGTAATTTCTTTCAAACATATGTTTGCCAGACTTTTTGTGAGTCTCACAAATGGCCATTTGCTGGTGAGGGAAATCTACAGCAATCTTGCTGTCAACCGAAAATTTGCCACAGTGTGGGACCCCCTTGGCTTTGATATCCTCAGTGTGTGTCACAGATTCTGCCACGGAGCAGTCGGTGATTGCAGCCCCCGTTTAAACTCGCAGTCTGTGTCAGGAGTCTCCGGGCGCTCACATGGGGCCGTGTATGTTTCCATCCTGTCTGCTGGCCCTATGGCGCTCTTATGTAACAGTGCCTTAAATCTCCACAGGACTGTAGGAGAGGATGTGCCCAGGGCAAGCAGGGACTTTAGAATATACAACGAGGGCCAACCATGCACTCTGTTGTAATCTCTATGGGGTTGGAAGGATTGACAGACAGGGCACAGGAGAGAAAGAAAGAGACGGAGTCAAAGAAAACAGTTTAGGTTGTCCCAGCTGTAATAACTCTGGTGACGGAGTGGTCCAGAACAGCATCTGCAGTGTGTTGCTTCACGTCTAGCCTTGCCATCTTTCAAAGACAATCTGGACGGCTGAGAAAACGTTTAGGTGAGACCACACAGACCCCCTCCGCTCATGCCTGGTCGCAAATCCACGCCCTGCCTCCCTGGAGCTGCTCTGCCGCCTCTGCTCTGCCACAGCATCAGAGGAGGCAGAGAGAAACGTGCTCGCACGATTTACAGTGACTGTGGGGAGGGTGGGGATTTCTCTGACGTGCCGTCTTAGTTACAGATGTTTATAACAGAGCTTTAAAGTAATTCAAATAGGAAGAAAGATAGAGGAAGAAATATAGCTTTGAATTGTACAGAACATAGGGAAAAGAAAGAAAGGGAACAGAGAACAATAAATACAAGGATGAAAGGAGGATAAGGCAAAAATATGACTTGTAGGCAGACCTTCTGTGTACATTATTTTTATGAACCTTTACATTTAATGGTCCTGCACTGAGGTATGTAGGTATAAGCCAGCAAGGCTGCAGAGTGACTCTTCATTGCCTCTATCTGTAGTGTGCCTTTGTGTGTAGATAAAGGGAAGGGTCCAGGCCAGTCAGAGTTACATATGACGACAGTATTGAGCTCATGAACATTAATTTTGATTTGCGTAATTGAGGCCTGATAAAGAGGCCATAAAAACAGACATAATGAAGTGGGGCGTTAAACCAGAGTGAATCAGACTTGATAGAGTGATAACATACCAAGGCTGCAAGTCATAGGACAATGGATGTGATGTACAATGATTTTCTTATCTTCACATTACATTTCACTCACTGCCTCTGAGGATTAGAAATAAATCTGAACACGTTCAGTGATGTTACACATGTTGTGTGATTTTTACTGTAATCCTCGTAGCTCCCCTTCTGTCCAACACACATATTATTCTGGATAATTATCTGCAGGTTAATTCGCAAGAGTTTTGCTGGATCCTTCATTCCCCCATGGGAAAGGAGGGAGTTTCACTAAAATAATGTGGCAAAGGGGAGCCAGTGTAGAGCCGTGCATGGTGATGGGCTGAGGGGAGGGGGGGAGTGGTCTCAACCATGCAAGGCTACAATAAAAGGCACTTGTCTGGACCACTGAGGAGCCCAAACTTTCCAGTAGCACCACAGGCGGCTGCTGCACAAAGACAGACAGGAACAGTTAGATGAATAAAAATTAAAAAAGGGAAGGGAAAATTGTTTATTTGGCTCTCCTAAAATATTTAACACAAGAGTTTTTTTCTTTTCAAGTTTTATATTTATATTTTTTTATTGAAGAGGGCCCTTGTGTGAAAAAAAGTAAAAGAAAATGACGAGTCTGCTGTGCATCACAATAATCTCCCTGATGCTGGCTGGCAGCGCATACAGCCAGGTGACGAGCTCTCCCGCACCACCAACAGGTAAGAATCCATTTATATTAAAAAAATGACTGTGTGTGTCTCTGGGTGCATGTATGTCTATGTGCAACAGTGTTAGCATGCATGGAGATAAAGAAGAACAGGAGGATGAGCGGCGTGAGGGACCTGAGCAAAGTCGTACCAAAGCTCAGACTTGTCTAACAACAGGGTAATTGTAGGAGTAGGTAACAGAGTCGTCTCTGGGGTAACACACACACACACACACACACACAAACACACTCACAGACACAGTGTGACTCACCATTGGCTCATTGACTTGCTGCATACAGACCACCACAGCATGGGCCGGCTGGTGAAAACTGTAAATCACCCTGTCACTCACTGTGGCTCTCTGCCTGCACTACTGAATGAGGACCACACCACCAATACTACTGGTTGAACCCTTGAAATGGGTCACAAGTGCCTCAGTGGCTGAAACTGGGCTGGTAGCCCTTGTCCCTTTTTAGATATAAATCCTGACTAGAGAGCAAAAAATTGTCCAGAATTTCCCCACAGTTTTGAATGTTATGAAAATTTCATTTTTTTCTTTCAATTCATCCAATGCCTGTCTTCTTCTTCCTGTGGCAGATAGATAATGAAAACCTATCAGAGAGCACCTGCACTCCATCATGAAGTTGTTCTAACTCAAATTCACACCTGCCAACAGGATGACACACTGAGATAGTTGCTGCGACCGCAAGCTATGCAACACCAGAACAGATCTACCGCTGTGGTGAAAGAAAATGGCTAGCTACAGTCGAAGCTCTCGTGTTATATGAGTGATATTCAATGTGCTTCCAGCAGCCCTGCAAGCTGACTCAGTAGATGTCAAATTAGGGGTGTCTTGGCTCTCTCTCTCCTCCAAGACGGGAGGAAATGGTTCGTCTGTGGGGAGAACAGTTTCACTCTGGGTGGAGATTAAGTTTTTTATCCAAACATTGGAATCGCTCCCATTAGCCAGTGATGTCACAGTTTAGTGTCTGTGCATGTGTGTCTGTGTGTGTGGGTGTCTATACAGTAAGTGTATGTTTATAAATGACCTCATCGTCTGCATTATGTAAAAGTACTGGCTCAGCTGAATGCCACCTCAATCATTGTTCCATACAGTATAGCTTTTATTAGCCATACGAGCAGTGTATTCTCTGTCTGTTCATGGGGCATTGCCTGTCCTTATACCTACTGACTCAGTCTGGCACCGGGAGCTTTTGGAAATCCGCCATGGTAACAGGCACCCTGACAGGAGCGAAGTTAAGATTAACGATCCGCAGCCAAATGTATAGAGCCCCATGCTGAACAGCAGCCAAATGACTCTGTTTTTCCCTGTGAGGTAATAGTCTGTTAAGTCTAATGCTTACTGTAGTTGTTGGTTACTGGGGCTTGGCCTGGTTGCTAGGGCTGGGTGGGAAAAGGGGCTTGGCTGGGAATGGGCCGAGGCCGGGGGCTGAGTTGAAATTTTATTTAGGTTAGGCAATGGAGAGGCTGATGGAGCCGCGTTTGATGCTTTTACATTCAACTATGTTAATTCACAGATGACAGCCTGCTGTATATGTGTGCTGAAGACTGCATGCGTGCGCCCAAGTGAGCGACGCACTCTGTGTTGGTGCTTGTTCTGCATGACAGAAAGCAGGAAAGAGTTTATTGGAATTGCTGTGCAGGAGTTGGCCTGCTGTGTTTGTCCCAGCTGTGCTTGTTAATTCTTTCTCCATATTGACACAAGTGGGCCAGCAGCAGAGGAGAGTAAAGCTGTGGGATGTTGTAAAGCATCACGTGTCTTGCTGCTCTGTCAGAGGGTGTGGCACATTGCGCACACACTGATGAAAACATGCAATAACTGCTCTCGAACAATAACCATCCTTTCACAGAGAAGGTATTTAAGCTAATTAAACATTTTGTTTGTGCAATGATTTAAAGTGCAAATTATGCTAGTTTAACAGCATAATTACACTCTTGTAGTTTCAGAATATTTAGGTCACTGAGTAGACTTGGACCACTGTGATGCTGTTGTTAATTTACAGCCCTGTGTTACAAAGAAGCAGATGGTTCTAATCGCTTGCTAATATAACCTTTAACAGAGTGAGAGAGAATTGTGCTCGGTCATAAAATGGCAGTAGGTCCTGGCTGCAGCTGCAGAGCCTTTTTATTGTAATTCGCATGTGTTCACTTACTTCTTTGCCATGTTTTCAATCCCAGCTGCACTCCACAGAAATCTGTGATTGAAGCTGTTCAGAATTGTTTGACGACCCATTTTTATGTTAAATGTGACAATTTGACACCACCTTTGACCTCAGACAGTCTTACATAAATAGGATGTGGCTTGAGGTGTGACAAAGGAAAGAAAGGCTCCCTTCTCTTCCTGAAAGACTAAGTACACACAACAGGCTGTTGCTTTATGAGTGCAGTGCGCTTCACATGGTCGGGGCCACATTCTCCCGTGGGACATGTGTCTGCCGGTAACTGCAGGAGCAGGAAAGACTGGAATTACTTTCAACATGCCTGTCTGTTACTACTGTCTCACAGGCATCATTAGCTTCAAGGTTTCCAAGAGACAGAGTTATTTATTTGACTTTAACTTAGTGATCTGTAAGGTATTCATTTAGTATTAGTATGTATTCTAACAAGCTCTTTTCTTGGTAATTTGTCGGCACAGTTCACTGTTTTTCAACTCACATTTAAGGATTACAAACCACATCCAGTTGGTTTTGATCTCTGGACAGAACAGTGTTTTCATAAGACAGAACAATGATCCCTTTTATTCTATCTACTCTAACTTCCTCAGTAGAAATTTGGAAATTTATGGGTAGAAATGTTAGATGGCATCACATCTGGCGAGCTCGGGTTGACGTAACCATCACCTTCACCTTTGCCAGGGCTTTTGATGAGCAGCTTAGTCATTCTGGATCCCACAGCTTTCAATCACACCCCGTGCAACTGCTACCCATGCAGAGAGTTTATGAGGCACAGTGAAGCTGTGCGTCATTGCCCACTGACAGAATGAGCAAAGAGGAATCTCGTCCAGACGGCTTTTAAACTCTACACTGCTTTCAAAGACATTGGTCATTAGCAGAAGCAAAAGAGTGTTTCCGAGCTCATAAAATACTTGCCATCTTGTTGACCAGTCAGGAGGCAAGTGAGGCTACCGGGTGTGGTGACTGTGTTATAGGAGTAGTCTCTGGCAGTGGTTTGCAGTCTTAATCAAAGAAATGGGGGGAAAAATGGGAGAGAAAGTGGCAGGCGGTTGGATTGAAGGGTAGATTAGTTCTGTCAGCAGTGCTTCTGCTAATTAAATCCTTCTGCAGGAGAGCTCAATACTAATGATCTGAGCTCCCCTGAACAAAGTCCAGACACACGTCTACTGTGTGGGTAGAATGGAGGATTGGGACAGTTTAGGCATGGAGCTGATTAGATGGCGTCTTCTGCATGTGTGCATGTGCATTGGGGGGCAGGTTATAGGTTGATCAGAGGAGGCAGCAATCCAGTGGCTCCAATCATTTCCTGTATGGCCTGTGTGGGAAACTTTGTTTTTCCCTGTTGAAGAGCTGGTGACAAGGTATTCCAGTCATGGCTCTGGTGTTGCTGCTCAAAGAGAGGCGCCTCAACACAAATGCCAGCGTTGTCAGCCAAAGAGGAGAGACAGTCTGGTTTAGACACAAATCATCCATATTGAGTTAGTGGGAAGAAAATGAATCAGAAACAGAGCTGCTCAGGGTTTTTTAGTGAATACTAAACATGGCAGCGTATACTCAAGGGATGGTGTTTAAGCACTAAGCCCAGATTCAGCCCAAAACTTCTCGGTTGCACAAGATTAATAGTTATGTCTGCAGACCACTTAGAGCTAAAAAGCCAGCTGATTCACTCTGTTATATAATTACCATATTATCTTACCAGTCCCGTGCATTGCAGAGTTTGACTCCACTTACAAGGCTGATTTTTTTCCAAGGCTGTACCTGTGGTGGTGGGGGTCAAGGGTTGTGTACATCCATCCATCTGGTGCTTATTATTGCCTGGCACAGGTCACCGCTCGCTGGTCTGGGTCTTCCTAACTAAGCAAGCCCTGTGAGGTCTAAAGATGGAGGTCAAGGAGATTGTGGGAACCCACGGTGAGACATATTATTGAGTGAAAGGGTGGCCTAGTTCAGACATAGAGGATATGTGGGGATTACACAGGGGAATAATTGAAAGAGAAAAAAGAGAGCTAGAGTTTGTATGTCATTAAGTATGTTATCTGCTTACATTTCCTGTTATTTAATTGGTGTGTGACATACTTTACAGAAATCAGATGGTGTGGGTGAAAGATAAGCACTTCATTTTGAGGGTTAATGCTGAGGAACTAAAGGTTTATAAATGCCAGGACTCACAAGAGCAGGAAAGAGACCGTAGGAGGCTCCCGGGGCTGAAGATTGGCTTGGGTCCAACACAGTATCCAATAAAAGAATTAGGATACCCCCTGACTCTCTGATAGTTTTCTGTGAGAGATCACCTTTAGATTCATATTTGCAGAACAATAATACAGTGCACACTTTGCCAAAACCTGGTGTGGAATGACTGAGTACACAAAAGAAAGACCAATAAAGAAAGAAGAATTGGGCAAAGTGACATTTTTTCTTTTCTGATGTTTGCTCAAACAGACTTTTGCTTTATTTTTTCCTCTTCTTTGAAATCAATGCATAAAATATACCTCTAATTTATGTAAATATTTTAACACATTTTCCAGTTTAAGTGAAAAGAACAAAAGCCCAGCGGCCACCAAACCCAAGTAAAATTATATCATGTTTTCCTTTTTTCCAGTTACGATTTTTGCTGACCTGGGCAACAACGTCACGCTGCCCTGCCGGCTCTTGTCCAGTGACAGCATGACCTTTGGTAGCATGGGTGCGCGAGTCAAATGGACCA
This sequence comes from Amniataba percoides, assembly GCA_037176925.1. Taxonomy (NCBI): domain Eukaryota; kingdom Metazoa; phylum Chordata; class Actinopteri; order Centrarchiformes; family Terapontidae; genus Amniataba; species Amniataba percoides. The sequence continues at coordinate 11,352,937 of JBAJHX010000076.1, forward strand.
AGTTGGCAGATGATGAAGCACTGAATGAGGATGTGCTCCTTTCAATGGGATTCCACAAGAAGACCTTTGGAAGTTTCGAGGACCGTGTCTTTCTGCAGGAGGAAGACAGTGAAGACGCCTCACTAATAATGACTGAAGTCTCCAAGGATGACGCAGGAAAATACCGCTGTGAGATCATCAACGGGATGGAGGACACCATTCAAGATGTTATCTTGGAAGTGCAAGGTGTTCCTACTAATGGTAAATCCATTTTTACATCTCTTTAGAAACTTAGGGACGGCTGTAGTTACACTGGGAACTAATTTTATGCATCCTTTCCCTGGTAAAAAATGTGTGGTTCAAGATTAATCATCCTCCAAAATAGTGTTTTTGTTTCTACTTATTGAAAACATCCACATCTCCTTTTCTTGTGGGTAAAGAACAACAAAAGAACAGACAGCTTGTGCTGATTTATCCAAACCGCTGCAATGATTCAGTCATGATTACATTTGAATACTGCTCCTGGCATGTCATCTTGCAAAGTCATTGCAATGTGTTAGAGAGCTTCAAAGCCGAAGGCAAGCTCCCACCCACCTTTTGTTGACATTTTTCACATATGTGAAAATGGATCTTGGACACGCATTTGTAATTATACACAACATAATCAATTTAACCTTCTATCAACTTTCATCTGCTTTAGCAGAAGATACAGATCAAGCTATTGCATTAGGTAAATCATTTTAAAAATCATGAAATACAGTTAATAATGTTTTGAAGTATAATTTGGTATTGAGAATGAAGCATGGGTAAATGATCAGAGGATTTCTGCACTTACATCTGCAACATCGTGTACACATTTCTTTTGAATTTGATTGTACTGATGTGTAGATAATGTGGAGATTAATTCACTGAATAATTGTTTTACTTTTTTCTCAGAACCATGCAGTCAAATCAGACAAGAGTACTTTGCTTTGATCTGTAATGAAGCAGAACTTAACACCTAGTTTGCATAGAGTGATCTTCTCTTTCATGCAGAAGTGGAGACGAGCATAAAATTAATGACTTAGCAAACTGCTGGCATATTGCAAGCTGCTAGACCTGAAAGACTAATAGGCCTACACTCACTAACATAAAACCGAACATAGACTGATGCTGCCAGATTATCATATTCATTCAGTTCATCGGTTCTCCCTCACTCAGGTGTTGTGTTCCCATACTCCCCGTATCTTGGTCGCTACAACCTGAACTACACCACTGCCGTGCAGGCCTGCTTGGACCAAGATGCTGAGATTGCCACCTTTGATCAGCTGTATGAAGCCTGGAAGGGCGGCTTGGACTGGTGCAATGCTGGCTGGTTGAGCGATGCTACAGTGCAGTACCCCATCACCAAACCCAGAGAGCCTTGTGGTGGCACCAACAGTGGGCCTGGCCTTAGAAACTATGGCCGCCGTGACAAAAAGAGCACCTTTGATGTGTTCTGCTTTGCCTCCGCACTCAAGGGTGAGAATTTAATGAACTGATTCATTATTTTTGTTATTCATCATTTCTTTGCTGGGCTTGCACCAGGGAAAACGTTGCATTGTTTGGTAGAAAAATGGGTCAAAGATAGGGAATATACTCACAGCTGCTTTCTCTTCTGTCAGGGCATCTCTATTGGCTGGTCCAACCCGACAGGTTGACCTTTGCAGAGGCTGTGCAGGCATGTTTAGATGACGGTGCAGAGATCGCCAAGGTGGGCCACATGTACGCCGCCTGGAAGCTGGAGGGCTACGATCGCTGCGATGCTGGCTGGCTGGCTGACGGAAGTGTCCGCTACCCCATCTCCAGGCCCCGCAAGAACTGCAGCCCCACAGAAGCTGCCGTGCGCTTTCATGGATTCCCAGACAAAGATCAAAAGTCTTACGGCGTCTACTGCTACAAGGCCGCGAAGTGAGGGGGTAGATATGAGTAGAGAAGCCATTTCCACCAAAGAGCAGCAAAACCACAACGAATAAAATCAACAATAAAGCATACAAGCTTTTGATCTTAACTAGCATGAACTCAGTACCTTTCTGAAACTGTGATAACCCCTTTTTAACTCCTAAAAACAAAATACTGTACATCTTACATCCATATGCAATGAATGACAAAATATTTTGCAGCCATTAAGTTTTGTTTTTCTCTAACTGTGCATTCATTAGTCAGTCTGTTGGGAGGAAAAAGCGACAGTGTTGATGTATCAGTGATGTGACAGTGGCAAGAACTCGATGGTTGTGCAGCATCATCTACATTTGGTTTATCCTCCACAGAATGATTGTGGCATTTAAGATTTAGAGCATTCATGCCCGTGTGCTGATGATATTTGCTGCTTTAAAATTTTTCTAAAGAACGACATGATGTTTATCAAGTAGCACATCAATAAAAGACCTTAGATAGAACCAGGCTGCCACTTTTGAGCTATGGAAGTTTGTTTTTTTCACCTCTTAAACTGCAGAAATATTTCTTCAGCCCAAGGAGTTGTGGTCAAATTTACTGTTTAACAAGAAAATGAATGTAAACGTCTTAATGGACTGTGACCTATTCTGCATTGATAGCTCCCATTAGATTGACTTCCAGTTACAATTTGACAGAATTTTCTACTATTGTAACCATTTGTTTGTTTATTTTAACAAAATGTTATTGTTTTTTTTACTTTTATAAATGTTTGTCAGTTTAGTTTTTTTTTTACATGTTTATAGAGTTCCTTTTAAAGAAACATACAGATTCTGTCACTTGCTGATTTTTTTAATCAAGAATAGTTTTTACAAACAGCAAAACAGCAAGATTTCAGCCAGAAAGTGAGTGCAGAAATATACATAAGCCCTGAAAAATGCAGACTTTTAGCAAATCATACCCCTTATAGTCTAACAGTAGTAACAATTATATTAGTAACATTTAATATTACAGTAGTTACACATACAATTAACACATGTATTGGCTGAAATTCATTCTTCCTGCTGAGACAGTTCAACTCTTACTGAGATTATGAACTGTAAATGGTAAAATTCACTGGCACATCTTGTCTTCTTTTAATTATCTGAGCAATGCTGATGATAATTTCCACTTCCAGATAACCATTCATTGATAATCACACTGTTTTGACTGGATTTGAATGAGTGTTTGGGAATTAAGAATCATGACTGACTGATCTGGAAACTGAACCAGAAGGTAGCGCCATTTTTATGTATCAGTTACAAAAATAATTAGATATTTTGTGTTTTGCTTTTTGTTGCATTTTCCCCTTTTCATTTTTCTAACCCTGGGCACTGACACATGATACTTACTGCAGGTTACATGCGGTAACATGGTGATGCATTGTTCGTAAAAGCAAAACTTAAAAATGTCTGTCATGCTTGTGCATTTGTACACACTTGTGCATGAAAAAAGGTGAAGGTATTTTTGTATCTTATCGCCATGTACCTTTTTCAACAAAGCAGTCTGAAATAAAGAATTCAACTTTTAAATCAAGTGTTCTTTTTTCAGTAATGAACATTTTTCATCCCCACTAGAAACAAATGAATGTGAATAATGTGGAATTACAGATGTCTAAGCAGAGATTTTAACAGTACTGTTTAACCCTTACATCATATTTTACACCTTCACACTATAATTCCCTCATAGTTAATGTCTACACCCAGTTTTAAAGTACAGATCTATTTACAATGCCTACATAGCCAATGCCACATCATTAAATGTATGATTAATCATTAATACATTTTTCAGAGAGCCGGAGGAGGGTATTTTTTAAGATTTACAACACTTGTTTGTAGAGAAAAACATCAACTATAAACAGTATAACGTACCGTTTTACATAAGAAGTAAAAACATAAAAGCTATAATGATTTAAATATATTTTAGCTAATTTGAAAATGGCATTAACACTTTTGGAATTTATGATATAATCATGTTTAACTGCTGATATGCTGCTGAACATTACCAGGACATGGTGGTTCGGCATGTTGGTCTTCCCATCAGTGTCTCACAGCATAAAAGCAGTCTCACCTCATGACCTCATGACCTGTACATACCATCCAGAATTAGAAGCCCTATGTAGGCATGTAGGTCAGTCACATCCATGGTCTTCCATTCTTGACCGTAACGATGAATCCCCTCCATGTTTGTCATCACAATCACTATTTGTTCAACGACTGGAGGGTGAAAGAGCTGGAACTTTGACCGTTTCAGATGGATGGGAGATGGACAGTCTTGTCTGGGTCAGTCTGGGTCATTGGACAAGGACCAACAGATTGTACTGTTTTTCGACGTCTGCATTGCTACCTGCTCCTATTTATCAGAGTCATCTTCATCAGTGGGGCTGTAATCAGAATTTTCTTCTACGACTTTGGCACATCCAAATAGCTGTCAACCTCTTCATCTTGGAAGATCAGATCAAGGGCCTGTTGCACAACAAGTGTTGCTGCCATGATATCAGTCACTGAAATGGCAGCACATACCTTTAAACACAAGATCTGTACTTTGCAAGTACAGATCTTGTTTCTGTGTCGAGGGGCCCTCTGACCTCTGGATGATTTCCGTTCCTTTCGTGCACCATATGTGATCACTCCTATGCTGTTTTACTATTTCACTGTTTTCAGATTCCCCCATGATGCTTCAAAGACCAGCAGGTGTATGTCTTTGCGGGAAGATCGGTGAATGTGGTGGGCACACATTCAAGATAGCCTGAAGTCACCATTTTCCCTGATTTGACCCATGCTGGTCTATCTGAAATCCATCTCAACAGGTACGAGTCAAATTTGACCTGAAACAGCTTCAGTGTACAAAAATTTGTAGCACCTGTATAAAAAAACCTAAAAAATTAAAAATTTTAAAATCTTTTCATTTTTGTGTATTTTATATCAAATTTAAGGTTAATAGAATGATGTTTAGGGTGTTTTTACTGCTGTCAAATGTCAAAACGGGTCAAATTTGACCTGAACAGTATGCAAGGGTTAAGCTGCCAAAATAGGGGCCGTGTATCTGGCATGAACTCATGTTGCTGAGAGGTCTTAAGATTAAACTCTCTTCACATTTATTTATTCTTTGGCATTTTTCTATTCAGGGCCAGGCTGCCAACCCACCACTAAGTTAGACAAAGGGAACAGTAGCACAGTCTTTAAGAGTGCTTGTGGGAGCGCATGGGAATGGGGTCACATTTTGAGTGATACATCAGTGATAGTGAAAAGTCCATTGATGCAAAGTTTTCATTCTGTGGAGAAAGCAGCAGATACCAGCAGAAGAAAAAAGGGGGGATTTGTGTTCATATTTTTCTTAGCAAATGCTAATAATGTAGAATTTTCAAATAAAATCTGAGCAGCAAACTATACTATTACACACTTAAGGTGACATAAAGTGAGCCTTTCCTTGTCTCTGGGATAGGGTGCAAGGATAGTATGATGAGTGATGAGTATAATTGATAAGCAATGGCTGTTGCAGACCATTGAATCTCATTGCTCACTGTTTTTAAGTGTCAGTAAATTCACTTTTTTGCATCTATAGTTTCAACCAATCAAATGCGATACCAACTTTCACCAAGTGTGATTATGCTACGCCCCAAACACTAATCGCTCACAGTTATCCAGATAAAGTAATCTGACAAAAAATAGCAGGGTAATAACTGACTGATGGACACTTTGTATCAGACTAGACAGAGTCTAAGGCGCCTGTCAAGCCTAAAGGCTATCAGTAAGAGCCAGGATGCTTTTTCTTTCCAAAACAAACCTAGAAAGCCTGTTAAACCCCAGGGACCTGGGCCACGAGGTCTAGGTTTTTCCGCTGATCACCCATGAGACATCTGCATTTCATGAGGCAAGACTGTAGGTTTTACTCTCGCTGTGGCATCCAGGAGCAGCCTTTAATCACTAGCTAAGTCCTCTTTAATGATGGAGTGGGCAGTCACAGTGAAAACCACAGCAGCTTACACAAAGATTACATCGACCAACTTGATGTTATTACCCTGGTAATGGTGCTTTGTGCTATCAAGCAGTGTCAATGTGAAATTCAAGTCACTGCTGTATAAGTAGGTGGTCTGGGAATAGTGGTGAATTGTAATGTACTCAAAAAGCTTCTGTTGTTTTTACACCGAGGGAATTTACTGCTTCCTCTACGCACCACCGCGTGGGCATAAGAAGTATTTGACATTCAAGAGGAGCCAACGCCATGCTATCGACTAAAATAACGGTAGTGTGGTACACTTATGCAGGTCCACAGTTCTGCAGCATCAGTCGTTTCAGCATACGCATCACTTTTCCCTAATCCAGTTCTAACTTCAAATGTTTGCTATAATTCACACTGCCACTTCTTATCTGCTCTCCCTGAATGTACCGTCTGTCTACCAAGAGGATTGTAGAGCATGTCTGATAGGTTTTTCAAAAGTGTGTTATGTATGTGCAAGACACTCCAGTGCTTTTAAATTGGGACATTGGTATGCTGTTCTACAGAGAGCGATTGTGATTCACAGAATTCTGTGTAAATTCTCCACATTATGTTTAAGGTTTCCATGAGTTGTGTAGGCGCTTTATAAGAGGAAATGAAATATCTACTTTTTTTTCATGGTACTAAGCAGACAGCAACTCAGGTTTTTGGGTTAGTCTGATAGCACTACCTGCTGGTCAAACTACCGCACTACTTACTCCATATGAAAAATTTAGGTGAGTGTTCATTCAGCATCTTGACTTGCCTATTTCAGTTCAGGGGCACTTTTCAAGCATGCAGGAAAGCCATACAGTTAAAAGACATCACTCCATCAAAGCATTATGAAACAAAAAAGACAAAGTTTGGACAATTTAGATCAGCTACATGTTTTTGAAAACTTTAAGAGACCTTTCACAACATATCTGTTAAGAGTCCAGTGTCATTAGTATATAATATCCATATATTTATTTTATTTCTTTGGTGATTTAAAGCAGGAAAAAACAGTTTGATCTCATTAAAAAACACATCCCAGACATTCACATTGTAAAATATAAAAAAAAAACTGTTATAAATATAAAATGATATTATATGCACATTAAGGCTGAAACACACATACAGACATTCACAAGTGGACAAAACAAACAAATATTTCCCCCAAAATACAGGAGACACACGTAACCATCCACATGTACAAATATTTTGTGAATGTTACGAAACAACATTATTGCAGATGATGGGGCCATATTCTCGATATTCTTTGGTCCACTGCTGGCAGTAAGGTGTAAAAAGATGTATAAATCCATTTTATTGTTAAGTAATGTTTCATCTTTGATGCATCCCATTTAGAAACTCTGTGATTGTGGCTGGTCTCCTGTTGTTCGTACACTGATAATATGTGAAGAGCACTGCTGGGACAGGTGACAGCATTATATTTAACCTGCGAGTATTAAACAAGTAAGGAGATGAAGAGCAGCTTGAAAATAAATTATATGCATCTCTGCCTAAACAGCCTTTACGTTCAAGTGTTTTTGAGTGTTTCACAAAATACATTCTCTCAATGGCTGATTCCAATTGACCACAATAACAGAAAAGTTAAATGTGCAGAAGAAAAGTGTTACCCCAAAAAACATCACAAGTTACAGCACGATAGCAACAGATGAGTGCAAGACTCTTTGGTATGAACAGCATGGTAGTTATTGTAAACATGTTGTACACACATTAGCAGAAAATACAGGCCACTCCGAGCCATGCTTCCCTTCTTTCACTTTAAAATACTTAATGGACATTGATTTCCATAAGTGGATGACAGCTTAGTCAGGAAGCACTCTCATGTTAAACTGCAAAGTTTCATATAAAATATCAGAAAGGTGTTTTTAAAAATCCTCTCTAAAGAACTCTATCCTCAAAAATTTACCTTGACAATACAGTGATGACATCAACCGAAGGCTGGAGCTAATGAAGATGGTAATTTGGTATTTGAAAGCTGCCACCACAAAGAAGTTTCCAGAGATTATCTCAGTGACTTGGTGACATTTCAACAGATTCGAGTATATTGTTAATCTGGAATCTGAACGACTACTACTAGGAAAGCTATGAAACCATGTTTCTGAATATGACTTGTGCATCTGCTTTTAAGGTTTGAAGGTTGGATAAAGATTCTGTATAAAGTTTTACCGTTCTGTTTATGTGATATAATGTAATGTGCTAATGTAAACTATGAATTCTTTGCATGATCAGTCATTACCGCTGACGCCTCCATTGTGTTTTGAGAAGCCACACTTCGATCTCTTTACATAGAATAAACATAGTAAAAAATGTGAGGACTTCAGTACGTATGCATAGGCATGCCTGTTAAAGTGAATGAAGTCCAGCTTAAAATAGCCCAACAACACAATGGATTCATTTACATAACATAAGCGCTATAATTTCACAACAGCTACTTTTTTTCTCTATGAATAAGAAACACTTAGTGATTTTAAATAGCACAGTTGGTGAACAAAGGTATTAGACAACAGTCATGAATGTATTATTTGATAAACTAAACTTCCGTAGTTTAATAAAGAATGATGAGTATACTTTTTTGCTTTTCCAGTAGCCAGCTGAAAGTATTTTATCCACATTGGCATTGTTATAAAACAGTGTCTCTTGATAAGGAAAGTCAACATTTCTCTAAAAGGCACTTCTTGAGATTCCAACATCATCCAAAATGCAAGAAAACTGCAGTTTATCCTCTTGGTTTTTCCTTGATAAGTTTTCACTTATGCTTTTTTTTCTTTTTGATGTTTTTTTGAGAATCTTTTTCCACACATGCATCAGCCATGTGTTCTCGTCTTTTGGAAGCTGTGCCGTCGCACGTGACTATCACGGTCTCTTCCACTTATGTTCAGTCCTGTCTCTCCTTCCCCGATAGCGCTGATGGCGAAGGCGGACGGTGTCGTCCTGCCACCTCTTGAAGTTGTTGATGCTGTAGAGACTATTATGTTGATGTCTTCTGATAAAGGTCCTCTGATAGTTTGATGCTGTCAGAAGAAATTGATATATTAGCTCCAAACATAGTGATAGTGTTTGTCAAAATCCAATACAGTATCCAATACAATATCTACCAGTTGAGATCAATACTTACGGTTCATGCAGCTGATTTTAGGAACATCCCATCGTCCATCTCCACGACAACGGATAGTTGGGACATGCCTCTGAATAAAGCCTGTCCGGCACTGGTACCTCACCAGCGAGTTAATCTCATATCTCTCACGCTTCTTCCCAAAGGTACGAGCATTCTCCACCAGGGGGGGCTGGCTACAGGCCACTGACAAAACCAAGGTGACAATCACATTAAAGAGTACAATCTTACAGAGAGAGAAAATCATATCCCCCCTTTAGAAAGTTAAGAAAAGTAAGAGTCCATTGGTGCTAATTTGTCTGTTTTTTTTTACCTGTGCCTTTCTTGCAGGTGAAGGTGAGATGGTAGTTGCAAGGAACATCATTCCACTGGCCGTCTTCATGCCATATCATCACAACACAATCCTCGCCAGAAGAGAAGAAGCTGTCAGGCTGGTTGGGCCTCCAGTTTTCATATTGCTAAAATAAGAGCAAAGCAACAAGACATTTTGATCAGTTTTCTGCCCTTCAAAGGAGCCTTTATTTTAAAAATGTGAATGTACCTTATTAAGCCTGTCAAAAAAGAAAAATGTGTAACACAGATATAGATGCTTTCCTTTTAGTTAAGTTTTTTCATTTTAAATCAATAAAATTTATTTTATTGCTATATTAATGATTTTGTATGTCTAGTCTACCTCATGATTTGCATGGCATCACATTAAAGACATCAGTGGGGTTACCAAGTAATCTTGTGTATTGTTACTACCATCTACACCCGTCCACATTAGTGATGCCAGAAATCCTGTGCTGTTGTGGAGCAGTTTCCCATCGCCTTAATTTTCATTTGTGGCCACTAGAGGGAGTAACTGTAACTTTCTAGGAGCCAAAGTCCAGCAACTTTGACAATATAGTTAATCTCTCAGGAACCTTTGCAGACTGCACTACTGAAACAAGGCACAGAAACCAAAACCTTTATAAAAAATGTTCTTGCTGTCACATTGTGATCAACTCCAACTGCACAGAGGGTTTTTTAATAGGTCTCTAAAAGGCAGTACTGTCTAGTGCACTCGTATTAACATAATTAATGAGCAAAAATCACCACACACATACATAAGTTCATAGACTAGACATGATCAACATGCAGTAAATACTCGACTGTCATTACATCACACAGTCTGCATGTTTGGCATTACATGCGTTTTTCTGCAGGTTCAAAATTCCACACACGCACAGCTGTACATTTGCACATTAATGTAGCGTACACACAGCTGTAGTGCTACAGGGCATGCAACCAGGAACTGATGCTACCTGCAGTCTTTCAACGCACTCTAGGTTCAAACAGACTCTTCAAAGCTGTGACCCCCCCTCCCCCCCCTCCCCCCTCCCTCCACCTCCCTACTCCCCCAATCATGCCCTGAGGCTTGGCTACTCTGTCATTACGGTTAACAAACACACACCGACTTCCTGTTCAGCTCACTTCAAGTTAACAAACGGCTGACCCATCAGCTGCACAGCAGGCCTGCATCCTCCTCAAAATAATCAAACAAACTTTGAACACCCACACACAATGACAGATATACCAGCTTGGGTACTTCAGTGCCCTACTGTTAATATCTATACTATTTTCTTTTAATTTTTCCAAATGTAAATATTTCACAGTTGTTTAAAAGTAGCCTTATTTATTATGTTTAAAGCCACTGGAGGTGACCACCCACACAGACCCCCTGGGTTGCTTCTATCCAGTTTTTTTTTTTTTCCTCTGAGCACAGGTGCTGTCCATCTGTGTGTCTGCCTGCCTGGTGGCCCTACCCCCGGGTGGCCGCCTGCTGGCCGGGCCCTCTGATGGGTGTGGGGGATGTTGGGGAACCATACCTGTCTACGCCTGCCAAACTCCCCTCTACACAGCGTCATTCACACCCTCATCACTCCTCAATCTCTCAGCTGAGCAAGGGTCTCCATAGGCAGCCTGTGCTTATCTTTTAACCCCCAGGCGGTCTCTATGCATCCCCTATCTCTGGTCCTGGAGGATAATCTTTGAAGTGAGGACATCATTCTGTACAACACGGATGCACATAGTAATTAGCCACTTTCCTGTCTAGTGACGGGGATCCTGAGGAGCATTACAGAAAACATGCTCCCACTTGTGTGTTGTTTTATAAACACTGCATGTATGAACAGTGTGCATTTCTCTCCCTTGCCTACTCTTTTGCACTGGACCGTCATCTTCTTGCATCGCTGCAGCTATTCGTTTTCTTGTGCCGGGCTTACACTGATTAAAAAGATTCACTGGTGCCTTAGAGCATGTTCCACAACAGATTTATTACCAGAGCAAGTCACCCATCAGGGTGTAGCGATATGAGGCAGAGGAGAGTACGTCATGAGAAAGTCACCACAGCCCCTGAAAGACCGACTCTCCCTAGATGACTGCAAATATTTACACAGTCTCTGTGCCATGTTTGTTGAGACAAAAATATGTGAAAAAGAAACCTATCTTACCATAGGTCTGCCGTCAGTCCAGCGGAAGTCACTGTCATACATCTTATCATTCAGGCCAATCCACTGATAGTCCTGTCCAAGACCTGCCATACAGGGCAGAGTGAAACACAGCAGATGAGATTTCTATTCCCATATGTGCTTTTTAGGACATTTCCAGAGAGTGCAAGAGGAGAAGAAAGATAGTGATGGCATTTCCAAAGCCTGAATCATTTCCCTACATTAACCGTATAACGACATTTGTTTATTTGATGAGAACTTGTACTGTTCTAATCTTATCAAGTAGGTCTCGTGAAGTAAGACTTGAACACCATCCCATATTTATGAGTGATTATCCACAACTGCAATTTTTAACTTACGGTTGACAAACTGTTGCTCCTCGTGAGAGAGGATGCTGGTGAGATGAGCCCCCTGCATCCGACACTCTCTCTCTGCTGTGTCCCAGTTTCTTCTCTGTGGGAAATACTTGTAGCAGTGGCCCTGAAACTTATGCCAGCCATAATCACATGTTTCCGTATCTATTGGGACAGAAAGTGAGGGAAAATGAGGCATAACAATAAACATGGCAAGCATTAATATTTTCAAAGGACAAACTTTTAGCTCTACTTTCATCTATGCAACTTTTTACATCACCACGTTAAAACTGATTACATTATCTAATCTACTGTATCTGCAGTGGTAATAGTAACACCTGCGTACATTGACCCTTCGGGCCTGCTGTTATTTGTGATTACTGTCTCTTATTAAGATGAAAGAGGAACAACATAATGGATTAGTTCCCACTGCCTCTAACATCAGCGCTATAAGGATGAGGAGGCAAAAAAAAAAAGAATTTAATTGAGTGCCATTATTCTAATACTGATCTAATCCTGAATCCAGCTTCCAAACATTAACAGACAGAAACAGAGACTGAATTTTGCCGTTGTTATACTTCAAGTAACTTTTTCTCCCTTTCTGCTGGCAAAACCCTCTAAGACAGCAGCTGCGTCTGAGTACACACAATCTGGGTGTGATTCACTAATGAGCGATCCCCACAAACTTTAGGGTGGACACACCAGCCAAGAAAAGTCATACAAGCCAGATGATCCTGCATTCAACACACCTGGGATTTAGGTGTGGTGCAACGGGGAAACTAAAGTAAAACTTCTGTATTGTATACGGTGACTTCAGGAGAAATGTATCTGCTAGATTTAAAAAATACCTTGTCTATATAAGTTTGGTAACCATGTCAGTACTACAGAACTTTAGTGTAACTTCCAGTCTGATTGTGTTGTCTAGGTTGAAATATTACTTAAAGTCTAGTATATCTGCAGTCAAGTAGCGTATAAACCAATAATACTGTACTTACAGACCACAATAGCAAACGTTTATTATCACATATAATTTGAAAATAATTTAAGTTGAGTTTAGACAGTTAAGATGAATGGTTGGAGCCAGTTACAACACTATTAAAATAACAAACTTTCATTAATCTGAACAAGAATTCTCAAATATACATTTCAAACATAATTCATCAAATTCATCTCAAACTTACCCTCCTCACAATACAGTCCGGAGTAGCTTGGAAGGCACACGCATGTGAAGAAAGCCAGCCCATCAACACATGTACCTCCATTGCGGCAAGGATTTGACTGGCACTCATCAATATCTGCAGAAGAAACACAGTTAATAACATCTAAATAGACAGATAGACAGACAGACAGACAGACAGATAGACAGATAGACAGATAGATAGATAGATAGATAGATAGATAGATAGATAGA
>JBAJHX010000076.1:11376060-11391551 GCA_037176925.1 Amniataba percoides
CTCTCTCTCTCTCTCTCTCTCTCTCTCTCTCTCTCTCTCTCTCTCTCTCTCTCTCTCTCTCTCTCTCTCTCTCTGACACACACACACATGCATGCACGCACACACACACACACACACAGGTCATTTGGATTTCCCAAAGTTCACATCTACCACGAATATCCAAATCACAGAGGCACACAAAAGTGATGGCCTCACAGTCTTCATAGTGAGATTAGGCACAAAGACAGCAGCATGGAACAAATAATACCTCAGCTGGCGATCAGCTTCAAGAAGTTAATTGAAAAAGATATATTGTTTACTTCAAGCCAATCTAAGTTAAACATATAGCAACCACTGGTTGTATCATCTTTATCAGAAGCCCTTTTATTGAATTAAATGAACTATAAAGAAATGAGTTTATGGCCACTCATACTGTATTTGCGATTAACCTATAATATAATAAATGCATTATATTTTAGAATTGCTCCCAGCCAAGAAGTAGTGCTGCCGGGTGGATTTTGTTACTATTTCACAGAGCCAAGCTTGCTGTTCCTCCCTGATTCAAGTCTTTGTACTAAACTAATCTAAGAGAGTCATTGGCTGTATTTAATAAACAGACATTAGAGTAGTATGAGCGTAGTATGAAACTATTTCATTAAGGATCAGTACAACAAGCTTAGTGAGCCGAACGTAATATAGATATTTTATTACAGTGACAATGTACTGTTGGTGGTTCTGTGCATTGTTTTGTGACATGTGGTTGGCACGCCTCATAGTATCAATATTTCAAGTTATAAAATGGCATATGAACACTTTGTAAACAGTGACTTTAAATCTCTTCAATTAATCAGAAACATATGGACACTTTTTATAAATATGCTGATATTACTGTGCAATTTGTTACCATGCAGCCAGACAACACACTTCTCACCGGGCCACAATATTTTCCACAAACTTTTCCCACACAAACTGGGAGGGCAGAAAAGAGACCTCGAGTGTCTCAGCTGAGCCACATCACATTATGCAGCAGTAAAAGTTGCTGTGAGCTTTGGTCAGCCGGCCTCCAGCTGTCCTCACAGAGAGGGGAGACTTTGCGCTGGCGATGACATCACCTCGAGTGGTGGTGTCCAGTCTCTGCTGAAGACAAGCATCTGTTCTTACTCAGGTAGACTGCCAATGCCACTCTGTTACTGCAAAGCTGGCTGTCACTAAGTTGGTACATGCACACACAAGGAGAGAAATACTGCAAATGTATAATGATTTGCAGAATAAATCCACACCAATTTTGCATATTAGTCTCTTTCACACATAGTGGTGTGCATCTACACACAAACACCGAGCCTATGTAACGTCTAGAGAACTGACTGTTCCTCTCTAAGGCAGGCTCAGTGCCAATGAGACAAGAAATCAGACTAAAGTCCAAAAACTGCCAAATGACCCTTCATTCACTTGTATGCTTTTTAATTCCCTTTCCTTCAACATGAGCTGCTCCTCAGGGACAAGGAATGAGTCACCATGGCAATGTTTGCAGCTCAGATGGAGAGCAAATTAAAGGAGTAAAAATTATGCAGCTGCTGTTTGCATGTGAGATAAATGTACTGTTGACCTGAAAGTCATGGCCTAAATATGTCTTTCAAAATTATTTCTATCTGTAATTTGACATAACTCAAAAAGGAGCATTTTAATCATCCCTGTGTCACCTCAAGTAAGCAAGAAATACAAATTTTTTAATGTCACTAGTAAAAATCACTGAAGAGATTTGGCTCAAAACACACTACAGACAGAATTATCTCAAACATGAAAATGAGTTACTGATCACTTATTTGCACTGTTGCAAAAATGTTAGCAAATGACACTTGACAGCAAGTCTTTGTGCTGATCTACATTATCAAATATCAATGAAGAGCTTTAATGGCACATTTGAATAATAATAAATAATCATTTACATTAGGTGTCCATGCAAAGGACAAAACAGACTTCATAGAATCATTTCAATTTAAGTTTTATAACTCAAGTCTTTTTGGTATGATATGATCACCTTCTGTCTCTCTCTTTCTCTCTTGTCTATGTTAAAATCATTAACAGCACATCTGCTCGGCTGGACTGCCTGAGGAGCTCCTAAGACTAAGAAGTCTTTCAGCAGCAGTCGGACAGAACACACACAAACAAGAGCCTCAGGGAACCGGAAAACAAAACACTTCAGCTTGGTTCATCATGACTCACCATGGAAACATGACTACTAATACACTGCAACTGGTTGTATGTTACAGTAAAATCACTGCTAAATATTATCAGGAGAGCAAGTGACTGAACTTGAAGTATGATTTGAAGAAAAAAAGGAAAAATGTTTCTGTTTGAGCTTTTGATTTGCGCTGGTTGAATGACTCCAACTGCCCAATACAGAGTCACATGTGACTCCCATTATACTTTCGCAATGGGAAAGAATTGAACGCTCTTCTCCACTTCAGCACCGTGGACAGCAAAGTGCCCCCCCAGCTCTCAGCAACTGCAGCTCAACAATAATGCTATAGCCTAAAAAATTCTGGGGGTACGATTGTTCTGACATTACTCACAAGTTTTATTTTTCCATTCTTGTGTGCCGATAAAGTGATAGTATTCAAAATGTAAAATTAGATGCATTCAATACAAATATGTCAAATGAAGCTTTAATTAAGTTATTCTCTGTAGTCTTACCTGATACATTCTGCATCTGCATGTCAGTGGTCACCTGGATGGACTGTTCATCAGCGGCCGCAGTACTTGGAGTGGTGGTGGTCGTGTCAACCACAGCTGAAGGAACATATGTGAAGAACTCTGTGTCAATCTCTGTTCCTGTGCTGTCACTCGTTGAGGTTTTCTCGCTGTGCTCTGGTAACTGAGTGGTGGATTCATCAAAGATGTGCACGTTTGTTGATGAAGTCATGTCTTCGACTGAGGCCCCGCTGTCGATCAGGACGGCAGGTGCAGTTGTGGTCTCTCCCATGTGGACAACGGCTGCCATCTCCTGCGTTTGAGCTGTGGTTTGTGCTGCAGTGCTGGTAATCTCTAGTGGTGCTGTGGTGGTGATCTCCGCCTCGCTGCCAGATTGGGTGTTATACATAAAGGTGGTTGTTGTTATCGCGATATCAGTAAAACCAGTGCTGTGTGATGGGTTGGATGAGAGGTCCTCTTGGGATGGCGGAGTGGGAGGCTGTCTCTCCAAAAAAAAATGTGTCTCAATCTCATCCTCGCCTGGGTCATAGTAGGGGAATAGTGTTGTTGAAGGAGGCTCGGTTGCTGAGAATGGTGATTCTGAGGAGCTGAGTGCTTCCTCGCTCGTCAGTTCAGTTGATTCTGTCGGAGTGTCGGTGGGGTCAAAGCCCAGGGCTGTGGTGATCACAGTATCCAGAATCGTTTCCTCGGTCTTCCCCTTAGCAAACAGCGGTTCTGTAGCGAGAGAGGCATCTGGTATGGCGACATCAGGTCGGATTGTGTTGATCTCAATGACTAACAGATCGTCTGGCTCCTCCACAGACTTGAACACTGAGTCTGTGGTATCAGGGCTTTCTGTTGTGCTTTGGGGTTCTGGTAATGTGTCACCACGGTGGGGAGCGTAATTCACATCAGTTGCATTTTTACTTAGAAAGTCATCAATGTCAAAGTGAGGTGTGGCGGTTACATCATCAGTGTCCTCGTGTTCTTCTCTGATGGTGGGTGCCTCTGTGGTGATCAGCTCCTCTTCTTGGCCAGCTAGGGTGGAGCGAGGTGGAGCCATACTGGTAGAGAACATGGATGGAGGATGTGTAGGAACGTCTGTAGACTCTTCTGCCTCCGATACAGTTTCAGATGTTGAGGTTAGCGTCGTGCTGCTGCTCTCGAGTAATGGGATGGAGGTGGCGGAGCTGATGGTGGTGGTCGTTTCTATCACAGACACATCCACAAAGGAAGTCTGGTTGATCACCTCTCTCCTGCCTAAAAAACAATACATAAATAAAGCACATAAATTAAACAAAAAAATCATGGCTGACTGTTACTCCTTTAAATATGAAACAGAATTATAGTTGAATTATTATCATTATCATTATATTATTATTATACATTGTCAAGACACTGAGTCACCAACATTACACATATTACATATCTCTGTAGTGTCATTAATTTCCACAATAGGCTTTTTGGCCATATCTGCCACATTACTTAACAAAGTACCCAGAAATACAGATGCTATACTGAGGTGTGGAGAGATACCAAGATTCAAGTAATCTCACTTAAATCAAAGGTTATGAATCCCTAATGTTTAAAATATAATTTATTTTATACGTTGTGTACATGTGAAGGAGACGGTTTGACAAGGCTTCTGGGTCAAATAGCAGTCAAGGAGAAATATGCCACAACTGCAATAACAGTTAAAGTAGCCATTAAATGTTTCCTAGAAACCTCTGAGTGGAGGACTTCCTCTCTTAACTCTCAATGTTGTTTATAATCTGCCCTGCAAATGTTAATTTATCCACTGTTCTCAAAGAAACAATGGGACTAAAGTTATGTCATAGATCAAAGTTTCAGTAGAATTACTGGAAAATTACTTCAATTATCTTATGGTATCAGAGAACCCAATATTATAATGCTGATTTCCATTTAATAGACTGCTTCTTGTGCCTGATGAAATTAGACAGTTTGTCATCAGCTCACAGCAGATGAGGTCATTTTCAAAATGTTCTATTTTCAGTGAAAACCCAAGTGTACTGATCTGCCTGAAAGGACCCACATGACAGTGGCAGAGGAGTTAGACAGCATATAAACTGTAAGGAATACCTTGTGCACTATCTCTCCTCTGAAAGTTTGTCTCAGTATTTACTTCTATTTTGTGATGATCATCAAATGCTAACGAATGAATATCTCTGCTTATTCCTAAGTTCTTATTAATGAGTCAATCTTTTAAGTCCCTTATGTTTTCCTTGAACTGGCCTCTTCTTCCCTGCCCCTCTGTCCTCCCATGCTCTCTCATTTACTAACACCCATAAAAAGCAGCGTTACAGCTTCAGCCTTGTTGTGGAAAGCCAGCTGTCGACCATTACGTACTAGCCCTCTTTTTTCATGAAACTATCTCTGATGTAAGGTGTGAGACACGTTTTTTCCCTAACAGGAAAAATAGGGCCTGCTCTCGAAGGGAGTGCATTATCTGACCGATACGTTTGAGCTTTTGAGTCTTACAGAGGCCGTTGTTTTCTTCAGGCGAAGACTAATTATCCCCTTTTTACTTCTGCAACAACCTCCTTTCTCCTTGCGTCTCAGTGTAGTCTGACTGACATAGGTTTACATAATATTTCATTTTTGATTATTGGGAGCGGGAAAGCAGGAAATGATGGAGTGAGTCTCACTAAACAAGGGTACTTGAGAGGCACTTAGACGTGGGCGTAAATACATCAGAGGTAAGAGGGCTGACACAGAATATACAGAGCAGGAGGTGAGGGTGGCCTGTTTGAGTGCCCTCTGAACTCAATGGGGACTTTATCACTGTGAGAATTAGCATAGCTCAGGGCAGTAAATGGCCAGGCAGGGACCGGCTTATCTGTCCAACCTCTCATTTGTAAAGATGGAAAGGCCGGGTCAGGGGTCACCGAGGATGACTGAATTTAGAAGTCCAGCGGTAGCTTTGTCCATTATCCAAACGTCTGCTCAGATAAGTACAAGTGAGAATGACGGAGGGCAAACTCTGACAGCGGAAATGAGATGAGAAAGGCAAAAAGGGTGTCAGATAGTGAGACTAAAAAGGTTGACAAGGTGTGGTATTAGTTACTATCATCTGTCCTTTGGTTTTTGCCCTGGGGATACTGATTAGTTAAGAACACTCACATTTTGAGGGATTAGCCTAATTATGTTACCCTCCAGTGAACCATGTGACCAAGTGTCACTATTTTTAGGGATCCATAGCTATATTCTCCTGTCTTCCCATGGGCATCACCAAGGTTTGCAACAAGGAGTCATTCTCATGCAGACCTAAGGGTGTCCTTCAAGTAAGTCTGCACACAGTGAAAAAGATTACAGGGCTTACACTGAATTTCCACATCTACAACACCTTAGCGACTCAGATTAATTTTGAATTTATGATAATTGGAAGAGCAATCAACTCCTTTCACAAATGTGATAACATTATGTGAAATAAAAATCTGAATATTTTGAACAACGCTGAAATACAAAAACTGCTTTGTTTTGTTTCACATCAACAGTGAGGTTGTGTAAGGATAAAGCTTAAGGAGCCTTGATTATCCCATCTGGAAATAATAAAGATTTAAAAAAAAAAAAAAACACCGACAGATACTGACTGTTCACAAACTTACATGAAAACTACTGGTCATTAATCTCCCCATTAGAATAAGAACCACCATGTCCATTGCTTTAAAAGTGAAAAGAGTTCACCACTAGGATTTTACGGTCCTCTTGGCTAATTTTGTCACCACAGAAATGGGCGGCAGTCAAAAATGCGAGACAGTGAGGTCAACTGGACACTTCAATCTGTGTGACTCCTCTGCCTTGTTCAGGTTTCTGTTGACACTATATGACTGCGAAAGCCAAAAACGGACACAAAGTGAACAGCACAATGGACAAAAGATGAGACAGGTTGTAAACATTTTAAGATGTTGGTCTGGTTCAGATGTGGGAATGTGTACAGTGGTGCAAAGAAGCAGAAAATCAAAGGGTGGGGGAGCAGAGGCGAATGGGAGATGAGATCATAGCTCCTCACAGTCCAGCCCTGGTCCTGACAGGGAAAGGTCTGCGCTTTCAATCACTGTCCACCACTGTCTAAGCCAAAATATAAACATATACACCATATGACCCACCATGTGCAGCTCACACGTTCCATGTTGTAAATATATGAAATACCAATAAGCCAATAATAAGTGAGCTCACCTTTAAAACAGTAAGCTCCAAGCTTCTTAGTTGGCTCCGGGAAGCCAGTCTGGTTTCTGTAGCGGTACATGGTCCGGACGCCGAGCAGGCCTCCCCCGCATTGCATTCTGGGTACTGCGACAGGATGCCGCACGCTGCCATCGGAGAGCCAGCCATAGTCACATCTGTCCAGACCCTGTCGCCAGGCTGCGTGGAGCTGGCCCGGGGTTGCCAGGACAGCATTCCTCTTCTTACACTCGAGACTGGCCTCCTCAAAAGTCATTTTATAGGTCACAGGAGCATAGTACACTTCACCTGAAACGCAGATGGCAAAAAGCAACAAAGGCTTAACAAAATGCGTTCACTCTACAGCAGCATGGCAACAATTCATCAGTGTTCATGGCAACAAAATATGATTACTCGAGCAGTCACCCGGGGCAGAGGTTTCAATTCACTGTTTAACCAATTCCACAGACTTTGGCTTGAATCAGTGGAGTATTACTAACAGATGGACATTCGCTGTATATTTCATTTTTAATTATTTATACTGAAAACAGAGCTCAAAAGCCATAATTTGGAGTAATATCAAGCTACAGATTTTTAGATCATTTTGACCTTTCAGAAGAGACATAGCCCAAAAACAGCTGACAACAGTCACAGCTGTGCAGGGCACGGGCCCAAAACGTCTCCCACCAATCATATTAAGGACAACAGTAGTTCATTCATTATATTAATCTGAGGTGGGATAGCAATGCAAACAATGTGCCTGGCCTGTCAGTGAATGTGTCTGTACTTCAGGACATTAGGTTTCCATTCGGGCTGAGCGAACCAGTATTGTGTTGTTCACGTTGTTACTGCAATGTAACAATTATAATTATTTGACCACAGGATAATGCACAAGAAACACTACAGAAAGGCAACATCTTAATTGAAACCAAACAACATTAGAAGAGAAATGACTGACTGTCTACATGTTTTCAGTTAGTTTTGGGCGTAACGTTTCAAATATCCCATGCTGGTTTCATCCCATTGATTTACAATGGCGTTGAGAGTAGGGGATGTTTTCCTCACAGAAATGTCTCTCTGCTTAAAAGTAGACAAAAGACATGAAACCCTCCGCAAACAGTCTCTTTCAACAGCCAAACTTCCTTTGCATGGTATATTATTGGACATTTCCTGCCTTTATAAAATAATATTAAGAGTAATTTATTGCTAAGCACAAGTTTTATATCAATAAAAGCTTTTAATTGACACTACACTAAAGTACATTATCAGAGCATGTTGAACTACATTAGTCAAATGTGTCATTTCATTAGAGAATCTACAAGGGCAGAAATATGAGATTATATGTATTAACATTATAATACTAAGTTTAGCCAGCGGTCTAAGATATACACTGATCTGTACTGTAACCGCAAGTAAGAAGAAGACATGTATCCATCATGTACAACTGGCCCAGAATACAGCGAGGTCAAAGGAGCAAGTACAGTTTCTTGGAGAGATTGAAAATCTATGTGGAAGATGTACAGTATGTGCATTTCCCTGGAGGCTATGAAGCAGGGTGAGGTTCTCTGGCTGACAGAATTTGTCTACATCTGTTCATAATACTAATGTCACAATGCCTGATACATTAAAATTCACAGCCAATTGATTCACAGCTCATGCCAAAATCATTTGAATCTATTTTATGCACTGGACCAGGGCTGCAGTGAACAAATAGAGATAAGAAGAGCAACTAAAGAGGGCTGACAGCAGTTTAGATGTGACAAGAAGGACGTTAACCCTCATAAAACACTTTGAATGGAGTTGAGTCAATCAGCAGTGACAAGTTGGATAATGAACAGACAGAAAAATACTGCTGGCTGAGAAGTGAGGACTTCCTTAGAGCACTGCCAAAGACATTTAAAACCCCCATTATCACATTTAGGTTGGCGACTAAAAAAAAAAAAAAAACACTCTGGAGTGGAGAATGGAGTTTGATTGCTGCTTTAGAGTGAAATTATTATATATATGGTTGTTCTATATTATATATAACTTCATTTTAACCCCAACTGCCTTTCCACTCCATGTGAAATTGTTTGGTGCAATAAAATAGATAAAAGATCACATATTAAAAAGAGTATTAAAAAACACAATGAAGTGTATTTCCAAAGTGTCTTACAAGCTGTAAAATGCTATTTCCTTTGGCACTTTGATCATTTGGAGGCTTTGACATTTCAACTGGAGGGTGTGTCCGTGCCTCTAAATGACACCTCATTACTTAAAACTACAAAAGTCTAATTTTTGTGGTTGACTTACCATTGAGTTTGTCTACGTAACAATACACATCATAGGTGTCCATGGGTTTCCTGGTCCCATATGACCTGATGCCAGGTTTAGTCTGTAAGTTGCCATAGCAGCCCTTCCTTGGCTTTGTAATTGGGTATCTGTAAAGGTGGAGAAACCATTTTAGATCATTGTACAGATGAGCTTACATTGGTGAAAAAGTACTTTATTTCATCACATCATAATACACCCAGACATGTATAACAGTTTTGTGTAAAAGACATTGGGGAATTCAAATGCAGCTAACCTCACTGTCTGGTCAGCAATCCAGCCGGCATCGCATTGATCAAAGCCATCTTCATAGGCTGCTTTCAGCTGCTCATATGTAGCAATGGTTGCTCCAACATTCTGGCAAGTCTGGACGGCCTTCTCATAGTCCAAAGTGTACCTGCTGACGCTCGCCCGGTAGTGAAACACAACACCTAGGAACAAATTAGAGAAATAAATGACCATTCAAAAATGAAACATAATAAAGATCTGTATAGAAACATGAAAGCAGTGATCTGGAACTCATTAGCATAATTTCAGTGCTATAAATTATGGCAAATGTCTTATAAAGCGCACACCATGAGTGAAATAATTGAGTCTCTCAGCTTCTTTGGAAAGGAGGAACCTTGCAATTAACCAAGGGGATAAGCAAAATACTCTACAGTTCACCACAAATGAACAAGATAACTGCAGATGATGCCATGGCCCTGAAATCCCCATATTTGTGGACAGTAAACAGACGCAGAAGATATGATTGATGGTCCTAATTAACATTGCAGATAGTTGGAAAAGAAGTTGTGCAGATTGTAAACCAGTGAAAACCAAAACTATCCCAGTATCCCCCCACCCCACCCATGTTTTCTACATCCCCAAAACATGAGTTATGTCTCCCAGAAAGCTTCTCAAGTGACAACATGAGGAACGTGCGTAGTAACTCAAGGTACAGTAAGGACTGGTAACCCCCACCCCCCCAACCCCATTCCTAGAAGACTGCAACTTTTGGCTTGGAGGTCCTGCGCTAATGGTGCATTATCATATGCATCATTTAACACTTGTGTAAATCTGATGAGGGGTATTGGGGGATGCTGTTGCATGGTGGAAACAAAATAAAAAGACCTGGAAACACACCCTAAGTGCTCAACCAAATCCACACTGACAAGGTGGCACCCAGGATGACAGAGATGAATGAGGTTATGACATAGCTTTTGTTCTGCCCATGCCAACATGTGGAATATCTTAAGTATTTGGGCTTTCATGGGTGATTAGTTCAGACTGATGAAAACGTTGCAGTGCTTGGCATGGACGGGGACCTGAAATGCAGTGTTTTTCCTGTGTCGCCTCTAAAATAGTAAACAACCGAAAACTGTGGTTACCCTGCATAACTACCGGGTAACTGCTGCTATCAACGTAAGCAGAAGAGCGCCCAAAGTTCTTTCATACTGTTTACATTTCAATCACCACTTGTATTGCATTTCACTACTATTAAAGCCCTTTCAGCAAGCCTCCCCTACATTCAAAGAGTATCTTGGGAAAGCAGGTCTAGAGCCTTTTGTCTGATTCCAGCACGACATGGAGAAAAGAATCATAAATCTCCTACCGTTGACATTGAGGTTAACTGTATCCTGGGTGTCCTCAATGCCGTACATGACCTCACAGCGATAAGTGCCCGCGTCACTGGCACGCAGCTTCACCATTGTCAGCGAGGCATCGCCCACATCTTCAGGGTGACTGGGAACTGACACACGGCTCCTGTAGCTGGAGCCTATTTTGATGACCCCGTTTTGCGCCACGAGCACCGTGGATTCGACCCCGTCCTCTATTTTGGTCCATTTGATCCGCAAGTAATCTCTGCTATAAACGGCTGTTCCATTGGGACTGATGACGGGCGCTGAGGTTGGGATGGTGGAGAAGAAGCAGGGAAGATTTACCTTCCCTGAGAGGGACCCAGTGACTGGTCTGATTATCGATAATGTGTTGAGAGCTGAAAGGCAAAAAGCGAAAGGGTTAGTAAAAGTTTCAATTCATGTCAATTCTCTCTGTACTGTAATTTCTGCTCATTGTTTATCTGCTCTTTGCTTTCTTCACTTTTTTTTTCTTCTAGACAAATACATGTCTCATCTGTTTACTTTCAGTCTAACACATACAACTAGACACTATGAACTGCACGACTCATTTACATTGACAGGGTGTGACAACTACACCCAGCCTAATAAAAGAAAAAAAAAACATGCATCATGGCCTGAAAATGGTTCTTGGAAAGTCAAACCTCATTCCTTAAATGTTGGGTGTGGGAACACATTTAACACGAGATGCAGTGTACATACAGCATGTTTGTATGAAGTTAAAGATAATTGGTTAAACTGTGGAGTCATGGTTGCATCACTGCGTGTTATGCCAACATGAGCTACACATGTTGGTTTTCCTTCTGAAATAATCCGTCTTTCACCTGCATGACCACTAACTTATGAAGACAGGTAGACCCATACAAAAATAAACCAAATATGTCATCAGCATGCTGCACACTGGATAATATTGTGTACCTCTCCTCTCATGACCTCCTACTCTCTTCCTCAGCTGTTAGAATACACTACTGATGTCACACAATGACAGAGATGGAATTGGATGCTGCAGGTTGAAAAGTCTATTTGAAATAGTAAAAAATTACACTACTGCTAAACCAAACATGGTTAATAGTTACTATGCTCAGCCCCCCCTCCCGCCTTGTGGTCTGTCCACAGTTAATGGTGCTGACTGTACATCATTCTCACTCCCCTTCTATGTGATGAGGTAAAGGGGGTGTCAGACAGGATACCAGACACAAATGAATTGCAACAGACTGAATCATACTTTTCCCTGCGGAGAGAAAGAAGTTTAACCCTTTTTTTTGTGGTGGTGTTTCTGAGATTGGGGGGGGGGGGGATTCATTCACAGAAAACAATGTAGAGAATGCTCTGGAAACAGTGGTGGGACAGCCCCAGAGGCATGAGTGTGTGTGCTTTAACAGAGGGCCTTATTAGGATGAGGGGTGAAACCAGCTGTTATTTCCAGACTGGGAGCCTGGTCTAATTGAAAGGTGTCCATCCATACGGCAAGACAAGGCCAGGGTCCGGGGGCCAGGAGAACCAGGGGGGCCGGAGGGGCCCGAGATCCAAAAAGGCAAACGCTGTCACCTTCACCATTGGGTGAGGTATTGCAGTTTTTAGAGAGGAAGACTGGAGGGGGCTTATTCAGTCTGCTACTTTAACAACTGAGACACTGTAATGCTTTGAGGCACCAATGACACATCAGTCAATCAGGCAGAGTACGGCTGAAGGTGACCACGTCAAATGCCTCTCGTGTATCATTCAACACACAGAGGTGGACAGAAGATGTGGTAGAGGAGGAGAAGGGAGAGACGGAGAACAATGAAGAGAGGAGGAGGGGGCAGAAGGAGGTCAAGGGAGAAGCATTTAATCGTTTAAATCTTACCTGTTGCAGTCACAGCCTCACAGAGACAATATAACCACAGGATGTGTTTTATATTTGGTGTCATCTGTTGGAAAAATGAAAAAGATGCATTAGCAAACAACAACATATGTTTTTTTCTTTTAGTTTTGCTCTGTTCATCCATATTTTATGTATATCATACATATATTTCAGGGATGCATACATTTGTTGGGTGATATTTCATAAACCTAATTCTCTTTCTATGCCTGGAGTTCAAAAGACTTCATTCTATTCCTCACTGAAATAAAATATTGGTGCAGCCTATTATCTTTCAACAAGTTACAACAATATACAATATTGTATATAACAATACAACAATACAACAATGCAGTGATCTCCTGACACTTGGACATTACCTGGCACAATATTTTCATTTGTTCCAATAAGAAATCAGATTTAGAGGCAAGAAAAAGTTACACTTAATGACCCAACTCACTGGCTCCAGCACCAATTTTGTGAAAACATCAGTAAATTCACTGAAAACTAATGAAATGAATTTGTGGGTGGAGGGTCTGAAAGGCATCGCTCCCGGACTTCCTCGCACTCCAGAGTTTTTGGAGACAGGAGGACAGCAGCAGCAAGCCCACCGCCCTCATTTCCACCCCACTCTATAAACACAAGTGTTAGGTGTCAGTGGGAGCTGCAGAGCTGTTCTCTGTAAAAGCGAGACAGTCGCAGTACAATGCCATTTGGACATGACAAAAGATCTCCATCTAAAATATTTTAGGGTGGGTATGATTGTGACTCAGTGGCAGCAGTTTATCCAGGGTCAATGGACCCACCCTTATGGAAAATAAAAGAAATAAGACATTGTGAAAAAGACTTACTATTCTTCCTTTTCCTAGTCTGTATTTGTTTTGATTGAGTAAAATTCTGTGTAAAAATCTTTAGGACATCGAATAGAGCGATTTGCCTGAAGTGTAGGCAGTGAGGTATTTCTAGGAAAATGAAAAAAAGAGTCATTCAAGGAAAGAGCAGCAATGAGCATCACAGGGGCGTTTCATTGATCGCAGATTTTTGGAGTCAGTGGTCCTTTGTGTGCAGCTCGGAGATGCTGCCTGCGATTAAACAAAAAAATCTGCAACAGAGAGCTGGGATACGAACACTGACTGATTAAGATGTGATTAAAACTTTTTCTTAAAGCGTTTGGTGCCATTTCTGTGATTTTCTGTCACAGAGACACATGTTGCTGGCATCAGAAATCACGACAGGATAACGTGGTCTGATGTGTCTGAATCTCCAGCAGTATGAACATGAACCAACGTGAACATGAGGAGGCTGTGGAGTGTGTGGCTGCTCTGCTCTCACAGCGCTGCAGGTTATCTGAGGACAACACGGCATCACTGACCGCGCTCCTCTGCACTTTCGTCTGGACTCAGAAGTGAACTAAAATACATTCATTTATTTCATTTGCTCGATATCTCAGTAAAATGCCACATGTTGAACAGCCTAACAGTCAAAACAGTCTATTTACCGGCACTTCTGTGAGTTAGAGTAATAATCTCAATTCGCAGTGAAATTATTTTTTGTCAGAAAAATACTTGCCTTTAAAGGTGTTTTATTCCATCAAATGCACAAATATCGATATAGGTCCTTAAATCCAGTTAGTCCCAGTGCATAACATGCGTGCGTAAAAAGTGCCCAAATATGTCCTCTCCAAGTCGGCGCAGCAGCACTTTATCTGAGCCTCCCTCTTCTGCGTGATGCTCCAGAGCTGCAGGGTCCCGGTCCGGGATGATCCTGGTTCTGAACGAAGCGACAGAAACCGTGAAGTGCTGGCAAGCAACAAGTTGAGCTTTGCCTAGCGCACACTGTTATTTCGTCAGGGTTGGAGAGGAGGAGCAGAGTGCCCATCCGAAAAGTGAATGAGACACCTTGGGGAGGAGGAGGGAAAAAAACTTAATTTGGCTGTGTGCCTTAGAGGTATATTCTCATCCAATCAGACTGTTCCTCCCGGAACAATCATTTGTGAAGGTAACACCTCTGCCATCTGAGAGAGAGAGAGAGCATCTTCACTTCAGACCAACAGATCTGATATTTGATGGTTGAAATAGACTCAGTCGAATGAGACATCAATTATACCAAAGTCAACGATTTTATGTGTGTGAGCAACGTATAAAGAAATAAAAAACTGATTAATTTCTATAGTTGATGATGGAGTTTGACGTTGATGTCCTGCTTGAAGCGCAGCAGTCCCATCCAAGGGTGCGCAATGGAAACGGGTGGTGCAGACGGTCTCTGGTTGACTTTGAGTCACAACATACAGTTTGTTCCAGCAACACACTTCTGTCAATAATGAGAGGGAGTACTCCCCATCCACCCCACAGAGGCACTTCAGTTTTTGGACTTCAGATCTACAGATGTGCAAAAAATAATAAAAGATAATTAGCAATAATAAAGTTGGCCTGAAGAATAAGGTATTTAATGTTAGATGCGCGTTTTGACTTGAATGTGGTTTTGTGATCACGTTATAAATAGTGTGGATATTTTAAAAAAATGATCATTTCATATACAGAAGAGAAACGCATCGTCTCAAGTGGAGAGACTCATTTCTGTGGAGCATCCATGTGATCGACGTGACTCCCTGAACGAAGTGCAGCAGTTTACTCTGTGCTTGGCTTTTCCACACGGGGGAGAGGCTGGACCACAGTTTATCTACTCTTGCCTAATAATCACCACGATTGGCTGCTGTTCAATAGGTAGGAGGGCTAAGCTGAGTGAGCTGAGCTTGTGTGTGTGTGTGTGTGTGTGTGTGTGTGTGTGTGTGGGGGGGTAGGTTATCTTCTGTCTGGCAGTGATTATAACTCCCAGTAGTGTGGGATGAGTCTACATAAAGTCTACATTCA
>JBAJHX010000076.1:11402388-11436933 GCA_037176925.1 Amniataba percoides
CTCTTTTCTCCTTTCATTCGCCTTCTGCTATCTCTGTCTCTCTTATCTTCAGGCACCTCATTGGGAGTGATATGCTTCCTATGTTGTCGCAATCAGATGCTGAATCTAAAGGGTGGGGGGTTGAGGGGGGGGGGGGTGTCATTACTCTCATGTATCAGGACTTTGCTATAAGAAAACAAAGCCTGAGGGATGAGGGTTAACTGGGGCCATGGGGAAATTGTGTAGCCCACTTAGGTCTGTAAAGTTTGGGTGGACTTCTAAATGCAAATACAACATCAATTTGCTATTGTTCACACAGTGTCTGATCTGGGTCAAACTCTGCAATAGCCAAATGGGTGGGGAGTCAGATTAAACACCACAATGGTCAATGAGCTCTCAAATTCACCAAACATTATTTAATTTACTCACTGGATTTGTTGACTAAATTTGTGAACACAAAAGATTGCCATGTCAGGTTCATGCCCTCAGATCATTGTTAAGGTGGCTATAAATTAGTGGGTTGCTGTAGTTACCAGACTAAGTTTGCGCGATATAAACAAGAAGGACTAACAATGCATTAGGCATCCATGAGCATATCATAGCAGTCGCTGACATGAATATGTGGCTTGTTTCCACCACCGTGCTTATGGCCAAGAGAGAAACGCCCAGAGACTGATTTGTTGGACGGCTGAGTTTGTGTAAATACTGCTTCAGTGTTGGAAGCCACACCCGTAACATTAAAAGCTCTGTATATGGAGAGAATAAGGGAGCAAATTCATCAAGGGATGAAGATAAGAGGTAAGTACTGGGTGATTTTCACTGACAAGCTGAAAACACAATAAAGCATTGTTCAACCCTTCTGGGCTTCAAGCAACAAAAGTGTGTGGGCCAAGACCCATACTGCGCAATATACCACCTCCATCCATCTCTACTGAGGTCAGGAAGGGAGAGAGAGCATGATGCTGTGTGTGTGTGCGTGTGTGTGTGTGTACATGTGAGAGGGCAGAACCTGCTGTTGCTACAGTGTGTTCTGCTCTATCATCCTCTTGAGGGTTGGGGGGGGGGGTCCTGAACACAAACACATCCATTGAGAGCGCGATCAGTGGGTTATCCCAGCAGATAGCAGCGCTGTAGTACGGGGGGGGTATGACTCAGCAGGTGTGACATCACGCCTGCTCTGCATGATGCAGGAAGGGGAAGACCACCTCACGGCTGGCCGTCCTGAAGCAATCACAGCAGAGTGTGCTGGGTGGGTTTATGACTCACTGATGAGTGTTTCCCAGAACCCGGCTACCCAAGGGTTTACTCTCTGCTTGTGTGTGCTTTTAAGTCGCCATACAGGCCCCCTGCTTACATAATCAATTACGATCAACTGTCAAGTTTATTGGACAGTAAAATAGGTTCGAGGAAAGCTAAAACTCGAGAGTTTCACTTCAGAGTCTGCAGCAGTCCTGACTCACATCGTGACCTATGACTTCACAAGGACTGCTGGGAACGGGTGAAGATTTGCCATGTTCAATGCAGGCCCACCCTGCTCCACCAAAATGTGGCGCATGTGTAAATAAGTGAAATACTGTAGCACAATGTGTTGAAGATTTGTTATTGTAACAGTAAATCTCTGTGGAAGCCTCTGGAGACTCTGTGCAAAGATTGTAATTACTTTCTGAACATGCTCCTTCCCTCTGTGATGTGTTGTCTGGTTGTCTGCGTTTATGCCTTAATATGCAGCACCTGAACTCAAATAATACTCAGGCGTACACTGCGATCAAACTGCATGGGTTAGGCTCTGCCTTACCCCTTGAGAAAAGCCTTTGTTATTTCATTCTGAGTAATTAGAAGGCCAGGAGATGTTTCAGTCTGGTTCTGATCATTGATATTGCTGTTGCAACATATCCTGACTCAGGCAAAGATTAAAATGCAAAAACAAAAAAATATATTTTCTTTTTTATTTCATCCATTTGTAATATGCAATTATTCATTTTTATTTAGCAGAGAGTGTTTTAATGATTTAATGAGCTTCAGTGCACTTTGGTTCACACACACACAAACACACACACACACACACACACACCTGTGATGAGGATAGTTGGTTCTTGAGATGGGTGAAAGCTCTGAACTGTCCCGTCTCTTCTGTCCTGACTGTCGTCTTCACCACGAGGTGTGTCATAGTCCCTAAAGAAAACGACACAACTTTGAGAGAAGGAGAGAATTGTTTTATGCAGACCAATCAGTGTGAGGGAGTGTGTGGAAAACAAAGACAAAGCTGAGTTAATGCATGCACATGCCTTAGAAAATACAGAATTTAATTTTGCTATGCTGGTGAAACCTTTGGGTAATCATCTTTCAATATTTCATGTTATTGACCACAAGGGACGGTGGCAATGCCAGACACCATTATGAGATTATGAGTAAAATCTTCCATCTGTACACTGTGGCCTGCAGTGGTGGAATATATAACACAGGTTTGAAAAAAAAATTGCCACCGTCTGTGTGCTGCAAAAGCCAAAGGTGTGGCAAACACACACACAGATCTGGCAGCACTGATGTCATCTGCTTGGAAACTAAATTTGCAACAAAAGTAATGACCTGAATACGTTCATTTACTCTTTATATTCTCTGTGTTACACAGTACTTTAGCTAAATTAACTGCAACACTAAAGTGTTTCTCATAAAATATATTTTTAAAAAAGCCAAACATTTGACTGTTTGAGCTTTTTAAATTTGGGAATTAACTGAATTTCCTTTCCTTGAATTGTAATAAATTTAATATTTTGTGGATTTGGGCTGGTCATCTGATCCACTGACTCTGCTCTTCTTTTGTTTCAGGCACCATGTTGCTGTAGAAAAGTGTTTTTGGTATGCTTCATAATGAAAACTCATATAGGTTTAAAACGTTAATTACACTGTGCCTGTTCGAGGTAACACCTGGTGATTAGCATTTCATCAGACCCACAGATTCTTGTAGCACATATATTTGTAAAAAATTAAACCATGTTTATCAAACTCAAGGAGTTTTGGAGTGATTGATGTTTATCAAACTCAAGGAGTTTGATAAACACAGTGGTCGACCCAGATTAGTTGAGAAGCTAAAGAAAGCAGAAAATGGAGAAGCTACCCAGTTATGTCGGAGCATCACAGAACAGGAGAAAGCCACACAAACCTTCGTCTCCCCTCCTCATCTAGCTGCTGCTCATCGGCCTGTTGGAGGTGGCGGACGGCATCCTGCAGGCCTCTGATCTTGGCCTTCTTCTCGTTCAGCACCATGACAAAACGTGAGTACAGCTCCTTCTCCAGCAGCTCCCTGTCCTGAACCTGCTGCTCCAGCCTGGTGAAAAAAAAAAACACACACACAGACACAAATGTGCGTGCAAGTCAACAGACTCCCACTTATACATGCTGTCTTGTTGTTGTCTTGTCTGAGAGTAGTTTGGTAAGAAGTTGATGCCTCCACCAAGTGCGGATATAAGTCACCATCTACCTCCATCTCTGGCAAAGCTCCATTTATTCGTCACAGGGCAAACAAGCAGACAAACAGCTGAAATGCAGTCGAGCAGGAGGGATGTAAGAAACAAAACTCATACAAGTGAATTACTTCTTACTTTCCCAGAAATGACAAGGCCAGTTTGCAACACTGGGTGGGACCCTCAGTGCTCTCAAATGGGCGACCAGTGATGATGTCATACAGGGTGATTGCTGTGCATATAAACAGCTGGCAGCCTGACTTCAGAAGCGAAGCGAGCTTGCATGCAAACAAGACAATCAACAAACAAATACCAGCGCTGAGCAGCTAAAGAAAATAATTAGATTCTGTCGTGGTATTTTCCGTCTGAACTTGACATTTGCTCTCTGTCATAAACACACATCTTAATCCGTCAGCAATGAAACACAGGCCTGGTTCCCCCCTCTTTCCTTACTCTCTGAGCATTCTCCCGTGCTCCTGTTTTAGCGTACGATTCTGCTTCAACAAGTCGCAGTTTTCCAACTCCAGATCCGTGCTGCGCTTTAGGGATTGGCAAATCATCTCGCGGTTCAGCTCTACGGGGTCTGGAGCTGGCTGGAGCTCTGTGGAACCCAAGTGCACCTGAAGAGAGGAGGGAAAGAAGAGGAGAAAGAGGAGATGGCAAATAAAATCAAATAAGATAGGTGCAGTTCAGTTCATATACATGGCAAGGGTAAGGTTTTCTCTCGCAGGCTGGCTGCCTTCATTATTCATGAACAGCTGAGCTCAGCAATGTGGGAGGACCTCAGTACTCAGCGGCCCGTCCTCTGCGCTGACAGGTGACAGTTAAGGTCGTTCGTGACACATGGGAAGAATAACCTCCAGGCAGCTCCCTTTGAGCGTGCCCGACTGGGAGGAGACGACAGGACAGATTTAAGACTACATCTCCCAGCTGCCCCTGCAGTACCTGGGGATCCTCTGGGCTAGGCCGGTGGAAGCTACCTGGGAAAAGCACATCTGGCGCCACAGTCCTGACACGTGTAAGGGGCGAGACAACTGAGGCGTAGTTTCAAGGCAGCAACCTGAAGCTCACGTGTAAAATCAGCTTCGAAAAACCTCCTTACGGTGAAAAGTGACTAAGAATTTGCACCTTAACGCCATCCCAAGAAGCTCTGCGATACAGAGGTGCCACAGACCATTACATCACGTTTTCTTTGAAGCGGGAGACTTTTTAAGGTGACGAGGTGTTTTCTTCTGTCTGGGAGGAATACAGGATGAATTCATGGGTCAGCAGGCAACTATGCAAGTGAGCAAACAGTTTCCTCTCTGTTGCTTCTCCTCGGTGACTCTTTGGCATCACAGGCAGGCTTCAGGTGTAATAAAACATTCCTCATTTGGTCTGCGATTTGGCACCAAGTCCCAGAGCAGGGCCGAGGCAGACAAACACAGAGATCTTTATGAAATTCATTTGATGTGTTGATTTTTCTAAATTCCAACTAACCCTAACATGGGACTAAATTTACTGTTTTAATTAAACTCAGAAAACAACGCAGTGAACAGAAAACACCTTTTCGGCCTGGAGCGTCCAGTGTCCAGTCATCAGAGCTGCCACTCCAAACATATTTTCAAATAGCTGCGTGATCTTTGTTTGCCTGTTGCCTCTGTGATTCACACACACACACGCACACACGTACTGCTCATGATGGACTGGAAACCAGAAGGTGATGAGGTGCTAAATCTTCGCTGGGCTGCGTCGAGGTCGCAGACCCACTGTAATAAAGCCGCCATCTTCAAAAGATCTCATAAAATACTTGTCATTTTTGTCCCGGGCCGATGCTGTCCTGGCAGGCCACACAGCTGTTTTCCCCTCCACTGGTGAACCTGAACATGTTTCAGTGAGTGGACATTCGCTCCCACAGCTTCACTGCCTCTCTGTCTGTCCCATCCAGTCCTATGTTCTCTCGTCTCTTTGGTTCTCTCAGTGACTGAGTTTGTCCCCGCTCTCTCTTTCTCTCGTCGCCTTGTTTTCTCCCCTATCCCTGTCACTTTGCCTCCAACAAGACAAATTTTTATATCTGCAAAACCTTTTAATCACCTGCATAATTTCAGTCACAATATCGGTTAAAATCTGCTAACATGCCTGCAGACTCTTTTAGGTGTGCTCTTGTAGAAATCCAGGATTGCCAATCAGAAAGGTTCCCAGTGGTCACAAACTTTGCTCTGAGACTTCCAGTTCAACGATAACAACTCAGTCAGACAGTATCACTGCACAAAAAAATGAAGATAGATTAACTGATTTAAAAAAAAATCACTTAGTGACATGCTTATTCAGTGTCAGCAATGCCAATAATGCCCACTCTGATCATGAAATCAGTGATTTAAAAACCCAGAATGCCGAGGATGTCTAGATGAACATCATGATGTCGCTGTGATCCAGCACAGTCTCCTCTGAGGGGTTAAGAGGGAATTTCTGCGACCCTGATCTTTACAAGGTGTTCGTGTAAGATCCCATTAATAAGGAACGGAGAGACTGGGCCAGTTTGAATGGCTGATGTTTGGCTTCGTCATGGTCGGAAAGCCACCGTCTCCACTCTAAAGATACACCAGGTGGTGGACTACAGTAAACCGCACATTGATATCTATATGCACACACGCAGAGCTGCAGAGTTAGGGAGGCGTGCAAGTTGTGAAAGCTTTGATCTCAAACCTCTCCTCCATCTTCTCCTGACAGCTCTCCTCTTCCTCTCACTATACCTGAACGTAAATCTCTGCTATACTTCCAGAGGAAAGTCATTAGGTGATAAATCAAGCCACATGAAAAAGGATGATGTGAAGGCTTCAGCCTTCTGACCTTCTGAGCACTAATATTTCCACACTTTAAAGAAAGTTATAATGTCCTATATTTACTGTACAAGTCGCACTCTATCATAATGACTGGGACTTTGGCAAACTTTGTCATCAAAGTTTTACCCACTGACACCGTTTAAGACCATAAATCTTCTAGACCGGCATGTTAACATGATATTACCTCTTTAAGACACCAGATACAGAGATCTAAACTGCTGACAGCACAACCCTTATTTATGGGATTAACATTGGAAATGACACTCAGGTGCTGTTTATTTCTTCTGCCCCCTGTTTTAAATACTAAAAGCTTGTGTGTTTCACCGTCTTTACTTTCAAGGTTTCTGAGAAGACCCGCTGCAGTAAACATGTGAATTCCAGATAACCTAAAGTTTACCTTCAGCTTACTGTGCAGCATGGAAAGAGGAAGGACGCATTAAACAAGATATAAATCTGACATTGCAAGCGAGCAGCATGCTCTTTCTATTCATTCACAAACATCTATCAGTTATAGATGTTTTTTATTGATTTAAGTTCCTTGTTGAAAGACAAAAGGAGGTTAAAAAACATCCCTTTATTTTCTTGAGCTTGTGTTTATCCCCCGAGACACAGAGATAAAGTTAAAGGTCAGACTGCGCCCTGTTGCCAGCCTCTGCCAAGGTGTGGGAGGTCAGACTGTTTGTCTGTGATCCACGACCTACTGCCACATTTTTCTACTGCATTACTTGACTGAAACAATAATAAAACAAGCAAATCCTTCATAGTTGTTGTTTCAGCCTCCAACAGCATTTGACATTTGCCTTTTATATGACAGGGTTAGCTAATTCATGACAATTAAAAGATAACATGACAGGACAAGACAGAAAAACGAGACGTCATCTGAAGTGAAGTTCTTGATTGCAAACCATGAGAAGCCAACTTTTAGGATGAAACACACTGTGTACAAAATCATCAAAAGAAACTAACTGAGATTAAATCTCAATTTCAGGATAAGCTTGTCCAACATTACAGCACACACGATGTGTGTGTGGTCTAAGTGTTTGTTTGTGTGTGTGTGTCTCCAGACAGCCAGACCATAAGGTCGGACCCACAGAGGGTGGGGGGACGTAGGTGTGGAGGACAAAGCCAAAAGAACATAGTCCCAGTGAAAATGATACCATAACCCACTGTGGGCACAGAGGACACAAAGCTGTCCTTATCACACAGTCCAACACATTGCAGGAGAGCAAACCAACCATTCATTCCCGTGGATTAGAGGACAATATCCCCCATTAATCAATAGCCAGTAATCACTAATATTACAGTTGGCACCACTGAAATTCAAAGATTAATGACCTTTGGTATATTCATTTGTCTCGCTGACTAGCAAAAGCTTCAGCTCTAAACCGCACATTTTCAAAATATTTATATTATTATATTAGTTGTTATGAGGTCAAAAATATAGTCAGAGGCCAATCACCTTTTTTCCATCCGTTTTTCCCTATTTCAAATGTGTCTGAGGGATCAGGGAAGTGAGTGGGTGAACGCTGTGTGCAAGATGACAAAGAGACAGTGTTCAAGGGTGGGCAAGGGTGCCCAGTATGGGAAGTGTGGGCACTGAGCAGAGATCAGCTTGTCCCATCAGCTCCCTCGTCCGCCGTGCAGAGGCGTGAGATAAAGAGCAGGAAGTGAGGGGCGGCAGCAGTCAGTCCGTCCCCGATAACATGCATGTTCCCATAAACACAGGGCATGCTATGGCACGGTACCACCAGATAGTGGCTGGAAATAGTTAGCCAGTACTTAATTTCACTTTAGTATTTGCCTGGGTTCATTATTAACGAGCTGGTGGTGACAGCAGGAGAGACGCGTTGGTGGATCAGACTCTTAAATGCGGTCAGGGTACAAATCTGGCCTCCAGTTGTACCACAATTTCCCAGACACGAAAAGCAGAATGAATACGTGACTACAACCGTAGAAGCCGAACATGTAACCAATTTGTCCTCATTTTTGCTTTTGATGTTTGCGGATTTTATTTGATTTCTTTTTTTCTGCAACCACAATAAAAGCATTTTGACCACTTCATGGGACTGAAGATTTTATATCACTAACAATGGGTTAAGTAGGAATTTCTCTTTGGGCCAAATGCAGCCATTGTTAACATTAACTAATGTCAATAAAAAGATCAGTCTCCACACGTAGGCAGATGGTGCTCGTTGGCATGAGCTGAGGAAGACTGATGTTGCAGTTACTCCGCAGTAGCTTTGAAATGATTATTAAACTATTAACTATTTTGAGAACTGATCAATAATTTTAGTTATTTATAAAGCAAAAATGACAAACATTTGCTGATATCCTATATGTCAGGATTGGCAGCTTTTTGTTTTCATTCACTGTTAATTGATTATCTTTGACTGATTATTTTTGACTGTTGGTCACGCAAAACAAATTTTGTACTTTTTATTAAAACAAAAAACAAAACAATGAAGACAATATCTGATTGATGTAAAACAGTCCCACCAGAAACTAAATAAGAATGTGCGACTGTGTTATCAACTTAAAATTAGGCCTACATGAGAAACACTAAACTGAAAAAACACACGGTTTATATTTGGGAGACAAGTTGAAGTATTCTGAACCAGATGCACAGGGTGTAATCATTAAATTCAAGGAGTGCAAAATCCTTAATCTGCAGTAAGATGAAGTGTCAGTATTGACAAGTGTCGGTTCTGGGTATTTATTTTTCCACCAGTGACAGATTGGTACTTAAAGAGACATTAGGGAGGAGATAAAACCTGACTTAGCTGTGTAAAACACCTGCTTAGTAGTAGTCTTAACAGCAAGCACCCAAATTACATTCATCATTACAACTTCTGGGGTCCTATTCGTAAAATATTAATGTCAGGTTAAGTTCACCACCTGTTTTGTTCTTTCTTCTATTCCCAAAGGAAACTTTTGGTCATTCCGACACCCTGAAATTATCCGGCTGGGAAAATATGCTCCACTTTTTAACCTCTGAGTTGTTCAAAAAAAAAAAAAAAAAACTAGGGGAATGAAGGGATAAAAGAAGAAAAGAAGCAGGTGTTAGACAAAAGTGGTAGTTTGCACTTAATGCAAATAGTCCCCCAAGATTATTGGATTTGTGTCTACCACACACATACTGCACACGGTGATGATTACTGTCTGCAACAATGTGAGCATGGATTACATTTTTAAAAAGCACACGTGGGGCTGCACGAGAGTTGGGCCGCTGTCAATCATTTTGTGTGGTCTAGTTGCTCTTTTTGGCAACAACTTTTCCCTCTGCAAAAAATAAATAACCCAAACCCAAACCCCACCACCTACATGAATGAGAGAGTTCATTTTTCTCACGTCAGAGGCAAATTTGTTCTTTTTGACACAAATGTATGAATTTATCAGTTTAAAAAAAGCTTTGAGGGGTGTCCACAGTGGTATTCCCACAACATCCAAAGCAGCAACACTAGTCAATCATTGTTCATTTTATTTGACATTAACAATTCAACTGGTGAAAACTCATACATGTGTGTCTGAAAGTGAGAGCATACACACAATATCTACCCTTTCTGTACCTGATATCATAATTTCCTTGATGAAATATAGGATGTTGTTGTATGAGACAAAGTGACATACAGTATAGTGTCTATTATGGCACCCAAAGGCACCCAAAGGCTGCTAACCCTCTAAACCAACCGTATATGGACTTCACACGCTGGGACCTGGACACATGCACACACAGGCACACTTGTATGCACGTCCTACGCTCACACAAAGAAAGCACGGAGGAGCTTTTGAAAGAAAATAAAAAGGCTCAAATCAAGTGTTGTTTAACATTGTTAGATGGGGACGACCGTGTCCATAAATCAGGTTTTTACAGCCTCTGCAGTGTTCCTAGCCCCCTGGCCTTCTCCCTCTGGTCTCTTCTACCTGCACAGCAGTGCCGGGACCCCAAGTGACCCGCTGGCCTGGAGGCAACGGCATCCTCTCACAGTCTGAAAGAATAACACCAAAAATCCACTCAAAGCACCATGACCTGTACTCCATCAAGCCTGCCACTCATTCACTTTAGCACAGCATGTTACACATGCCTCTGTCATGTGTAACATACCTTTCCCGCTTTTGCATAAATTTAAGAGACGTGCTTTTAAGTGGGGATCAAATCGTTTGCGTTTACACAGGCTCATTCCACCTCCACCACAACACAATCAGCAAACCTTTTTCCATGAAAGCTGTCATTAGACAACGGGCTTATACTGTTGCCACTCATGACTGGTAACAAACAAATGATTCTTATCTGCAGCTTTTTCCACGCTGGCCTGAAGGCACCAAAGCCTTTCTAATTCTGCTACAATGTGAGGAGACTATAAACCTTATCTGTTTTTACAGCCCACTGTAAAAAATTAGACTTCCTTTCTATTTTGTTGTATGTCGTTAGATGCATTTATCCTCAGGGAAGAGTGACAGGAGGGATGTTGTGGAATTCAAGCATGAGTTACCGATACATCTACACAATTAAATTACATCTACAATTTGTCTTCAGCAGATTCCTCAACACTTCAAACTGTCCGCTTTAGTTGCCTTATCTGTGTTAAATGGTTCTTTACTACATTTATAATGTGTCTCTGACCAGGGATGCAGGGTACCAAAAAGACCCACAGTTCCAGCGGTTTCAGAGCTGCAGTTTCAGTGCAGCCTTGCACCAGATGTCACCAGGAGATGTAAGCAGTTTAACACAGGCAAAGTAAGTTAATAACTGCTAAAAGTTTGACACCTGCAAGCAGTATTTGTGCCATTGGTTGGGGCGCACTGTCTCTGGAAATGGTGAGACAATAAACCACAATCCAGTAAGGCAAAATTCATTCACATTATGAAGTCATTCCCACAAAATCACATACTTGCTCTGGACGACATGCTGGATCGAGCTGCTCTCAAGCAAGTCTCAACTTCTTTCCAAGTAATCCTGCATTTTTTGCCTGAGCCCTCTGAGCTGACATTACTGCTGCATGAATGCAGCGATCCCATTGAAATAAGAGGGGGCCTGCACTTTTAAATGCAGTCTGTCTGAAAACAGCCTTGTGTGTTGATGTAAATATTTTATATTTATTTATAATACCTAAAATGTTAAGCTTTGTCTGCTCATTACAAAAAAAAAATATCCTTTTGCTCACCGAGATGTCATTACAGATCTTCCGATAAGACAGATGGCAGTGATCTGAAGTGAGGTGGAAAGAATACACCTTCTCATCGCCTGGTCTCCTTCCTCCTCCTCCTCTTCCTCCTTTACCTCCTGTTAGCGCCTGAAGAAGATCCTCCACATATCTTTCTCTTGCAACTCCCATATCGCTGGCCTCCCTTGTCACCTCATCTTCTGAAACTGGACAAAAAGGAAGCCATTTCTCTCATTTCTGCATTGTTTTAGAAAGGTATACAGTTTACAAAAAAATGGACAGAGGAGAGAAGGGGCGATAGCAGATTGCAGAGCAACACTGTAAACATTAATTATGCAGTAATGCATGGATGCACGTGAAAGCGGATTCAGAAGGAAGCATGCGGAGAAACCAGGGGGAATGTCATCAGCTGTTGCACAGCTGCTCACACCGAGCTAAGGGTCCCAATTAACACATCAAACACAGAAACACTGACAACCCAGAAGCCCGCACATAGCTGTCACAACCCCATCTCTGCCTGTCAACTCTGCAGATGGACAGCAATAGAAAGCCAGGGAGCAGTTATGTTCCAGGTGTCCTTCAAGAGAAAACTCACTCATGTGCATATGGAACCGCAGACACACACACATACACACACATGCTGCAACACTGACACGCACGTACAAAGACAAGCCTTGTAGAGTTTAATCTACTTTATACACCTGTAAGCTGCAGCACAAGAGTGAAGAGGGATGAAGAAACAAGGTCATGCTGTCCCTCAGGTTACAGGAGCAACAGTAACAATATTATGAGACGGGGTTCAGCCAGGTGCTCACACAGTTCGGGCAGTTTACTGAATGGTAGACCTTGTGACAACCCGATACAGTCAATGGTCAAAAGATTTAAGTATGTAGTACACACACGCCCAAAACTGTGGGTTCAATCACGACAAAATGAGGCCTTAGATTGTGAATACTTTAATTTGTGTTCTTCATGTCTTTTTGTGTTATCTGCACATGTGAACTGTTTACCTTCTCCGATCCACGCTGAGCTCCCATCAGTGAGGGCTAACGTGAACCCAGCACCCAGGTCTGCAGCCCAGTCCACTCGCAGGAAGTAGGGGGTGTCTGGATCAGTGGTGACAGTGATCTGCCGGACCGTACCACTCATGACCTGCTTAACATTAAAGATAAAATTTTTAAAAAACACCATTATGATGTATTTTTTACAGCATTAAACTGTGTTCACTGTGCTCAGGAGATGTCACAGGCCTACTGTTACTGTAGGAGGACCTCCTTCGAATAAAACCCTCCAATCAATGTGTTTTGATGTTGTAAGGTTGTGTTAGTCTTACAGTTGCATCAATGTGCCTCTTTGTTTTATTGCTTGGATTTGGTAATAAATGTGCTTGTGTGTGTCTTCAATGGGGGGGTCTCTCTGAGTCAGTGGAACCACACGGCGTTTAACAGGTTTTGGCAGGTTTCTCTGTGGGACTGTGGGCTCTCTGACCACCAGCAAGGTAATTACATGCTGTTTAAGCTAAATAGAAGAATATTAAAAACTGAAAGGCCCCAGCTGTTGTCGGGTTTTATTCTGTGTGTACATTTATCCAGAGGGAGCTTCCTAAAGTCAGTCTTCAGTGATAGCGATGTTGCACTATGAGATTCACGGCTGGAAAGATCCTCTCATTCACGAATTAATCCTGATAAAACAATGTAAACTCTCAACGCTTTGTAACAACCATTAAAATACACATTACACTGCAGGTTAAAGAAAATGAACCGTGATTCTACAGCTGCATGGATTATTTCTCACGCAGATGTTGGTGAATCGTTTGGGAAAAGTACGACATTTCCAGGAGAGTCACCGTGCTTGAAAATGGGAAGACCAAAGACAACAACTGCTCTGAAAGTCACGGATTAAATCCAGTGTAAAGGAATGCACTGTCATCCCTAAAGGAGAGAAATGTCAATCATCTACTGTGATAGCTCAGTACTTCTCACGGTGATTCATCCAATACCACACCGGACCACAACGAGCGGAAAAAAACCTGCTTATTATTTTATACTGTTAGAATAAATCATTTTAACAATAATTGTTTCCCCCATACTTAACGGTTCGATGAGTGTACTGAGCAATCACGTTTGGTAATGTCAGCTTACCCTCAGGCTAATATCTTGCCCGACTGACTCACTGCCGCAGTAAAAGTCAAGTCTCCTGCCAGAAACGGCCTGTGCTCGACAGATCAGTTACAAAGGACGTTGATCTGATAATTACAATGTGATCCACGACATTGTTCCTGAAATGCCCCTTCTGATTTACTGGCTGCCCATCGTTTTTTGTTTCTCACAGGGCTTGAGAAAGTTTTACTTGATTACGGATGTCCAGGCCAGAACATGTGATTACTGCTTCCACGTGAAGTGAGAGGTGAGTCGGACATCTTCCCTGCTTAACTACAGGGCAAAGTGTGTGGAGATGGAGGGAAAAGGACAGCTAAATTGGCAGTTAGCCAAGCTGGACATGTTTAAAAAAATGAAAATGAGCGCCCTCGGACACCATGCAATAAGTTAGAACGTGACAGGACTTTTTTTTTTTCGTTATATTCTCTCTTTGTATCCCCCACCGTATATACACTGACAGAGCAGGTGGTCAAGGTTATTCAGAATGAGACTGAGATCTGACAAAGACATCAATATGTGCCCTCTCTCCACATACACACGCACACACAGCGGTGCATGAACATATGAACATGTGCACAAAAGATTAAAGTTGACCCTTTGTGCTTAAAGAAGGGGTGTGGCTGGACAGAGGGCCTGAACAAGATGAGGGAGCTGAAGGGTTCAACTTTAACCTCATAAAGTGAGCCCAGCTACTCATTAGTTGCCGTAACATCTGTTGCGCGGGGACGATGACCCTGTGGTAATGACAGAAGGACACTCCAATTAAATACACAGCACTGAGTGTCAGGAATGGGGAGCCCCTCCCCAAGTCTTCCTTTTCGGCGGTTTGATCAGCGGACACAATCGCTGGGACGCTTAAATCATCTACCAAAGCTCCCCTACCGCTTTGACACATGGCCTTTATCCTCTTCTCTTGCTCCCTCTGTAATCTTTTTTATTTTTTTGCTCTACCTTTTCACTGTCATTTCTCCAGCACTGCCGCAACGCAGTCATGTCTTGCAAATTTGCACTGCGCGCTCGGAAGTACACGGCAAATGAGTCACAAAGAGACTCTCTAATTATGCATCTTGTGTTTCAAATGAGGAGCTCATGCAGAGTAGGACAAGCCGACCTAACTGTCTCCTTAATGGGCCCTGACAATTAGGCCAGTCCTCTCGCTGTCCTTTTACTGGACCTCCCCTCCACCCCCCACCCCCCACCCCCCCTCGTGCTTTCTCCACCACAATGGCTTCAAGATGAAAAGGAGAACTTTTTGGTTGGTCCACTGTTAGTCATGATCAGTCAGGAATGAAAGAGGCTCTGCAGCCCTAAACACCGGCAGACTCTTATACATTTTTCTTTCGAGGTGCTGACTATTTCTCACCACTTGACAAACAATAAGCAAATAGATGAAGTACTACAATAAAACAAGGCCCTAAGGCTAAAACGGGGTGCTTAAAAAAAATCTGTCAGAACTGAATAATATCACGTCGTAGATCATTTTAGTCGTGTGTCACCTTAACTTGACTGATGTGTGCCTAAACATAAGGACCGGGTATGAAGAGCAACTGTAACACAAGCATGGACACTTTTAGAGGAGACTGTGACGTAGTGGTGACGGGTCAGGGTCGCGCTGCATCTCGTGCCTCCTCTTACAAGCAGAAACTACATTTTTCTGAACTCCTAAAAGATTTATTGTAACTATAGCATAGCAAAAGCCTTTGGAAAGTTGATAAGATTCCTATCCCTTAACAACAGCAGCGACGTGTCTTCGTAGTTGATTTTTCTAGCCAAAAGGCATAACCTACTATTGTGCATTTGTCTCTCAGCGCTGCCAT
Source organism: Amniataba percoides (assembly GCA_037176925.1). NCBI lineage: Eukaryota > Metazoa > Chordata > Actinopteri > Centrarchiformes > Terapontidae > Amniataba > Amniataba percoides. The sequence continues at coordinate 11,417,789 of JBAJHX010000076.1, forward strand.
ATTCTGATTACATAATCTGGAATAATAACTGTAACTCTACTGCTAGCTGCTATGACAGCATTGGGTGAAAAATGAAGCGAGAGCCGAAGCCTAATTTTGATGAAGAAATTGTACTGTTTCATTTGGCATCCATGTCCACAGAAAGTGTATGCTAGACAGAGTATGCAATAAGTCACAATATAAATCCCACTGAAATCACACAAAGAATAAACTTCATTCGTTAACTTCAAACCAAACTAAGAGGTTTCAAAGCAGAAACTGCACCACGGGTTGTTTGCAAAGAAGAAGTAACCAGCTGGAACAAACAGGAGAGAGCCAATGACAACAACTTCAGTTCTGCATTCAAATCACTGAGGAGATGACTAATTTCAACAAGAGGGCAACTCTTTGAAACAAACACACACTACAAGCCTGTGAGGGTTGTCCTCCTGACTTCGGCTCTTGCGCATAAAGTTGCGTACAACACCCTGCTAACCCGGGATTCAGCTGCACAATAATAGGTCATTTTCAACTAACCAGCATTCACACAGGAATAAGTTACAGTTATGAAAAGCGAAACCATGCTCAGGCACAAATGTAAGGCAATTCTCAGTGAAGATTATGGCTGTGTTAAAGCAAAGAAGGCTCTGCTGCGATATAACCTGTGACAGCACAACACTGGTGGTGTAATTAGCATTACGTCCACTCCCATCTGCACAAAACTGCAAAGAGACCCAGTGACCGTTGTAACATACGCTTCCTGCATCGCTTTCTCTGCAATCAAAACACAACTCAAACATCTAGCGTTGCTTGAAGAAGGTTTTATTCTTGGCACGAACTATGGATGTTATACAAAAGACCTAATGATGATCTACATCAGGCCTTGTTTTGACTGCAGCAATCAGACATGCGTGTATTGTACTGCATCCTCAATTGGTCAGTGCACTGTAAACTATAAAACTTAAATCACATGAAGGGGAATGCCGGTCTCTTTAAAGCACACAGTTACTCATCTCTTGCTATTCAGACACCAGACTCTCGACTCGAAGTCTTAAGTCTGTTTTTACACCAAGTCTTCATGCACACTCATGTAGTAAAATATGCAAAAAGTTATTTATGTGTGGTTTGCAATCTGACAGGTTTTCTTCTCACATAAAGAGCTCTCTAGGAGTGTCTGGGAAGGAAGAGTCGAGGGGGATTTCTGAAACATGGTTTAAATGCAGTCAAGATGCTGTGGCGGCTGCTTGGAGGGAGGGGGCTTCATTGTGAAAACTCTGAAAAGAAATCGGACCGCAAAAATGTGATGTCTTACGTCACCAAGAGAGAACAGGATCTCCAGTATTTATAGGTATTATCAACCTATAAATAACAGTTGCATTACTCTATATGATTTTAAGGACTTTTTTTAAGTACTGCTTAATCGCCTACAGCATGTCAAAAACAAAGACAAATGTCAAGTTACCAGTGCACAGAGATCATCTGTCTGACCAAATCATCAAACACCCAAAATCATTCAGCTCACATTTTTTCCTGAGGCTGTAACTTTTAAATCAGTGTATGTATATTCGCCTTAATTTTCAGTTTCCTGTCAATTCAAGCACTGACCACTGCATATTGTGATACAGATGTTGACTTCCCTCTCTTTCCCCACTAGTAACCCATATCTTATTATCATTCACAGCTTTATTGCACCAATGTGATACAGGAGGAGTATCAAAGTGCTGCAGCAGTATAATGGAGCGGATATTTCTCCGTAAACGTGCTGCTGCGCGCCACTTTCATTTTACAGTCGCATGAAACGCAGAGTGATTTACTGTGGGTTAAACACTTGTGAATGTGAATACTTTACTTAAAGACTTACGGTATCGTACGGGCTAACTACTGCGACGTCCACGCGGATTTTTAATCAGAGATCATTGCTGCTTTTTTTCTCTCTCTGTTGACACTTTTTGACAGAAGCCTTAAACCTTAGACTCCCGGGCTTTCAACCAATCAGCAATCTAGGATTTTTTTACGGCACGCTGCGTCATCACGTTACGTAAACTTCTCTGGTTACGTTACGTAAATTCCGGAGAGCAGGAAGTGTGATGTGGCTCTGACTCACAACAAAAATGGTAAGCTTGTCTTTAATAAACATCTACTTGTGTACTTTTACTGCGTGTCTTAAGCATCATGTGTTACACTAATTAGGCGTCTAATCTCTGCCGGATATACATGGTGACAATGCTTAATGGTAGCCACTCTAAAGCGGGGCGTAAATCATTGTGTAGCTAAGATATGCTAAAACTTTAGCCAGTTCAGCTAAAGCAGCATATCATGTGTATGCTCTTAAATATCTTCTTAAGTTTCGAGTAATATCATCACACGAGTTGCAGTCGTGTGCCAGCGAGATTTATTTGCTTCCTGATAATCATTTTTTAAATCACTAACCTCAATGAATTAGCATCGCAGCCTTTAGAAGTGTATGTGCCACGTATTGTGTGTGAGTGTGAGTGTGTGTGTGTGTGTATGTATGTATGTGTGTGTGTGTGTGTGTATGTATGTATGTATGTATGTATGTGTGTGTGTGTGTGTGTGTGTGTGTGTGTGTGAGTTTTTGTAGTTCAGCTACATACTGTGGACTGAATAACTAGAGTACTTGAAACAAAAGCATCCAAGAGAAATCGTGTGTCAGTAACTACTTATTTAAGAGAAATCTTCAAGAAGTTTTTGTTTGCATCTTGCCAGAGAGGATGGATCATTTGTCCAACAATAACGTCATGGTGATCTTGTAGCACTCATTTCCTGTGGCAGGGGTACAAAATATCTTAAAAATGCTTATCAGAATTATTTAAAGTGTGCCAAAAGTCCTGTATGTTACCATGTTAATAATTGTATCATTTTTAATATGACTGATACATTATGGATGTTTCTAGCTAAAGGAAAATATGAGAGCACAGCAGAATGATACTTCTGTGGACCCATGCACATTTTTGTGTAATGAAAAAGGTAATTAAACAGAAAGTGTTGCATCAAAAATAAGTGCAAATTGTGAAACTATGAGCATCCTTGTCAGTGTCTGTGAGATGTCCAGTACTCTTGGCCAACTAAGCTACAGTCCAGTGAAGATCTGTAGTTTAACCCCTTTAAAAAATGTTGTGTCCATCCACAGATGCACATGTGATGGAAATATTGTAATACACAAATTACAACCCCTAAAAAAATCACTACGCTGCACTGCAGTCTACATCATTTGAAACCAGGAAAAGTAGTCGTGGGTCTCCATCAAGGCAGACAGCTGGTATTCAAATTATTATATGTTCACACTTAGAGGATCATTTTGACTGACATGCTATCTGTCCCCCAATCTGTCTTACTGTATCAGGATCTACACAGTCATCCCGTTTCTTTGTCACTGCACTAGAATGAACAGCTGGTACAACAGCATTCCTCACTACAAGAAGCATAACATCAGTGTTACAGAAAATGAACTGTAGTGAATTTGGTGGTTTAATTTAATTTAGGACTGTGTTGGTAAGCTGCTCTACATCACCTCCGTCCTAAAAGTGTCTTTCTCTTTCATTTTGCAGTCGGCCATTTTCAACTTCCAGTCGCTTCTAACGGTGATTCTCCTCCTGATCTGCACCTGTGCCTACATCAGAGCGATGGCTCCCAGCCTGCTTGACAAGAACAAGACTGGGTATGATCAGATACCACGGGAGATACTCAACAATTAAGCTTGTGTGCTTGTGTGTGAATGTCTTTGTCTCTTTGAATGAGACACTGTCGTATCAAAGTGCAGCTACATTCATGTTTCAAGCACCAGTTTCAGTGATTATTTGTTTGGAAAAAACATGTTCATTTCTTTATCTTAATATTGGTATTTTTATATATATCACATGCATTTTTGTGATTCTTGAAGGTGGATGCAGCATTCTTACCAAATTTTAACAGTTAATGTTGCTTTTTTACTTGACAAGCAGTTCAAATCAAAAGATGAGTCTTGGGGTGAAATAAGGACTTTGAGAAAGATTACATTCTTATCTTATGGCCCCTGTAATTTGTTCGTGCCTGTTGTACGCAATCACTAATGTTAAGGCAATTATATGACACACTCTATGTTCATCATTCATGGCCTATCAATCTCTGATTCTTTTGTATCTCAGCATCTGAGAGCAGTTTGTTTTCTTTTTGTGGCTCCAGTCTCTCTCTGATCTCTCTGTAATTCACAAGGACACTTGCTTATTTTGAGAAGCTCTTCACTGAGGCGAGTAATGTAGCAGAAGGCCTACATTTTCATCATCACCGAATCATTATTAGCCTTGGATGTACAAACTGAGTGACTCACTTCTAATAAGTCTGGCACGGCACAGGAACAGTCGAACACACTCGCAAACACACACACACACACACACCATTGGAACAGGGAGGGACATCCTCTTCAGACAAACAAATGAGCATGAGAGTGGCAGATGGGATGATTTCATAGTTTTCCATCTTGATTGATTTGTCGACTGAGGCATGAGCTGGATTTGTGTTGATTCGATGCCGCACATACAAATAATTGTTGTTTGATTCAAGTGGGCTTTCAGTCTAAGAGGAACAGCATCTCCAGGCAAACTGTAAGGATTTATTTTTTGCACAGAAAATGTATAACAACTTATTTGCCTAAGTCAGGGGTCAGCAACCTTTAACATTGAAAGTGCCATTTGTGTGACGCGATACGTTTGTGTATCACGCGCCACCCCCCAACAGACACGTCAGAAAAGTGAAGGCCAGGAATGCCACATTTGCCACAGCTGCCACTAGAGATAATGAGACTGCCCCCCCTCACTCTGCACACTCCTTACATGGATTCAGACATGTGATGGCTGCGTGGGTTTTGTTGAAAGGTGATCGAACGGCAGTTACTATATCTGCTGTACAGACTTTTAAAATCACGACAACAAACACATTTCGGTCTTTTTGTTTTAATGCAATAACAGAACCTTTTATAAACCAGTGAAATAAATATTCCTGCTCCTAATTTTTATATTTTTTTTTATCCTTTAGGCTTCTAGGAATTTTCTGGAAGTGTGCCAGGATAGGTAAGCACAGATGTCCCCAGTTTTGTTTAATTTTATTTTTTTTCCGCGAAATATTGCTATAATATAGGCTCTAACTTTGCATAATTTCTTATCATCAGGTGAGCGGAAGAGTCCATGGGTGGCCTGCTGCTGCATCATCATGGCTTTTAGTATCTTGTTTCTACAGTAGCAGTTCAGAGAAAACCACAAGCAGAAAGATTGGGGAAATAAATGGACAGCACGGCACGGACAGCACGATCCTTGAAGCACAACAGGACCTCCGGTGGTTGTCAGTCAGATAATGTAAAAACAGAGACCCATCACCACTCACCACAGCCACAGAGAGAGAAAATGTGTCTGTGTGGGAGGAAGGGGTGAGCTGATAGCCCCCCAGTGTGTCTAGATCCCTTCACGGACTTCCAGGCCTGTCCATGTGTTTGCTTATGTTGAATGTTTACTCTGGATGTGTGTGTGTGTGTGAGAGTGTGAGTGTGTGTGTATGTGTGTTTGGGGAGGGGAGGGGAGGCAATGCTTTCTATTATCTGCTATTCAGTTTAGAGGGATGATTTCAGATTCTGGCATTATTTGTGGGATCAAATGAAACATTGTTTGTCCAAACATTTCAAACAGGTTTAATTTTTTTTTTCCACTTTGAATTTGTCACAATCGCATCAACATATTCAAGATTTTCCACAGAAAGGATCTTCATACACGTTTCATAACTTCGGACAAGATGTAGTACCTTCTCTGTAGCCTCTGTGTGCCCTGTTTCATGGATCTGGAAAAAGTGATCATACTCCGCAGCAAACACAACAATAGCATAGCTCTTCAGGTGTCTAATCGCCCTGCATACTTTCCTCAAAGAGCTACTGATGTTTTTAAAGTCAGTCAGTTTGCAGCTATTTATTAAAGAAGCTTTTTGGATATTTGAGCAGGCTGGTTTTTGTCATTTTAACTGAAGCATATTGACTCGTGTTTGCTGTTGACACCTGTTTCTGTCTGTTGTAATGATGCCACACTGTAAAATGAAGTGTCATTAATGGTGATTTCAAACATGACAAAATACATTTTGATGATAACCTGTAAAGGCTTTTGTCGATCTTCTCTCTTTAAGGGCTAGATTACACGTACTGTGCATGTAAGGTTTCAGTGCGGAGTGAAATAAGACCTCGACCTTAAGTGTTACTGCCTCAGGTCACATGTCAAGCGCAGTCCTCGGGGTCCTTCCTGGAGCGAGAGGGACAGTGAAGAGTTTGCGATAACCTCGTCTGTGACCCTGCAGTCAGCACTCGTCTTCACAGGGTTTACCGCGAACAGCTGTCAGCTGATCGCGCCACACAACACATCCATCTAGTTTTTAGCTCCAGATGTGTGGTACTGTAAGCTGTGGAAGACTTGACGGCTTGGTTTCCATTCCAGCAAGACCTTTTTAAAATGACGTCTTTGGTATTGGACAAGGTTCAGGACACCGTGGAGGATATCCAGAATCTTTTTGGAAAAGTTTGTAATTGCTGATTTTAGATGACAAAGTCGCTCAGTTTCATCTTTTTAACTGGACACTTGTGGCAGCATAAAATCATAACTCCAAATACTGCGTGTAATAAGATTATATGATTCATATGAAGGAGCTTGGACAGGTTTTCACTTCAGAACTGAGCATCTGACATGTCGATATTAACCACTTTATCAAATTGTCACAGATCTGACAAGTGCTGCTTAAGGACAATGGCGCAGTCGCATCCTCCGAAAGCAAAGAGCTAAATCAACTTGTGGTGGGTAAAAACAATCCCACACACGTGTCTTCCCCTCTGCCTGATACAGAGGACTTAAATAACGGAGGAGAGTTGTTGACACGCTCACCTTTGATACTCACATCACCGATGAGTGTCCAGATCCCGACGCCTCCGCGCACAGTCCCTTGTTAGGGAACGTAGATCCCACATTGGTGTGCATCCGTTTTGGCACTGCCCCGGGTGAGATAAAGCACAGAGCGAAGCCTGCCGGTAAGGTCGTCACTATCAGGTAGTGACGCAGATACAGGAGACACAGAGGAGCAGGAGATTCTCAGTCATCGGCTTCTATCTTGGGAAGCAGAGATACTGGTGGACCGGGGCGAGGGCGGGGGTGGGAAAGACATCACTGAGTCAATGAACCAAGCTGATGTCTCGGGTGAGGAATGAATTGAAACGATACAGAGGGCCCGCGCTCACTCACTCCAGCTGATGATAGCAGCCTTTATCATCGGGTCCATTCTGGTTATTCGGACAGAAGTAACATAAGAGAAGAAAGGTCGAGTCGTTTGGTGAAGAATATTCCTGCAAAATATTAAAGTAATCAGATGGTTGGAAACTCTTGGCCTGCTTTAAGGGCCATTTGGGGACAAAAAGGAATCAAAGAGAAACTGTTTTTTTTTTCTTTTATTTCTCGAATCAAAATGATTATTCGTAATCTCCTTTAAACTGTGGGCACAGTCGCAATGACAAAGAAGAATATCTGGCGGTGAATCAGCGGCTGGATGCCTGAAACAACATTTGGACCGTTGCTGTTGTTTCTAAAGTGACTCAATGCGTGTCCTGATTTGTGTGTTTGAGTTGGCTGATCAAAATTTACCTCAAGTGGATGCCAAGTGTCTAAGGACGTAAAAGGAGAGGACCTTCTTTCTTTTCAGTGTGTCAGGGCACTGTCATCTGTTGAGCATCATTACCTTCGTCCTCGAAGTTTTTGTTTTGTTTGACTCTCAACACTCGGCAAGGTTGGCAGCAGCGTGTGAAGAAGTTTTGTTAGTCCTCATGAACAAGTAGAACTGTAGCCAACGTATTACTGATACATACAAATACATATACTGTGGGTACAAAATGAACTTCTAATAAAGTTAACATGACCCCAGTGATTAAATTACAATGCAGTTCATAATCATTTCAAGGATTGTTTTCCATATATTCATTTTTATTACAAAAAATCACGTTAATCAGCCCTCATATGTTGTAAAATGGTGTTTAGATCTGTGCATATAACGTGACAACTTAGGACTGAGGGTGGTTTTTAATGCATATGCAACATGTTCTTTTTTTTTTTAACCATCCACACCCTCACCTTCCATAAACGAGGCCCACTTGACACTTACCAGACAGCCTCCATGAACCCTCTTACCTTTTACTTTGAAAGGATGAGAGGAGGAGCCAAAGATGTGACAGCATGAGGTGGCATGAAATGTGGACGCCTAATCCAAAATAACCTCTTTTAATGTAGTGTGCTGCTTCATGCACCATTTAATTTACATGAATAATTACGGCAAATGTCAGCCGTGTCGTAAAGGGGCGCGTGTGATTGATGCGAATAGTCAGGAGTCATGTTGACCTCACTGATTGGTACAATACTGAGCTCACTGAGTTTCATTTCCAGTTTATTCTCTTTTTTTTCTTTTTTTCTTTAAATTTTCCTTCACTGACGGCGGAAAATTGTTCTCAGATGGCCGATAAGGACATTTACATGAAGTGCTCCTGAATCGTTCAATTCATTTGCAAATCTCTCCTCAGCAGAAATACGTAATGTTCCTCATTCGCTCCTACACTGCAGGATATGATAATAATAATATACGCAATAAGTCATATCTTAAGTATTTCTGCCTTATACATCATCATCTGTAAAGCTCCAGCAGAGGAGTACCCAAAGCACATCATCCTAATATCCCCGTCTCTTCTCCTCCTTTGATCAGCCGGTGCACTTTCTTGCAGTCGTTTTGAGGACTTCAAAGGCAATCAGGCTAATAAAGTCTCCACCGTCTCCCGCTGAGCAGACCAGAAGTGTCCAAGCAGACCATGACCCTTTAAATGATCAGTGGAGCCTGTTTGAATCACCACACCGACTTCTGCTGCTGCTGCTGGGAGGCGGCAGAGGAATGAAAGATGAATGGAGGGAGAGAAAAACAGCAAAAGGAGATGCCTGTGTAAGGTGAATGTGAGGGAGATAATGAGAGGGAGACCGAAAAATGAGGAGGGAATGAGACATGAGTAGAGCAGATTAATCTTTATTATACTGCCGGTGTATCTCAGTGATCAACCTCTCAGTGACCCCATATTTTGCTGCTCGGTTATTTATTTATTCAAACGCCTGTGGCTTCTTAGTTTACTGATACTGAGGAGGGCGCGCTCTCTCTTGTGGCCACCTGCAGTTCCAGCCGCAAACCCAAACTCCTCTTTAGACATAGAGGATTACAAAGGCCGGAGTAGGATAGATTAAAACTGCCTGACATCACGTTCATACTGTAAAGCCTTTGTTCTGTCCTCGCTTCCTCATTAGGAGCGTGCAACCTTTGTCTTCGGCCTCCGAGGGAAGGGAACAAACGACAAGAATGATGTTGCCGGCTGAAAGATCCCAATATCCTCCATGTAGGGCAAGTCTGGGTCGGAAAGCCCGACATCAACGCTTCAACATACACACTGCACATTGGTACGAAGGGCCCAGGCCTTCTGAGTCACTCTAACTCCTTCCACATGTAATTTTTTACCAGAAATTTTAAACTTTTTAAACCGGGCAGACAGCTCCCTGTGGCCACAAAAACTGGGACGCCGCGTGTCTCCTTTGAAGGTGGCATTCGCAGTTTGTTCAGAGGACATCTCACTCGGTGCTCATTAGCCCGAGGCGGGAGTAGTCTCTGCGTAACAAGGCAGCTCCAAGGTCTGTGCCAGCGGAGAGAGATTTGTCCGCAGAAAGAAATAAATAGGGACTTACTGTGATCTGAATTAATGATGGCCCCGAGTTAAAATGTACACTTGTACTTGACTTCATGAGACTGTGGAGGGAGGGGTCAAAGCTTTATAATACACATTGTATCCACATTTTTTGAAGACAGTGAGAGGCTGCATCAACAGCAACGGTAACAATTTATTTTTGTCGTTCTGTCAAGCACAGGTGTAATTATGAGTGTTAGTTAATGACAGCAGCATTTCCTCGCGGTGTGCTGGAGTCGGAGCCCTGATGCTGGGCAGGCTGGCTCATTTGTGACTTAATGGAGCCGTCGCAAATGTTATGATTAACTGTGTTTTTCTTGCAGTGAAAAGTCAGTCACCAAGTTATTCCATCATCTCACTGCGCTCCACCAAAACATTCATACGTAATATCAGTGCGAGTTTGTAATTTGTTCTTCAGTTCGTCCTACGGCTGTGACGCTGGGGACTTTCAAGGCTTTTCAAGGAAACCATTCTAAAGGGCGAAAGATCAGCAAAATAACCAAAATGACAGCATGTCAGCTACTGCTCTGGGTGAGGGTCAGTACCTTTTTAAATTCTTGTTTATTTAACTTGTTAATGAAATGAGTCACTGTAAGAAGGCTGATGAGAAGCACTTAAGTCATTATAGCAACGCTAAACAGTCAAATGAGTCTTTGCTCACAGCTCCTCTGGTAAACAGTTATCCCACATACCTGATGCATTGATGAGTCCTGACTTGATTTCTGGCTTTCAAACGTAATGAATAATTTTGTTGAGTGGTGAGAGTTTTGCATTGAGATCAAAGACACACTGGGTCTGTACTTGTCTGTGAATATAGTCACAGTTTCTTAACCGATGAGCACACCTACATTTGGCACAGAAACCCATGTGAAAGTGTGGCTCTCAAAAGTGTGGCTTTGATCGTTGTCTTGTCCTCCAGTCAACTGATGATGTGTATGATTTTGCAATGACGGTGTATTCAAAACCCCCTGATCAGTTCCGGCGACTGTGTAACAGTAGGACTTGTATGCAAATTATGGCAAACATGCACCTGCAGGAGTCGGAAACATTTATTTGAGTGAATCTACACCCAAAGTTCTGAGGAAAAATGAAGAGAGAGACAAAAAGACACTGTCAGTGGGTGTAGCTAGACATTTGTGGAGTACAAAATAAAACTGCACATTTACTGTGAACAAATAGACTCCAGTAGTAAAACGTGAAGATGAAAACGACGTAGCTTTTAATCTGACCACTCCTTGATATGATTTAGAGCCTCATAATATCTATTGCCTTGAGGAGTCCCTTGTGACAGATAATTTTTGTTTATCACTCACAAAACTGTTCTGAAGTGTTTGAGAATTCATCTGTGTGCGGGTCTGCAGTGTCTCTGACTACCAGGATTTCAAGTTCCTCTATCACTTCCAGGAAGACCGAGAACTGTTTCCACTTTGGCGGCTCAGATGGCCGCCCGAGTCCAGCAGGCAGGTTTCCAGACATGAGCTGGGAGAAGCACGCCTCTACTTCATCTCCCCGAGCTGCCATAGGAACGGTGCAGTTGATGCAACAACACACATACAGTAATAGCTTGCACTTGTACAGCTGACTGAAGGACAATAACATCGGACCTCAGTGGCAGGCCGACGAGATCCTCACGCAAACACTGCAGAAACGCATATATGGGTATGTGAAAGAGAACAAACAACCAAACTCACATTCACACAAGCAAACACACAAATACAATGGCTTTTTCTCTCTCTCTCTCTCTCTCTCTCTCTCTCTCTCTCTCTCTCTCTCTCTCTCTCTCTCTCTCTCTCTCCAGCCAAGAGTTTCCTTTAGGTCACCCGGGTACAATTGTATGAAATCATACCTGAACCCACCAGACTGATCATTCAGCACCTTTGTTTTTTTTTTTTTTTCTGCAGGATGAAATCATGTAAGCTCTGTCAGATTTTATGGGGAGTGGTCTGGTCTGAAAAGAAAAGCTTCATTCAGGAGTTGTGAGTCTGGCAAACATTAAAGGGCAGCATTACCGAGCACCATTTCTGCAAGAGGGGTTTGTGGTGATCATTTAATCTGATTAGTATTTTTACAGTTATACAGATGTCAAGTCACAGTCCTGGGTCACGGTCAGGTGGCCGTTCTGCATGCTCTGTTAATCACTATAAAAGTGCAAAACATTTTCAGTCTGCAAAAGACTGGGTGGCAGAGTCATTTGGAAATTGACCGCAATCATTTAATAATCATCACTTTAATAAATTCTGGCACATCCACTACAGAAATCAATGCTAATAGGACTGTGTCACAGACAGTGAGTTTTGGAGATTGCACAGTGCAATGTGCAAGTCACTTCAGTATCACATGGACAGTACAATGAGCTTTTTCCTTATTCCACCAGAAGACTTTCGTAAACATCTTTGATTTATCGCGACTCTCCCACATAACCATAACCCACTTTATTGGTCTCTGATCCTCTCTGCGGGGACACGTCTCTCTCAGTCCTCTGCTGCTTTAACTTTAACTGACTGTAGTGTTTCATCTGTTTTACTGGTCTCCATAAACGCAGAGGCAGTGCAATATTATGGTTGCCATTGGACTGTTGTCCCACACTAATGCTGGAGCTTTGCACAGAGTACCCACAGTTACAGACATCGCCCGGCGCGTCCTGGCACGGCAACACGTATGACAGCACCGCTACCCACAGAGCTCTGGAGAGGCACATCTGGCCAACGCAAACATGCCGACTAGCTTGAAATCATCACTTTGAAAATTCTGTCAGATGCCCATCTGAGAGCGACACTCATGGGTGTAACCTCAAATTGGGAAATAATAACATGCACAATCAGCTGTATCAGAGACTGCACCCAGAGAGATTTAGAGCGTAAACATCATTTGTTATCATTTGTTTTTATTTGTTGGCCAGCCACGTTTTGCAGCATTAGTTCAATTTACAGTAAATGACGGAAACAGTAATGATGCAACAAAGCAGTGACGTCGTGCGGGGACCACAAACAGACCGTATTCACACTCCCCTGACCGCAGGATTCGGTGCTGTGCAGTGACAATAACACTCCTCTCTGTTGAGTAACAACATTTAGCTGAGGCTGCTGGTTTTCTGGGGAAGAATTGTGAAAAATGTTTGAATAACACATTGTGGGTGGGTATTGTAGTCACACTCAATCACGTATGTACTGTATTACAACGATAGCGCAATCAGTAAGTTCATTTCTGAGCCAAAGAGTCCGACTCATCCAGTGACTTTAAGGGAGGACTAACAGTGCAATGCCTCTTCTTCTTTTTCTTCTTTAGCCTCCATCAACTTTACATACTGACGAATGATATATGTTGGACATGTAGATAAGAATATGCAAGAGATCCTGAGCACAGTTCCTGTAGGTAATTGAAAAAGGCAGATATAAAGTCCATGTCTCACTCTTACTGACTAACAAAGAGATAATGAAGCCATATTCTATCTAGCTTACACCACCAGTGATAACGTCAGTCTTCAGTGTTGCAACGGGAACTTTTTCTATCTCCCTTATTACCTGGGGCATTAAAGGGGGGGGTTCACCTGTGGAAAAATCTGATGAAGCACACTGGAGCAGTGTCATTAGGTCCTGATGAGCACAATGGCTGGATCTATATGAAATTTGCCAAGCTGGAGCTCGAAGGGGAGGTAGACAATGACTCGACTCATTGACTCACCTCCTGCGAGTCACTGGCTGGCCCTGCTCAACTTAACACAACCGTGAGAGAGTTGAAGCTTGAACACAAGGAGGACGTTTGCTGTAATGTATCGTCATTCTTATATTCCAGAAAAGAAAGGCAGTGTGCCTCGTGGACATTTTCCTGTCTCCGTCATGTTCTTGCTGTCAGTGCCTGAGGACTGAAATCAGACTTAGAGAGAAGAGACCAGTGTGTAGGATTTAGCAGTGTTAAGCGGTGAGGTTGCAGATTGCAAACAACTGAATACTCCTCAGCTTCCAAGCTAACTCTAACCGAGAGTAAAAATGCAAAAGGCCATCTCAAGACTTTATGGCTGTAGAAACACAGCAGGCCCAGTGGAAGAGGATCCACTCTGTGTAGAAATAAAAAGTTCTACGGCTACACATTTTATTTTTTGGTGATTATACACTGATGAAAACATAATTATGAATATATTCAATTTCTGCCAATTAATCCCCCATATCAAATCAAATTCAAATAAAAATGTATTTATTTGAAGCCTAAAATTTAAAAAAAATTGTTTGCCTTGGAGGACTTTACAATCTCTACAGTCATGACACCCTCTGTCCTTAGACACTCAAACCAGGTCAGCAAAAACTTGAAAAAACCCTTTCTGGGAAAAAAAGAAGAAACTTGAGTAAGAGCCACAGATGAGGGATTTCCCTCTCTGACAACAACAGATGTGCAATAGATGTCGATGCACAGAGAAGATCATCATCAATCAAATATGGAGTTATACACGGGTCATAATGAACTGTAGCTGTGCTGAGTTCATGGGTTTAGTCGATGAGGGAAAAGAAAGGAGTCCATGAGTGCAGGTGGACCTCCAGATGTCCACATATGGAGCTCTGGGCCACTCGACCTTTTCTCCAGATCACAGACACAGATCATGTCCCCACCAGGCCAGTGAACCTCAGACAGATGGACCACATCCGGAATCAGAGAGGAACCTGCAAGACTGGAGAGAACAGGGAGGACCGGGGCTCCGGCAGTAACACACACTTTACAGGACATACATGTATTCACTTTAAAATCATACACACTGGTCACTCAACCTTTACTATTTCACCATTTTTTCTTCTAAATGAGACCTTAAAATAGAAATGATATTTATAGCCTGCTCACGGTGTGTCTGAGCAACATCACTTGGTTCTCATGCCTTATCAGACCATTACAATACTGTTTATTTGATAAGTGGACGCTCAGTACCAAACCTCTAATCCACGTGCACACTCAATTTCCAAATATCACTCACGCTGACAACTGCATTACCTTCAACTGTTTATCTATGCATAACAAATTACCCACAAAATGAATCTTATCCACAAGAGCTTTCAGCATGTACCTGTCAGCTCTCACAAGCGAGCACATGAGTTATTGTGCAAAACATAAACTATATTTATTTCTTATTTGTTTGCTTTTTTATCATGATGGCCCTGCACACGCGGCACAGAACGACCTCTCTTCGCTCCCTAAACAAACTCTGAGTGGACAGCTTAAGCAAGGAGCAGATCACTCACAGATATGGGGGTCACAGCAGTGACTCTGAAGTGTTTGCCTTGAGCTGAGGCCAAACGTGTCAATAGAGGCCTCCACGTCCTCTGCTTCAATCGCGAATGTTGAAACATGTTCATGCAGAGAAAAAAAAAGGCAGTAAGTAGTGTTAAAGTTATGCAAAACTTTTAGTATGAAGCAATATTAGATTAAGATTATTGAAACCTCACCTTAAATGGTGGTAGAAGAGAGCGGTGGAAGAAGTATTAAGATACTTTACTGAAGTTAAGAAGTATTAAGATACTTTACTGAAGTTAAACAGTGTAAAAACACTCCATTACATGTAAAAGTTCTGCATTCAAAATCCTACTGAAGGAGGATATCAACTAGTAGTCTCAACTTGTAAATCTTATCAGCTAAATGCATCAAAGAGAGCATCAAAAGTAAAAGTACAACTCTGGAAAAATGACTGACATATCTCTTTACATTATCGGCTGCATTTATTGAAAGTATCTGAAGTAAAAGCGGTCGGACGTACAGTGAAATGTCTCCTGTTGTGACTCATTATGTGACATTATTAGATGTGGTACCAGTATTTTGCTGTTGTTGCTGGTCAAGGTGGAGCTCATCCTAACTACTTCACACACAGTTCGGTAGTTTAGCCCAGCTGTAACAAAGGTTACGATTCAGTCTGTTTCACTATTATAAACAACACTGACAGAAGTGAAGTTTGAGACGTGTGAATATCTGGCTTATGTGGAAAAACTGATGTCAAAGTTAATAGCACTTAAATAAACCCTGGTAAAGACAATAAAATCTAAATGGCTTCATGTGTTGTACTTATAAGGAAACACTAGTGAAGAAGACAGAAATACCACCTAGATCCAAGCCGCCATGTGCAAGATAAGCTATACTCAGACAAATGTAGGTCGTCCAGAGTTACAGATAAAGCTTTGCTTTGGTTAGGATGCAATGTGTCTCCGGTCCGATGGCGTATTTGGTTTAAGAGATGGGTTCAGCTCCATGGTGTTAACGGCCTCATTTGTTTTTGTCTATTATTCTGGTTGCTCTGCTGAATCTCCCGACCACCATTAATTCTACTCTGTCCATGGGCGTGACTGGTATGTGATGCACTGACGAAAAAGAGGTTCAAATCGCTGAGCGAGGAGGAAAATCCACAGCGAGTTGGTTGATGGCTGCGGGTCACAGCGGTCTCTAAGATATATGCTGCTCGCCTCTGTGAGTGGAAAACAAACATGTTACAAACATTTTGTAATTTCCACATCGCATGTCCAGTTGATGGACAACCAGCCATCTTTTGTGTCTGTGAAGCCCAAACGTATTGCTAAAGAGAGTTTTCCAACTTATACTCCATGTGCTCAAGTGAAGAGAAAAATATTTTTGCCCAGATGAGACAAGTTTTTTTAGATGTAGGAACTGGGTGTGCTACAAAGAGTCCTCTGTCCCTCCTGGTCTCTCAGACATGAGTCAGGCTGAAAGAGGGAGATGAGGTCTTGTAGTCGCAGGCTTCCCTGCTCTTTGCTGTGACACCACACCAGTAACAGTAAGAGAATAAATATGCGTCTTTACTTCGGTCATATGTAGCCAAAGACCAACAGTTCCTTATCTCTTTGTCTCTCGTTGTAGATACTCACCTTTCTGAGGCCGAACTGTCTCTCAGTACTGCGTGTAGGTGAGCCTCTTCCACTCTTTGTAGGCCTGTTGTAGAAAAAAAAACTCTGTTATTTATCTCTTATGGAGGTGCTGCTTGACAGTTTGAAATAAACAGTGCTTCACACAGATGCATTATTCACCCCCTCAGCCGCTCGCCCTCCTGAAACGTTTCACCCCTGATAACCGGTGAAAATAATCATCTTTGGTTTACAGAGGGCTCAGGAAATGGTTTGTGTTCAACCCAAACACTTGCAAAGGGACGTGAGTTTCCTCACTTTGAAATATTTTCCCTTTTCTTTTTCTGCTTGCTGAAGTCGTGAGAATGTTTAGGTTCAGATTCACAAGTCTGCTCATTAGTCATTTCCATTTAAAGGCCCCAGTCTTTACTTATTCACTTACAGTATGTGTCTTTTGCAATCTACCATTCCCGTTCAAACTCATCCTTCACAGAGCTCCAGTTTCGGGCTCCCTGAACGACACGAGTAAAACAAAATGAAAAAACGAGAATGATACATATGGCTCTTTTAATTCGAACATCAAATATAAAAGCTTATCAAAGGGAGGCACCAATTGCAGTGGTAAGTGGCTGGACTTCAGAAGAGCGGCAGGAGTTGTGAAACAGGATTACAGACGTTTGCAGAGTGTCCCTCTCTCACACACATGTGCACTGCCCCACGCACCCCCTTGTTCTCTGACCTGACATGTGCATCAAGGGATGGTAATAAGGTCCATATGCGGTAACTTCCTCCCGCGACTACACTAACGTGAGGGGGCAGTATTAACTGGACTACAGGATCCACTGATTTACTCCTCCGAGGGAGAAGGAGGACACAAAGAAAGACAGAGAGACTTACAGCCTTTCTTGCACAGTAACTTTCTTTGACGTTGGGATGTGCAAACTGAAGCTGCGGACCGGTGAGGTTTTTGCTTCACGTCGTAGATCGTGTAAACCGTCATCCCACATCAAGCCTGTGAAACTACCTGAGCAAAACAAAGACGGCCAGCAGAGATGCAGATGTGGATTTAATAGTCTTCAAGAGAAAGGAGGAACAGAGAAAATCAACAAACGACAAACAAGGGCACGCCGCTGAAGGAAGTCGTGACCTTTTCAAGATGTTAAATTTACAGTATCTCACGTAGTTGTTCAACTAGTTCCTGGTAACCATCCCTGTTGCAGAATCGTCCAGTCAAGCTCTCTCATGTCATGTTTGGCCAGAAGCAGATTTTCAAATGAATGAATGCTGAGACAATGAGAACATTTGTAAGAGAAACAGGCTCAGGTAGCACGGTGACTGCGTCATTTCTGCCCAGTGTTGAGAAATAAATTCGTCATTTAAGTAAACACCCCATATCGAATGAAATCAAACAATTGCTTAATCATAGTTTAGAAGCATGAAATAAAGGCTCAGCAGGAGGGAAACATTAACCCACTGAGTTTAGCAAAAGGATATTACGAAAACTCGATAAAGAAACAGGTGGTCGCTATGGGCCTGCGGACACTTCTCCTGTAGCCTCGGCCTCGTGTTGTTTAGAGTTGTTGGTAAATAACTACGGCCAGTCGTCCGTGGATCCGCCAAGTTAGTGCGACACAGTGGATCTGCCATGTGAGTCGCAAACATCTGCCTGTTTGTTACTTGCAGCGCTGATAAATAACTGCACACAACAGCCACAATCCATTTGTTGATATGTTCCCCATCCGCGCCATTTGGATCTAATTAAAGGCAACATGTAAACAGCTCTTGTAATCTGTGAGACTTCGACGCAAACGAATGATTTATTGTTAATAATAAAATTACAGCGGAGCATTAAACTGGAGGGGACAAACCAATGAGCGCTCTGCGTGGACTGTCCCCGTTCAGAACGTTAATTAAGTTTCTGAGTTTCCCATGAATGCGTACAAAGGGTGGTGTGAATTATTGACATGTTCAAGGATTAGAGACACATTCTTAAAAACAATTGTTGTTTTTATTTATTACTGTCTGAAAGGGGTTTCCGGTGATTTTCTGTATGCAGCAGACAAAATGCTTTTGCACAATCCCCAAATGTGCCGTATTTTGTGGTCTTTGATGCGTCATTGTGGGAATATGTCACATGACAACAATAACAACACCCATATGGCTGTGCCAGGGGTGGGTGGCCAAAAAAAAAAAAAATGGGGCTCTCTGAGTGACACAGCACTTCTTGAGACATGAAACATAAAGACTCTGCCTGGGGGAAGGGGGTGGGGGTATTTCATAAGAGATAATAATTCATAAGTCATAAACCAATCACAATCAGCTGGGAAGTTCAATTTGAAAAGAACTGGAGTCTCACATCTTAAAAGAGTGTCTCTATTAAAAGACAGCAGTGTCGGCAATAATGCACAGGCTGCTTTAACGATTAGGACAAACATTAAAATTGTTAAATGTGTCTTGAATTTCTCTCTCAGAAAAGCAAAAATCAAACTGAATCAAACAGAAATGTGTTAAAACAGATGGTGGAAGTTCAGTCGTGCATTCGCACACTTATCGATTCATAAAAC
>JBAJHX010000076.1:11438835-11450322 GCA_037176925.1 Amniataba percoides
GCTGTGGAGGAGCTGAGTTAGCCGCGCAGACACACACACACACACAGATACACACACACACACACACACACACACACACACACACTCACACTGAACGCCTGAGCCCCCATTGGTCGGCGTCTCTCCACCCCACCGCGGGAGTCTCTGAGGGGTCTGCTGCAGTACTCTGCTCCAGGGGCCTGGAAACGCTGGAGTGAGCCATTTTTTTCCCCCCTTACTTCTATTTTTGGGCTGGATATCGGAGGTCCACAGCCTCCCTCGTTTTCCACTGCTTTCCAACATACTGGTTCCCAGTGTAGCCTGCTCAGATCCGAGCTGCTGTAAGGCCTGCGCGGCTCAGAGAGGCAATATGATACCACTGAGACAACAAGAATCTGTGCAATAAGCTAGTGAGGAAGGACGCATAAATTGTGCCTCGGCTGCAGGGCCCAGGGGCAGCAACCCGGTGCTCAGCCAGCCATGTAGACTCAGGCCACAGCTAAAAGAATTTGGAAAGGACCCTTCCTGCAGCCCATCCCCCCATACGGGAAGACATGACCTAACCAGTCTCCTCCCAGAGCAAGCGTGGAGTCCACAACCAGAGCTCTGTTTGTTTACAGGTCAAACCCAAAGATCTTTTTTTTTTTTTTTACATTTCCCTGCGTTCTGTTATCATGAAACTGACTTGAATATAAATTGCTGACATGTGAATAATCACGCTATATGCATCCACAGATAACGTGTACTACATTGTGTTTCATTAGCAATAACAGTGGGATGGCGGGGGAAAAGTTCAAAAACATCCTGGAGCGGCATCGGGAGAGGACGAGCGTCTCACATCAAGACTATTTTGAGCTCCCTCTGCTTACCACAGGGGCGTTACACCTGAGGGGGGACTTTAACAAAGGCTGAGGGATAATAGGCAGATTGTTTATTCTGCCATTAATGACTAAACACAGGTACGACTGCAGGCCTCGAGCAGAAGTGGGCTGTCATATTGAAGCGAAGCGTGCCTAATGAAATGAGTGACAGACGTGCCCACAGGGGGCAAATGTTACAGGTACGTTGCTGAGCTGTCTGGCAGCATAAAGCACTTTTTGGTCGTGAGTGTTTACACGGCGAACAATAATCAAAATCAGGGTGTGACACGGTAAAATAAGCCCGGGAGGCACGGCCGGCAGGGAGTCAATCAATCCCATCAGAGAGAGAGCTCTTCATCCTGAGTCCTGGAGTAAAAAAACACAAGAGTATCTGCCCACATTCAGAAAATAGAGGGAGGTCCCTAATTCCACAATAGCCTATAGGGCTTCAGATTCATGTAGGAACCTGTCAGAGGAAAGAAGCATGTTTATGAATGAACAAGCTGCTTCTCTGCCCGAGTTCAGTGAGTAGTCTGTTTGGCAAACGGGTGCATAAGGAGCCCGGAGTGATGTGGACTTGTGCATCTGTTTTTATTATTATTTTAAAAAAAACAAAACATCTGCATGTGTGCATTGATCCATATCCATGAAAACACCTCATGATGTTGAAAGTCACACATTTGAGCTTCTGCACACTTTAAAGTTTTTTTTTGTTTTTGTTTTTTTTTCTCCTCCACATTTAAACCCAGCTGTTGGGTTCAGACACATGATTGACAGTATTTTTTTTTATGTTTGACTTTTTTTTTCCTTTTTTTTTTTTTAAATATATATATATATATATATATATGTTTTACGCAGTGGTTTCTGTATCTACCGCGGCCTCGGAGATGGGTATCCGGCTTATTGATAGTGCTGAATGCCAGCGGGCATTAGAACAGCGAGCGGCCATCTGCCAGCCTCGCGAACTAGCAACCCCACCAGCTGCAGTCGCAAAACGCCCTACAAAGCAGGACATGCATGCAGCTTCTGACGTCTGCGGCCACACTGCGCTACAAAGCCCAGAAAACCCAGGAGCGGAAACAATGAGAATCACGCTTATAGACGCCGCATAGGTCCGCGACCAGCAAGTTTTTCGAGGCGAGGCTGCAGTTCAGCGCACATCAGCTTCATTTCGGATGACCGGTTCGTGCGATTATTCTCCCACGCTGCGAAAATCTATATATATATAAGAAGAAGGTGAGAAAAAAAAGACTCATGCAGGGGCACTTTAATACCCCGACATGGCGACGGCAAGAAAAGGGAGAGAGCTTTTTACTATTTTGGAAACTAGCGCGGACGCAGAAAGTAGCACCGTGTGCGAAGACTCCCCGCTTAATCTTTCGGCCGATGTGAGGTGGCTCGAGATCCCGTACCGAAAACCGGACTCGGACTCGGACGACGGAGGAGCGCGGGAGGAGGAAGAAGAAGAAGACGAAGAGGAGGAGGACGGCGGCGCAGCGGCGGCAGGAGGAAGAGGTGGTGGTGGAGGAGGAGGAGGAGGAGGAGAGGGGGAGAATGGCTTCGCGGCGGCCGCGGCGGAGGCGGCGGACGCGGCCAGCTTCATCGCGCGAGGAGGCTGCAACATTATTTTGGTGACGGGCAGCAACGGGGTCGCACGCGACGAGGAGGAGTACGCGGAGGACTGCTATTATTCCTCCTCCACGAACTGCTCCGACACCACCTCCAACGACTCGGATATCGATTTCTCCGATCTGGAGGAGGAGGAGGAGCGCAGGAGTTTTTTCCGGCTGGAGGACGACCTGGACGAGGACTGCACTTGTCCGGATTTCTGGGGCGAGCCGGACCAGGTGATCTCGATCGAGCCCTTCTCCGCCGCCAGCGGCCCGCAGCACGCGCTGGGGGACGATGCTGACACCCGCGACTATTTCCGGATACTCTTCCCAGATTCTCTTTTTGAACACATGGTAGAACAAACAAACAAATACGCCCTCTATCGGCAGAGGAGGAGCGGAAAGTCAGACCCCCACTGGCACCCCACTGATGTGAGGGAGATGAAAGCTTATGTGGGCCTGAACATCCTCATGGGCATCAATCAGCTGCCGGACACCGGCATGTACTGGGCCAGCGACATTTTCATAGGCAACGCGGGCTTTAAAAAAACCATGACAGCCAGGCGCTTTGAGAAACTCACCCAGTACCTGCAGCTGTGCGACCGGGAGTCGGAGCCCGCGCGCGGGGAGCGCGGCTACGACGGCCTCTTCAAAGTGCGGCCGCTCCTCGACGTGGTGGAGAACACCATGTGGGACGCGTACACGCCCAACCGCTGTTTGACCGTAGACAAGTGTGCCATTGTCATGAAGGGACGTTTCTCCCCCACACAGTACATGCCCTCCAAGCCTCTGAGGAAGGGGCTGACCGTGTGGATGCTGTGCGACTCGCGCTCCGGGTACTGCCACCGGGCCAAGATCTACGTCGGCAAGCCCGGCGAGGACGAGGCAGCCGCCTCCCTCGGCTACCGGGTGGTGACCTCCCTGGTGCGCGGCCTGGAGGGTCAGTACCACCATCTCTTCATGGACAGCTTCTTCACCTCAGTGCCCCTCCTCCAGCGGCTGTTGAGGGACGGGCTGTACGCGTGCGGGCCCACCCACCCGGGGCGCAGGGGATACCCGGAGGTCCTCCGCCCCCGCAACGTGGGAAAGCTGTCCCAGGGTGAGTTCTACCAGTGTCAGCGGGGCAACCTGGTCGCCACGGTGACGCGGGACATCAAGGTGGTCAGCTGCCTCTCCACCAACTCCGCTCCGGGGATTGTGGGCATCAGTCCGGGCCGACAGCAGCACGAGACGGACGCGGAGGGCGAGAGCGACAGCATGGAGAGCTCGGGCCTGTCCTTCGGCGTGCCTCGCCCTCTGCCCCTGCTGCTGTACCAGGAGAACATGAGGGGCGTCGACCTGTGCGACCAGCTGAGGGAGTGCTACCAGGTGGGCCGGCCGTGCAAGAAGTGGTGGCGCTACTTCCTGTGGTTCTACGTCAACCTGTGCATCGTCAACGCCTACATCATCCTAAGGGAGAGCCGGGGAGGCGCGCCGCCGGCGGGCTTCAACGGCAAGCAGTTCACCCAGCGGCACTTCCGGGTTCGCCTGGCGCAGCAGCTGATTGGAGACTACCAGGGGGCGCGGGGCATGGAGCGGGCGGCGCGCAAGAGACACGCAGACTCGCCCATAGAGTACGGACACCGTCTGGAGCGCATGTCAGAGCGCTCTCGCCGCTGCAGGAACTGCACCAACAAGGGACTGAGACACGAGAGCGTGTTCGGCTGCAAGATATGCAATGTCCACCTATGCAGGGGAGGATGCTTCTCTGAGTTTCATAAATAAAACTGAACTGGTTTTTGTTTTTATATCCTTTGTGTAATCAAACAACTTGTGTCAAGGAAGTTTTTTAAACAGTACAACTATTTGTAATTCCAAAGGTTACCACTACAAGTGCACAATATAGTCACACACTTTATGTAGAGCTAGTTTTAGGATAGAAGTATTATTGCACGTATAATAGAGAAAATAAACGGAGAAACTGTAGATTATTTGAATTAGCATAGAATGTTTTGGCAACTTGCCTTCTGTAACACTGACAGAATTGCCTTGTGTCACTTTTTTATACGTTTAAGATAACGAGAAGGATTTTATATGAAAAAGAAGAAATCAAACTTTTCTGCACTTACGATAGATCAGAAAGTGTTTACTATGGGAAATTTATCTCTCTCCTTTTCCAAAATAAAAACTTCATTATGATGTACCTAACCCAATCAGCCGTTTCTTTATGGCATTAACATAGTTAATACTGAAGAGGAAAAAACTTTGTTGATGAAATCTGAGCATGAAATCATGTTACACTGCTTTGAAAGAGATTCAGCTTTCTTCGCTCCTGTTCCCTCACACACATGAAAATCTGTGTCTCTGGGCTTTCAAGGGGACACAGCTTGGAGCAATTAGAGAGTAGAAAAAGCCCCTCAGTACTCTCCAGCCAACGGACCTAGTAATGCCATTTCTTTCTCCAACCGCACCACAGACACAGAGCCATCTGTGGCTCTCTTACGCTGGGTCCAAACCCAAAAAGTGGTACTTGTTACCGACATGATTGGAAAACGGAAGAAAGATGGCAGAAACACGCTCTCTGCAAGGAGAGCCTGCGCGTCCGATTGGCTGGAGCAAAGACTGAGGACGTCCATTCAAATCGTGTAAATCAGCATGTACATAATTAGTTAAATGAGGGTTTGCTGGATTAAAGCCGCCCGTCCACGCTGTTATCAGGCTAGCATGCTAACGGCTGCATGGAGGCAGATAGAGCGCTTCAGCAGTCTCTGCGTCTCCACTGTCTCCTTCTGAGGTCTCTCTTCTCCCTCTTTATCTCTGTCTCCCTGTCTTTTTCCCTCAGGCTCTGCTGTGCCTTCCTACACATTCACACACACACACATGCATATTACCCACACACACACACACACACACACCCTCCCACCCTTCCCCTTCACTCCACTCTCTCGCTCTCCCTCAGCCACTCCCCAGCTGGGAGAGGGTTAGTCAACTGGACGGCCATCCCGCTGATCTGCGGGAGCCCCTTTGGGGAGTTACCATGGCAACCGTGGCCGATGAAGACAGGGAGTCGCCAGCAGGCCCGCATGGTTGTCATGGTACTCGCTCTGGCTACGGAGGTGGGAGGTGCCAGAGGCCACACCTCCCTACCCCTTCTCCAAAACCAGGCAAGGCTGTGGTGTGTGTCTGTGTGTGTGTGTGGTGTGGTGTGTGTGTGTGCGCGTGCATGTGTGTGTGTGTGGATCTGGCTGGTTGACAGGCTGCACACTGTACGCGGAGCCAGACTGGTTACCAGGCAGGCTTTGCTACAGCACAGCCAAGACCACGGCTGCTGCCAAAAATGAACTGAATGACACGAAACTGCCACTCTGGAGACGTCTTAATGCAGGTGTAGGATTCAGAGATTAGAGGAATCTGTCACACTGTGTTCTGCAATTTACCAAACCATGCTGAAAGTTCCTGTTATGTTTTATAGAACAACACAAGCCACGCTGCTGCTCTGCAGAGATCTTTATGCAGGTGTGGGAGGCAGAATTAGCTAAATCTGCGCCGTGTTCTGTGCTATAAATTTCCTTCCCGTTCAGTCAAACAGCGTTTAGACCCTCTGCTACATTTTTCCAACATTTGCTGAGTTATGTCAATGACTGTCAGGGTTCCTCTACCCACATACTCATTATACCATCAAAATTATTACAGCTCCTAACAATAACTTAGACATTAAAAACTGTATTCAGAGGTTTTCATACATGCATATTATTTGAATTACATTTTATGTGTTTCCATTCAAATATTAACACGTTCTAACAGGTTCACGGGGCACACCATGACAAGTCAATTGCAGCAAATTTGAGCTGATTTATGAGTTTAACAGCAGCCCAGAGGTCACGCACATCAGAACAGTGGGATGTGAAGCTTGTGTTGGTCGCTCTCGTCCCTTTGTATTATTAATGTTGAGAGTAGAACATTGTCAATTTTCATCTGCATGCTTTGTGGGCTGAATGTGAAATCGTGAGGCCCTGTTTGTGCGTCAGAACCTAACACAGCTCTCTCCCTCTCACTCTGGGTAGGTGGGTGTGCTGCATGTGGTGTCACAATAGCCAGATCTAATGTTTCCAGGATGGATCCCAACCATAAAATGCTCAGCTCTCAACATGTTTCCCCTCCTGGGCAGGGAGAGATCTCTGAGCCTCTGTCAAGAACATGGGCCTGGTTTCACTTAAGAACCACTGGTTGAGTAACACATGTACTGTTAGAATCATGAATGTGCCTTTGTTTAATACTTTCCTCTGTTGCAAAATGAGTCCATGGACGAGGATGAGCGTGAGAATCCACCAACAACTAATTCGCAGCTCTCTCTGATTCATTGTTTGCCTCTCAGCCGCAGCGTACAAATGTTGGTTCCCGACAGCCCTAAGAGGACACGATGATGTATGATGTGAAAAATCATTCTTTGCCTTAAAAAGTTTAACTTTAAAGGACTTGTTCCTCTCAAAATCAAAACTTTTGCTTTTTATATACTCATCATGTGGTGTTGGAGAGTAAGTAGATTCACTCATTCGCTGCACATGAGAATATAATAAACATAATCTAGTAAATCAGTGTAATAAAATGCATGGTTAGAGATTAATCGAGTGTTTCCCAAATGTTTTGGCTTTTTACAAAAAAGTTGTGGAAAAAGTTGGGACCCCTTGTCACAATTAAGACTCCCACCAAAGGGATATTTCCCCTCTAAACACCTCACAAAGTTGCATTTAAATGTTAAATGTTTGAGGCTTGAAGATCAAAATATTATCTAATATTTTTTTTAGAAAAAGCAGCATTTTGAGAATATGACAGATCAATCACAACAATAAATCCATATTAACAATATGAGCAATAATATGGTAAGATAATATATAACATGTTATATAGACAACAGTTTGTCAATCACAGGGGCCATTTTCAAAGAATACGTACTTATAGTATTTAATATTTTACTTTTATTTATATTTTACACTTATTCTGACATTCAAACATTAAACTGGTTGACGGCTTGATGACACTTATCTCCATCTAGTGGACAAGAGTACATACAGTACATTCACAGGCCACTGAGGTAGTTTGAACTTCTCCAGGAAACCTACTTTTATTTGGTATAATCTTAATGTAATGCGTTCTTCTAACCAGGAAGTTTCCTAAACCAGATGGATCTCTTCGGTTTTTGTTGGTGTGCTTTTGGCAAGCCCAACAGAATGACCAGAGGAAGTTTGATCTCAGGGTTTCTCGCCAGAGGGACATCAAGAGTCACCTGCAACCAATGAAACACAACGTTGAAAGAGTTCTTGCATAGTTTAATGAAGTTCTCAAACATACCAAATAAACCTGACAACTCTAATCTGAAAATACTCATTTGAGTTATTTATTACCACTGAGATCCTCTTCCCCAGTTTTTACTGTGCACCATGATTTCTTTGCTCCGGTTCTGTCACTACACCACTGTTTACTGAAAATACTGACCCAAACCTTTTTGAGCCGATGTCAGGACAGAACAGGTCGGACTGTAATATGACACTTTTCCTACATGTACCCTCACCCGTGTGTACACAAGAGAGCAGAGAGGGCTGTCCCCTTTAACCCCTCCTCCGCCTGCCCTCCCCTCCCGGCCTCTCCTCATCATGCAGCCACTGTGTGGTGCTGTTGTCATCCTGCACACTCAAGCCTGACCAAAAGTCTTCCACAGATGTGGTTTTGGAGGCACCACGTATTCAAACCAAGAGTATTTTTCAAAAAGTGAATCATCAGTGACATCCTAAAGTGACTCATGTTTACTGAGGGTGTGATTATTTGACTGCTTCTTATTATATTTTTAGATGTGACTCCAAAGCGCAGCCGCGTGCGAGACAAAGTTAACAGTGATTTTATCCCTTTATATTGTATATGTGACAACATAAGTACCTTGAGCCTGTACTCCAGATTCATCATGCAGCAGTTGAGGAAGGTAGGCGGGAGCTGCGGAGGGATGCTGAGAACTTTGGTCATAGTGCGACTGGTCTCAGGTGGAACGTGGTCTCCCGTCGCAAACGGGGTGTCGTTTGTGTGTACTGTCCTCTTCGACTGAGCGGCGAAAGTCTGCTTCTCGCACAGGTAGAATTTGGGTGTTACTGTGTGCGCTGAGTCATTGAGCACTTCGACAGAGACTCCCAACGCCTCACCTGTTCATATATGGGAGAAGAAAAAAAAAACTTTATTTATATTGCAATTAATGCCACTCACATATGTTCTCTGTGAAATTGGGTTACCTTGCTTGACTCCCATTTTTTCCGTGGTAACATTTATAGTAACCTTTTTAGAGCCATAAAATGAAATGCTGGTTGCATGATGTTGCTCCTACCAAAACAAAAGACAGGAAGTTAAATCACTCATTTGAGTCAGCATTATTCAAATCTGTGATATCATTGTAAAGTAAAGCCAACACACACAGGACGCACAAGTGGAAACTACAAGAAAACTTGATTCAACTATGATGGGAAATCAGTTCTATACCTTAAGTCCGATGAGGATCATTTCTGATTTGGAGGCAAAGGGGAACTCAGACTTGGTCAGAAAAGGGAACTCAGTCTTGGTTTTGTGGACAAGCCAGATTGACTGAGTCAGCTGTGCTCGCAAGGTGTACGTTATTTTGCCCCATTTCCCCTCATAAGATGAAGGCATGTCTCTGTGAGGAAATAATCCAGAGGAATCAGGTGCATTATTCTTTTTTTTCTCTTAATTAAATGTTTATGATAAATAAATTATGAATTCCATATAAATGTTTAGGTGAGATTGGTACACGCACATATTTGGAATCAGAAAGGTGAATGGATACACATTTCTCCCAGGGCTGATGATTTCTGAACCTTACAAAAGAAAAAAAAACATTACACACACATTGATCAGTTTGTTTAGAGACTGTGAAATATTCATCAATCCAAAAGATTTAAGCAACTTCTTTCTGTCAGTACTCACCATCTCCTTTGTTTTTATCCTGCAGAATAATGTGTTCAAAATAAAAGTATTTCTTCTTGTTGCTGTAAACCTCTGTGCCTTGCTTTCCGTGTTCACACCACGTCACTTTAGCTTTTCCTTTGGCTTTGACCAAAAAACACTGCACTTTGGTTTCCTTGCTGGTCACCACCGTCACCCTTCCTGAGAGAGTGTCCCCAGGAGAGAAGGTGCCTCGTTCATTCACTTTGTTATAATCCACAGAGAGGTGCTTTACCGTCATTTTAAGACAACATCAAATAACCAACCCAAATATTCTGGACTGAAAATGATCCTTCTTTTGTGGAAAATAAATCCTACACATTTGCTGGAAGCAGGTTTAGAAATGATCCACGAGGGTATTAAAGTGGGGCCTTCCGCTGATGAACTACCACCAGGTGTTACTGGTGTGTGCACTGTCGCGGTGGACTCCTCCAGAACCAGTATCTGTGTCAGACACTGATCACGTGATCACAAGCTGCAGGTGTCATTTTCACAAAGGTAACTCTAGCCAGAAGCCTCGCAGGATAAATTAGGCCAAATGAACTGAGAATGACATCAAGCATGTGCCAAGACAAAAGGCACATAACACTATGTATGCATATGTTTTCAATAACATTGATTTTCTATTCTTCCACTGAAAACAATAAAGTGATGAGTAGAAACATTTTACATTTTACACGCATGCACATTTACTGGACAAATACACAGATATAAATATGCAGTCACGTCTGTATTGTTGGATAAGAAATATTAAATGTGACCTTGTCGAATGACTGTAATAATATGTATGCGCATATTTTATGATTTATTCATTGTCTGAAAAAACAAAATGCAAAGTAGAGACCATACTGTGACTTCTTGTCACATCCTTAATTATTATCATTAATTATATTATTAAGTATACAACAACAGAAGTATATAATATAGGTCTGCAGTGAAATAAATAAATCAAATAAACACAATACACAGCATTCAGGAACTGACAAATAGTCACATATTCACAGCAACACGTGATTACAAACAAGCATGAGCATGTGCAACAATTTGTCAAAGCAGTCATGGTTTGGGTCAGCTAGGCAATATATCTGAAAAGTTGCAAACCTGTGGCTCCAGAGAGGCTGCATGAAAACTTTGTTTAGGGCCAAAGACTACAAGTTTGAAAGGCAAAAAAAAATTCTGGGGATTGGAGTGAAATCACCAGACCTCTGTGGCCTGCTTTGCTAACCAGACCGATCTGTGATAAGCACTGTTCTATTTTACTTTATATAATTGGATTCAACTTTGTCTTCTTTATATCACCAGAATGATCTTACACTGTTATATGCGGTCACATTCATAATTGTAAATTGTATCATATCATGTCACAAAATAAAACCTGTGATAAAATATACTCAAATAAACATTAACAGTCTCTTAAAATGCAAACAGACCGAGCCCACAAGAGGACATAAATCTGGTCTGGTGCACACTGGTAACTATCTTGTAAGCATGTGAAACCTTCTCATGCTCACAAGATAGTTACCATATTCTTTCAGGTACGCTGGTTTAAGTTTCCAGAACTGGCAAAAAAAATAAATAATAAAATAAACTTATTTTGCTAAAGAGAACAGCGCTGAAGCTAGGTAATTATATGTCTGCTCTCATAGTCATTGCATGATCTGAAGATAAAATTTAAACAGCACTGACTTTTTTTCTTAAGCACGCAAATTTTGTTTTGTTTGTTTTTTTACACGTCTCTTTAGAGGCACCATATAAATGCAATCAAATGGCATTTCATAATATTTCTTAAACTCTTTCAAAACTTTTTATTTCACTTACTTATTTTGCAATGATGATGCATTTTATAATTATTTAACAAATCACACTAACATCCAGTTATTCATTACAATGACTGCAATATGATGATCTTTTATTGGTCCCCAAAGGAAATATGGTTGTTGCATTAAAAAAATAAATACATTTAGAGAAACATAATAAAAAAATAAGATTAACTATAAATATATTAAATAAAAATAACTGAATACAGTGTAAACAATATATAAGTAATTAACTTAACACTC
>JBAJHX010000076.1:11466004-11477967 GCA_037176925.1 Amniataba percoides
CTAATAATAACAATAATAACAATAATTTCAACATCACTCCAAGGGCTCTCACCTTGGAAGAAACCAGATTTTTCAAGATTCACATCCATGGCGACTGTTCCTGAGTTGAAAAATTTCATTTTCTTATCCTTAGACTCGTGCTGTGGTGTCTGAACGAAGAGCAGATTCATTAATGCAATAAACTGAAACAACCACCACAGAAACCCACCCAGAGAAATACCACAAGCTGAGCAAGTTCAACAGGTGCCCTGCTAATACATTTCAATTTTAGAATATGGCCTTAAAGAAATGTTTCATCAGCTACATCGAGTATTGTGCATTTTTAATGTTGAATTTACACGGCGCACATTTGCTGAACACAAACACTTTATTCCATCCACTCCTGGAAGCAGTTGGGGTTTGAGCACTTTTCTCAACACACCTCACTGCAGGTACTAAAATAAGGACAATAGTTACTTCACTGCCATCAGGAGCCAACACAGATTTTTTTATCCTGTCAGGAGACATGAAGATGTAATTTAACACATACCATCAGCCCAGGGTCAATGTTCAGGTCTGCCTTTGACTCAAAGCTGAGCTTAGTTTCATCTTTCTGGTCAATCCTCATTGATCTCTTCAGCCTGGCTTCCAGCAAGTACACAATTTTCCCAACAGAACCCTTGAAGGAGGAGGGCAGAGGCCTGAAGCACGAGAGCAGACGGCCAGAAGAACATGAGAAATTGACAGGACATTTTTATGCACTGCTCATACAGGAAAGAAAGCAATGCCATGAATATACACACTATACAGTGGGTCTATTAAATAAACCAACCTCTACATTTTTATGTTTTAATAAAACTATCAAAATAAACCACTTTTTAAAGAAATCAGAGACTGGTCTATTAAATGTTTTTTTTATGAGATGAATATACATACTATACAATAGGTCTATAAATTACACCAAACCTGCTTTGTTTTTTTAGAAAATAACATGCAAGTATTATATTTTGATTTAATTGTTAAATGTCTACAGGGGATAAGGGTGTGTTCACTCCAAGTCTTTATGAAAGTATTAAAAGAATATGAACGTACTGATAAGGGAACTGAAAGGTGAATGGGTAAACATGACATCCAGGAGGAACAACACTGCTGTCTGAAAAGAAGCAAGAAACTGTGAGGCTTTGTAAAAAAAAAAGTCAAATCACCTGTTTACTTTGTGACTTTTACAAGTTCTCATGTTCGAACTTGCCCTTTGGTCCTCACCACAGGCTGAGGCAGAGTTTTGTGAAATACTCACATGTTTCTCCATTCTGGTTCATCAGGAGTGTTTGTTCGTCACTTCCTGAGCAGAAATCAGCACAATGAATTAACAGCAATTAACATTTCTTAATGAAGCTTTT
The DNA here is from genome assembly GCA_037176925.1 of Amniataba percoides. Classification (NCBI taxonomy): domain Eukaryota; kingdom Metazoa; phylum Chordata; class Actinopteri; order Centrarchiformes; family Terapontidae; genus Amniataba; species Amniataba percoides. The sequence goes on from JBAJHX010000076.1 coordinate 11,467,384, forward strand.
AAACATTTGATTAAAATAAAAGGAGGTCAGAAAGGGTGAAAAATGCCTGTCTCATTTTCCCTATGGACTGATAGGGAAAATGTGACAGGCATTTTTCAACTGAGATGACTGAGGGAAAACTCAGATGGCTTAAAGTAACTATACTAGTATCAATTAACAAAGTAACTGCAGGCTTCCTACTGATTGACTACTCACTGATCAGCTCCAGTCATTATTGCTTTTTGATGATATTGGATTTTCAACATGACCACACTGATTACGATTATGAAGACAGTATGAAGATGACTACGATTACGATTACGATTATTCGCAACCTAATGTCTGCAACGTACTTTAACAAATTTTACTTTGTTTCTCCAGCACATTTTAGGTATTTCCAGCTCAGAAAGACCTTGGTCGGCAGGATGCTGTCTTATTTAAAGTTACTCCTATAGTTAGTATGGTTATCTGTGAGTTGTTTTATTTGTTTATTTATTTGTTCCCTCTGTCACTCTCTTCCAAAACAGGATGTTGATTAGGAGACGCTTCCACTTCTGTCCACAGGGGGCGCCAAAATCTCCACTAAACTTCCTTGAAGTTGTTTTGAGGTTTTTCCTCACTCATGTCTGCGGAAGGAGAAATCAGCGCGCTGAAAACCGATTTGCTTTACATGCAAACGTGCACACACACAACCCCTATTACCTCCGTGTTTACATGCAATTTATTTATGAAAACTATTTTTGTTTTGTTTTGTTTTTTTGCTTGTTTGTTTGACGTTGTTGTTTTCGCGCGGGCGTCACGGCGAGTCTTTTATTTTGAAACTTCGCCTCGCTGCGCCGCCGCCTACCTTGTTTGTTTTTTTCCCCAACAAAGTAGTGCTTCACGCTGAAGTACTTCTCCTTGGAGTGGTACACCACCGTGGTCTGGCCGTGCCTCTCGGACCACAGGACCTCCGCCTTCCCCTTGAACTTGATGAGCAGCGCGTCCATGTGGCACTCTTTGGCCACCTCCAGCTGCACGCGACCCGACACGGTGTCCCCGTGAGTGAAGGTGTTCCCCTTGTTCACGGGGTCATACGTCACTTTGATGCTCTTCACGGTGCTCGACATGCTGCCAGCTGCGACAGATACCCCTGATGATGATGATGTGAGGGGTGACAAAGAGGAGAGACTCGCTGACTTCCGCAGTGGGTGTTTCTTGATCCTGATCCTTCAGGAAGCTCCAGGAAACCTGACACCCCCACCCAACCGACCCCACCCCTTATTCCTTATGATAGGCCTGGTGACTGGTGTGGCCTAGTCCTGACAGGAAACCAGGTAATCTGTTTTTTTTTTTTGTTAATTATTAATCCATTCATACGTTTGATCATTATTTTTTTTAATCATGTGCAGACATCTGTTTCTGTCTGTTGCTTTTGGAGAGCTCAAAAACTCACTGATGTCATTTCAGTTGTTATCAGATTATTTATCGAAGCTGCACGCCACAAAAATACAAATGTAGGTTCATAAAAGTACCAAACCTTATTTCCATGAGGTAAAACGAGATTATCTAAAGGGTGAGCCAACTTGTTATCTGCTTAACTTTCAAAGTCATAAAATGTTTGACAAATGACTTCAGAGTTGCAACACAACTGACTTTGTGTGCATAATGTAAATTCACAAATCACTTTTGACTCCTGATGCATGTGAAGATAAGTGAAGCCAACCCTGTGTCAGATTACAAACAGGCTCACACCGCGGTACCACACTACACAGATTACATGACTGAGAATAAAAAAATGTAAAATACTGCCATCTCCTGACATGTTTAGCAGAGGCTTAACATAAACAAAGTGATGTTAAAAATGTTCAACACCAGAATGGCCCAGTTAAAGGACTCTGATGTCGCTCTGCAACAGAAATCATTAAACACTGCACTAATCACATAAAAACATCGTCATATTTTGCATTTTTCTGTTTCCAGCTGTTACATGACAAATAGTAGACAGCTTTTAATTGTTTTTTAATTGAGTTAAATAGTTTAAATAGTTGTGCTGTTTTGGTAGTTTGCAGTTGGTTTAATTTACTATAAATAAATACCTTTCACTTTGATTTGTTTGCTTGAATGGTTTCTTAGAAAAATGGTATATACTCTATTCAGTTTGGCTGTGTCAGGTCTAAAAAAGAGACTGGGCCTTAACAGGTTAAACACTTGAAGATCCAATCGTCAATAAAACGTATGTATTGATATTTAAGGTGTGTTGGTCAATTCACCACGTCAACTCATGGCTTGAGTAACATGCAAGAAAATGTTCCATCTTAAAATTTTCCAGAATCTGCCCTTGCAGCCTTTGGTCAGCACAGTTAATTAAATCATTGTTGATTTAGTTTCCCAGCAAAGATGAAAAAGCAGTGAAAGCATTCATTCATTTAATAAACTTTACCTGGGAATTGGTGTTTTGAATGTGGCTTCACTTGCTCCGCACAAACATTTAAGAAGATTTTCTCTTGTGGAAGTACAAAACAAATCTAAGAGTTAGGTCAGTTTGGGCAAGAGTGCACTAAATTCAGTGACGTGCGGTGAAGTTCACGGCTCATGAGGCACTTACTCATATGAACCCTCTCATGTGCCCCCTTCAGAGCAGCAGAGTTCTGTCTGCCTCATCTTGTGCTTTTTCACTGTGGTTTTATGTCTGACCAGCAAGATTAAATATGTCACAGACATTAGCATATCACAGACATTAGCCAGAATGTGGAAAATTAGGGTGTATAATAAGCATATCTGCAAAAAATGTGTTCAGCCTAGTTTGTGTTTCTCCTCCTTTGAACAGGAATTGTGCACATTCAGCTATTTTGACTACAGAAATGTTCAAAATGATAGGAAAATGAATTTATAACAGAGAAGAGTGGACATATATCATTATGCATTTTATGTTTTTTTTTTTTTTTTTTTTACTTTTCGTGATGAAAATCCCCTGATTGCACATCCCTCACTATATTACACCAAATGTACAATACAGAGGTGTTTAATGGAAACGTGGTTATGATGGACCCAGCAGATAAAGCCTCTCCTGGTGAGGGAGGATGAGTCGTGCTTTGTGGGCCTCCGCAGAGACCAAAACATTAAATAAAAGGAGGCAGCCCTGTCAGTAGCACTGAAGGAATACCCCCTCTACTCTGGACTGGCAAAGCAATTACCTGGAGTGGCAGAAGGATCAACCATCACGCCAGCTAGCCTCCGTCCAGTCTCCCTGCACACAAGCATCCAGCCCGTCAGCTTCCACCATGTCAACAATCAATTAGTCTGGAAGGTTGTGAGCCTGCAGCCTGCATGTCCTTTCATGCCGCCTGACTGTCCTGAGCTGCAGCAGTCACCTGCTCCTGACCCCCAGTCTGCCATTCCAGCTGACTTCCAACTTGACCTCTGACCCCCTCTCAGCTTTCCCTTCAATGAACTATTTCTTACAGTGGAATGGGAAAAAAAACAATGTTCACGCTCGCTGACAGCAATAAAGACTGGCAAGAGTCTAGTTTAGTTTGAGTGATTTACACCATAACAAACCAATATTTATAATGATTATGAATGAACAGTTTATGGACCCACAGGGCTTCCTTAGTACTCCAGTGCAATTTACATTTCTGCTATAATACCATTTCTGCATTGAGATATGTTGCACATGGGAATAAGTAATATAACTGTGGAATTAGATTAATTTTATTATAATTACTAAATTACATTTGTTTGTCTTTTTCACTTTCATTCACTCTCTTCTCTATAAGCTATAAGTTTTGAAGAATTAAAATAATTTTTTCTGTATTTGGTAATCTATCTAGAGATCATGTTAAGGAGTGATAGATTATACTTGTACACTCGATACACGTCTTTCATTTTCTGTGCTCCTTTTTAAACACCTTTTGCAATGTGACATCTGAACATTAAGCATCAACACTTTATGCTGATGCTTGATACTGAAGTACTTTTCCTTGGAGTCGTACCAAACACCACCAATCGTCTCGGTCCACATGACCTCAACTTTTCCCTTGTATTTAATCAACTTTTTTCAACGCTGCATGCAAAAATACAACCATAGGTTCATAAAAGGGCCAAACCTTATTTCCATTAGCTAAGATAAGATAATCTGAGGGTATCTACTGATGAGCAAACCTGTTATCTGCTAGACCTTTAGAGACATAAAGTCCAAATCAAATGACTTTTGGTCACAGTAGCACAACAGCACAGCCGAGGACTTTGTGTGCTTAATAAAAAAATGGAAATCCATATTTGATGTCTGATGGAAAAGATTACTTAAGCACATCCCTGTTGTTTCAGACTCCAAAAACAAAATGTGATGTTAAATACCTTAATTTCAAGCTTGTGTGCTATTGTGTATTATGCTGCTAAATCTAGTGTGTTCATTAATATTTAACCACTGCTTTGCTGGCTTTTTTTTTTTTTGTCTAATCATGTCTAAAATGCTGCCTGTAGTAGATTCAATTAAGACTTGAACACAGTGGTGCACTACTGCTGATTCTATATGGAAGAATCATTGCCAGTGGAGAAAAGTACTCAGATGATGCTGATACACTAAGTGCTGAAAGTGAGTCATCTGTTCCACTTGACTCACTCAGAATTTTTTTTCAGTGGAAAGAAAATACAAATGTTAGACCTCATTGAGAACAAACACTTTCCTTTGACTAGCTATGTTTTACAATGGACACATAGGATACATGATTGCTGATGCATTTCCCCTTAACTTTCCCCTGCAATGGTTACCGTCAACACCTTCCTAAATAATAAAATAAGAAAGAATTTGAGTACAGTGGAGGACTAGTCTGAACCTACAGCTGTAATTCTTCATTTTATCGTATCATTCTGTGAATTAAAAAAGCCCTCCAAATCTGAGCATCTGAGCAAGTTTGAGTGCTTTGCTTCTAGAGTTTTTCATCACAGTTGCTGAAGGAGGGGTACATCCCACCTGTCTGGTAGGGTGGAGGTGGAGCAGAAGGGCCCGAGGCTGTTGGGTTTTGGAGGAAGCTGGTTCCTCCTGGCATGTCTGTGTTTGCAAACGCTCCAAATCCATAGGTAGGAGCAGACGGATTTACCGCCCCTTTAGGCCCTGATGTAGCAGGCAGGATGACTATGGGGAAGTTCACCTCGGGATCAAAAGCGTGCTTGACACCCACGTAGACCTGTGGTGGAGAAACAATCAGTGCTTATGGCCATCAAGCAGCCTTTCTTAAATTCTTAGCAAGCAATAACGTGCTCTCTGTGCTCTGCAAAGCATGCTTTCTTAAGCATAATAGTCCCTTATACTCTTTGATTGATTGCCTACACATGAGACAGAAAGCAATATAAAATAAAAAAATGTTGACTCACGTCTCACTCACTTACTTTGTAAGTCCCAAATGATAAAACCAAGTGTGTGTAATTTTGATTCAGTAATGCTCACCACTAAACCAAGTCAGTGTAACTTTTTTGGAACAGCAGCCTCTTACTCAAGAGAGTGAGAAGGTCTGGCACCATGCGCTATACTTTGAGCTACAAATGGTTCAGATGGCAGGAGTTCATCTGTTGCTCCAACCTAACGTTATAATCTTTGGAGTGAATTTAGTTATTTGAGATCGCAGATGTACTTGCCACACATTGTAGAGCACTTTGTGATTTTGGACTTTATAGGGAAAACAAATACATGTATATCAAATTAATGAAAATCCCTTCAATGAAACATTGTTTCAAGAGACATGATCTTTTTAGGTGAAGTCACATAAGAACAAATGAACAACTCTTTGTCTTCTGGTCATGTAAATACTCACCAAGAGTCTGTGCTCCACTTTGATGATGTTGCAGTTCTGGATGGAGGGCTCCATATCATGAGGGATGGTGATGAGTCTTGTGATCTTCTCATCGGTGAAAGGAGGGATGGGCTCTCCCGATTCTTTTAAGAGGTCTTTACTTTCAACTTTTTTCTTGTCATTTGCAAAGAAGCTGGACTTTCTGTATATGCGGTACTTTGGATTGACTGCACGAGATAACCTGTTCTTAACATTGGCCTCAATCATCAGTCCCTCCCCTGTAAAACAGACCGGACATGTCAGGGCAACTATTTGCTTGAGTATTATCATAACTATATTCTAATTATTTCAATCACTCCGAGGGCTCTCACCTTGGAAGAAACCATTTTTTTCAAGTTTCACATCAATGTAAACTTCTTTTGAGCTGAAAAATTGTTCATGATTATCAAACCCATGCTGTGGTGTCTGAAAAAAGACCAGATTGATTAGAGGGAGAAATAAATACTCAAACTTCTTGGCTTTTATTCTGGTGTCTATATAATGTCCACAACAAAAGCTGTGTCAAATGAGTCAATTCAGCAGGTGCCCTGCTAATAAAACTCATATAATTTCAGTTTTAGAATATGGCCTTAAAGAAATGTTTCATCAGCTACATCGAGTATTGTGCATTTTTAATGTTGAGTTTACACGGCGCACATTTGGTGAATACAAACACTTTATTCCATCCACTCCTGGAAGCAGTTGGGGTTTAAGCACTTAAGTCACTCAAGTGCTCTCACTCAACTGATTTTTTTTTTACCCTGTTGGAGAGACATGAAGGTGTAATTCAATACATACTGTTAACCAGGATTCAGCCATCAGGTCAGTCTTTGACGCAAAGTTGACCATCTCTGAATACGTCAGGTCCATGTTCATTGATCTCTTCAGCCTGGCCTCCAGCGAGTACACAATTGTCCCAACAGGACCACTGAAGGAGGAGGGCAGAGGCCTGAAGCACGAGAGTAGACGGACAGAAGAACATGAGAATTTGACTTGACAATTTTATGCACTGCTTATACAGGAAAGGAAGCAATCATGAACATGAATATACACACTAGTAGGTCTGTAAGATAAACCAGCCTCAGCCAAACTGCTAACTATGAAAAAACAGAGATTGGTCTGTTAAATGTTTTTTGAGGGTAATATGCACAGGCCATATTTTAATTGAAGAAGATAAGGCTGTGTTTGCTGCAGCTCTTAATAAAAGAATTAAAAGAATATGAACTTACCTTAAAGGAAACTGAAAGGTAAATGGGTAGACATAGCATCCAGGAGGAACAACACTGCTGTCTGAAAAGAGGTAAAAAACTGTAAGGCTTTGTAAAGAAGATGCTAAAACAACTGTTTACTTTGTGACTTTTTTAAGTGTGAACTTGCCCTTTGGTCTTTGCCACAGGCTGAGGCAGAGTTGTGTGAAATACTCACATGTTGCTCCATTCTGGTTCATCAGAAATGTTTGTTTGTCACCTCCTGAGCAGAAATCAGCACAATGAATTAACAGCAATTAACATTTATCACTCAAGCTATTAAACATTAGCTTTTAAGAAAATGCTTTTTCTTTTTTCATTTCAGACCCAGGGAATCCCATATAATTTGACTTTACTATCACATTAGATTAAAAAACAACAAATCCTCACAACATCGAGAAAACCAGAGACTCTTTTTGTACTTTTTTGCACTAACCAGTTTTTTTTTAAACATAAATCACCATCCATTACCATTGATTGTTGAGGGGTTTTTGTAACAATATTATGAAGACTTATTTTGAAGTCTTAGATCGCATTTAACCACTTACCTTTGAAAACTTTGTTTCGAATAAAGTAGCCCTTCATGCTGAAGTACTTCTCCTTACTCTGATACTCAGTAAACCTCTTATTGTGCCTCTCGGTCCACTTGACCTCAGCTTTCCCCTTGAATTTAATCAACAGAGCGTCTATGTGACACTCTTTGGTCACCTCCAGGTGGACGTGTCCCGAAATGTTGTCTCCATTGGTAAAAATGTTGTTCTCATTAGGAGGGTTGTAGGTCACTTTGAGGCTCTTTACATATGCCATTGTGCTGCGTAGTGCACGTCTCCAAGCTGATGTGAGCCAAAGTTAAAAGCAGGAGATATAAAGACGTCTGACTTCCTCTGTGGGTGTGTCCTGATCTGGAGAGTGAAACTTTACATCATATACAGACGTATGTTTCTCTGTCAAACAATGATGTGAACAATTTAGTTTCCTTTTAGTCTGCGCGTATGAGTAGTTTTTTGACATTGCTGCATATTACACAAAAATATAATTGTGGGCTAATAAATCCTATGAGGTAAGATAAGATGATCTAAAGGGTATTTACTGCTGAGCCAGCCTGTGAGCTGCCTTATAAAATGGCCAATAAAATCATAATCAAACGACTTTTGGTCACAACAGCACTTTGTGTGCTTCACATAAGCAGATCCATGAAAAGATATATGAAGCACGTCCCTGATGAATTAGACTGCATAAGTCAAAGAGTTACTGAAACTAGTGTAGAAATTGATAAATATAATTAATATTCTGCCCTACAGCCTCCTCCTGACATGTTTAACAGAGTAAACCTGTTAACCACAAACACTTAAGTGACAAACTGGCAGTTACCCTGTGCTTATCTCATGTACGAGACAGTGTGGCAATAAAAGATACAAATATGGGTCAAAGTAACTTTCCTCATAACTTCAAGCCTATGGACACAAATGTTTGCTGTGCCTGAGTTTTTACTCTGTATTATACTGCACTGTTAGACCATATGCTTTCTATGTTCAATGAGTGTTGAGGGTTTTATTTTCAGACAACCTCTGCCTGTAGCTGAACTACTGCTGAATACATATGGAGTGCTGATTATGTTTTATTGACTGCAATTCATGTAAGTTGGCATGGACAAAATATTAGAAACACCAGCCAGTAAATGAAATCCAACAGAACCCTACCAATAGCTAAAACATCTAAAATGACCAACTCAATCAATAGTTTTATTTCCCGCTTCCCTTTTAACTAAGTTGCTTATGAAATACAAATATTGATTATATGACAAAATTTTTCATCAAATTCAACATTTAATCGGGTTACATTTTTTCTTATTGTATACAGTAAGTAATGATAAAACCAAAGTGAGTCATCTGTTACAAAAACAAAAAACATTTGGGAAGGTTGCTGCCCACTTCCTTGTCTGACACATTTCAACAAATGTCTACAAATGCTGAACTATGACCACAGCCAGCATGTGACTCATTCATATTTTATTTTCCAGTGGAAAGAAAATACAAATGTTGAGCCGCATTGAGAACAAACAGTTTGGCTGTCGGGATCTTGGTGCAGGACGAAGTGAAGTTTGGACCCCGGATGTAGATGAGACCGTAGTCAGAGTAGATTAAATTACTCTTTATTTTGGGAAAAACCAGAGAGGAACACGGCGGACAGGAAAGGTAGACGTGAGCAGAGGAGTGAATACAAAAAGTAAAACTGGAGAAGATAAACTCAAAGACAGGAGACAAGAAACAACTGACACAGAATGCATGGGACGAGAGACAATGAGGACACAAGGAAGAACATGAACACAAGACAAGATAACACAAGGGGAAAAAACACAAAGGGGCACAAGAAACACAAGGTAAAGAAAACAGAAAATGCAATAATGCAAACCATAACATGGACAAGGTTCTTGTGACTCAAAGTTTATCTGTTGGTTTGAGCATGAACATTCAGCGATGTTTTACAATGGACACATAGGATACATGACTGCTGAGGTGTTTCTCCTTAACCTTCCCCTTCGCTGGTTAGCATCCACTCCTTCCCAAATATTAAAATAAAAAGGACTCCTAGGATGTGAGCACAGTGGAGGATTAGTGTGAACGTCTATGTAAATTTCTTTTTAAAAAGCAAACTCTTATTTCTTCAAACAGTCTTAGTAATGCTTTTTTTTTGTTTGCTATTTTACCTAGACAACTAGGATTCAGCGTTAATATATTAGAGCAGTAATGCTTCATTTCATCTTCATATTACCGTGTCATACTGTTCCAAATGTGCATAAGTTCTTTTAGTTCTTCTAGGATTTTCCATCATCATTGCTGAAGGAGGGGTACATCCAACTTGTCTCGTAGGATGGAGGTGGAGCAGAAGGGTCCAAGACCATTGGGTTTTGTAGGAAGCTGGTTCCTCCTAGCATGTCTGTGTTTGCAAATGTGCCAAATTCATAGGTAGGAGCAGACGGACCCACTGTCTCTTCAAGCCTCAGTACAGCAGGCAGGATTACTATGGGGAGCTTCACCTTGGGGTCCACAGCATACTTGACATCCAGATAGACCTGTGGTGGAGAAACAGTTAGTACTTATGGTCTGTTATATGTTTTGGGAAGAGAGACACACATCATTAGTATTTCAGAAATAATGGTATTGAGCAGGCTCCAACTGGACATTTGGGAACTGTCAAATGCCAGAGAGTTCAGCACGCCTAATGGGCCGCTAACCTGCAAACAATGTAGACAAAGAAAAGTTGCGTGGGTAAAAAAATTACATCCCAGCTGTAACTTGATTCTGGGACAGCCCATCTGTTTTGGCGTTACACAACCCAAAATAAAGTCGACAGACGATCAGAGAGGGTCAAAGGACAGAGGGTGTCACAACTGTACGGACTATAAACCCCTCTGAGGCAAACAATGTTTGTGATTTTGGGCTTTAAATAAATACATTTGAAATGTTCTGCTCTCTGTGAGGACTGCGTGTTACGGTGAGCGTATTGCGTCACTTCCTGTTTACCTTGTTCTAGAGCTGTGTGAATAG
>JBAJHX010000076.1:11487121-11502192 GCA_037176925.1 Amniataba percoides
TACATGTGCGTGCCGGGGGGCAGTTTGGTCGTCCCACCTGCGGCTGTGAGGGGGAGACAGACACACAGACAGACACAGACAGACAGAGAGTGAGTTGGCTGCTCGGTGGGCGCGCAGTGTGACGCTGCAGACGCGCACGCACGCACCGCCGTCCTGCTGCATGATGACGCTGCGCAGCTTGAAGAAGTCCAGCCGGGCGGAGTAGTGTCTCCGCCGGTTTTTCCCCCCGCCGCCGCTCGACCAGTGGACCTTCGCCTTCCCCTGCAGGACCATGGAGATGGACGAGATCCTGGTCTCCTTGGTGAGGTCGAAGGAGAAGTGTCCTACGATCAGGTCCCCGCTGGTGAAAGAGCTCCTCTCGTTGTGAGAGCTGAAAGCGATGCTGAAGTTTCTGATCGTCTGCTGGAACATGGCCGAGACTCGAGTTAAGGTTTTTTTTTTTTTTTTTTACAAAAAGAGAGACGAAATAAACTAACTTTTTACGTGTTAACGTTTTCTTGCAGAGAGACAGTCCGCTCGGGTGACAGGAAGAGAAAAGAAACCACCAGTTTGAGCAGGAAAATCAGCGCTCAGACTCATTGTTTTGCAAATGTAGCTACGAGATTGCGCATGCGCAGAGCGTGTCGGAGGACCAGCCCTGATCCCAGGCCGGGGTCAGATACTGAACTGTGGGAAACTACAGCAAGCCAGGCGGTTTGTGGAGATTGGATTGGATAGGATTGGACTGTCACTTAACTTCCATCGTTTGAGATGATTTGCAGATAATAAAAAGTGAAGTTGTTTGGTAGGTTAAGATGATGCATTTTTTATTCTTCAGTCAAACTGTGGTGAGAAACTGAAAAAATAACCTTCATGTTGCCAGCAGGTCAGGAGGCTCCAATAAGTGAACATAGGTCAACTAGTAAACTGCTTTTCTGCTGTACTAAGTTTTTGATGGTATTCTGATCATTCATTTTTGACTCTCATATCTTCTAAAAGAGGATGCAGCAACTCGGTGACAGATTAAATCAGCTGATCTGCTCTGCAACATATTTATCTGCTGACACGAATCAGCCTGATTTGTTTCTTGCTTCTTCATCTTTGATTAAAAATAAAAGAAGAACCCTGATGTTCTGGCCTGAGGGGTAGCGCCGAGCGTGTGTCTAGTTTTCTGAATCATTTTATCTCAGCTCTAACAAATTTTGAAAACTCTATGGTAGAAACTGTCTGGTCTTCTGCAATGATTCATCAGTAGGAGAGAGATTATGTCCCACAACAGGGCATTGATAAATACATTAGCATCAAAGCTGCTTAAAGAGCAGCTTTTTTTCTATTTTTTCTATTTTTTTTTGTTGGAATGGGTCTAAATGATCATAATCCAAACAGATTTTTTTAAATGTTCTAAGTGCTGGTGAACCTCCACGGTGCCCTCTGCTGGAGGCTTCTTGAAACTACCACTTTTTGCTTGAAAGACATTATATTAGTGTGTATCCTGAACTCAACACTGGTGAGTTTTCCTCCAAACTGCTTCACATACGTCGCTTGCAATGAGCCCGGACATCCATCCATCCATCCATCCATTTTCTAACCCGCTGTATCCTGCACTCAGGGTCACGGGGGTGCTGGAGCCTCCCAGCTGTCTTAGGGCGAAGGCGGGGTTACACCCTGGACCTGTCGCCAGTCAGTCGCAGGGCCACATAGAGGACGTACAACCACTCACACTCACATTCACACCTAAGGCCAATTTAGATTTGCCAATCCACCTCATGCATGTCTTTGGATTGTGGGAAGAAGCCGTAGTAACCGGAGAGAACCCACGCAGACACAGGGAGAACATGCAAACTCCACACAGAAGGGCCTGCCTCGACTGGGTATCGATGATCCAGGACTTTAATTCACTTTTCGGTCCATTTTAATTGTGGTATTGCAGTTCTACTGGTGGCTAGAACATGCTGTCAGAGGTGTCGATGCATCTCAGGTTTGGTTTGATTTGCACAATTTTGGGGTAAAAAAAAAAACTTCAACAGCAATGAATCTTTCCAAAATAATGTCCGTGTTACTGTGGAGAACCAACAAAACACTCTCTCTTGTATTATGATGGGGGATCATTCTTCAGTAGAAAGTAGCTCCTGAACTGTGTCCAGCAAGGTTTGAGAATTATAAAAGATGGGAACATTACATCAGCATTTATTGTCAATGTTACATGTATCAAAAAACAAAACAAAAAAACATTAATTTCCATTTTATTGCCATCTCTGAGATGAAAAAGCAAAAACAGGACAAATCTGTCTCAAGGGGAAAGTAAGAAAATGTTTTTTGTAATTTGTGTGAATTGTGGTCATTTAACCACTAGATGGCAATAAATACTTTATTCTAAAGCTCACTATGGATCATATCAATCACTGAATATACAGAATTTACAGACAACAAACCCATCGTTTTGAACATAAATGTCAGATTTCTATCTGATGCAGATCACGTCTTTCAAAACAACTCCCTCAGTAAGCTTCACACTGCCATTATAAACATCATGTTTTGTAATGCTACAATAACTAGAAGTTAAACTGCCTTTTGATAGGTTTATGGTACACAATACAGCCATAAAACGCTGATAACGAGCCATTAAAACAGACAGCACAAGGCATTTTAAACACTCTTGGCACAAGTTAACTCGACCACATATCTTTTCATACCTGCTGTCTCGCTCTATTTGAGAAGGGATCAGACCTGCCAGCGGTTTCCTCTAAAGTGTGAGATTTCCTTTGGAGTGTGGTGAGGCACAACATATTGTACAAATGACTTGTCAGAGATTGTGTTTGTTCTGTTACAGATGCATGGAGGCCATGCATTACTCACTATACCTGTCTCACTCTTTGGTGGTGCTTCTTCTGCTGAATGTTGAAAGATGTTGAAAGCAGAAGTAGGTAACTTATTTTAAAATACTACGTATATTTGCTATTATATCATGTTTGCTAAAATGCTCACTATGTAATACACACATTACTCCAAACTTCAAAGTGAGTCCACTTTCTTCTAATTCTACTGACCGCAGTTTTCCTCTCATACAGCTGTCACATGCAGGGATTCTGCTAAAAGCACAAAACCACAACTTATAATATCTGCTGTCGGTACGTTAACAGCACTGTCAGTAGTGCACTTTTTGAGAATTAAGAAGAATCGGCTTAAGAATTTAAGGAAGTTGTTTAATAGCTATCTCCATTACACCCCCAATCCCTTGTTTTATCCTTCAGTTTCTACGTGTTTATATGTGGGGACTTCACCAAGGCAAATGTTTGACAAGACAGTTTGTGGTATTTAGATCAGAATCTTGATGTGGCGCTCCAACCGCATCTTGAAACAGGAAGAGCAGAAGGTCGCTCCACTCGACACACTTTAATCACTGTCGTCTGTTATTCAATCTAACTGTCCATTAGCTACTCAAAGACTTTACACTCGGGCCTATAAACAGTGGAAAGAATGCACCGTTGCAGTGGCACTGGGAAATCCCGATACAGACTTGTGCAAAGCGGCACGCACACAAGAAAACCAACGTCCCAGCTGTTTTGCAGCAGTGCCACTCCGATGTTGTTAAGGATCACTCATAAATTTAGCTTATTGATAAGCTGTCACATAAAGCACAGGCGTCACTCACTTCTCCAGCTTTCATTCGCCCTTATTCATCAAAAAGGGGCCGAGTAAGGAATGAGAAACAGTGAACTCATTGAACTAATACGCTGTGTGATAACAATCATGCCACCTTTTTGTCCTCATAGCTGATTTTCTGTGAGAGGCGACACGTGGCGCGGCGTTGTGAAAGGCCGCTGGTTGTAAACGTGGAAGTCTGATGTAGACAAGCATTTGCCACGTTCTGCTTACAAATAAAGGAGTCTGAGCAACATGATCTTTTGATGCGGATCTTCATGTTAGACATTAATGTGTGTGTGTGTTGCTTTGGTGGAGTGCACTCACACACACACACAGCCGTTTATAATAGGCTTCGGCTTTAGCTGCCTCTGATAAGGGCACCTATCAGGTTTAGTTGAGCTCACAGTGACTTGACTCGGCCTGCCAACTCGGTAAACCAACCACACACGGTACGACGGCCGGGCGCATACACACCCATATACACACATCTGTCTCCCCATCCATCTGTTTATCTCATAGATATCACATCACGTCGTTAATTGGATCACGCGGTTGGTATTCTGATCTAGCCGTGTCCGGTGCTGGTGGAGTTACATCTCGAAGACAACTTTGTTTGTCTTCGCCTCGGTTCATTTCTCGCTTCTCTAGCTCATGTCGTTAGATCCCAAATACACCGAAACACCCATAATGCCGTTGTCCATTGTGAGTCTCTGGAGCCGCCCTCATCAGCCTCCATAATGAGCCCACTGATGTGTGTAGTCATCATCAAAGCTTCTGTCCACTCCTGTGTGCTCGAATAGAGAGGTTACTTACTGTTATGTCATTATTTCACCCCTTAATCAATCTCCAGTCTTCGCCTAACAATTTCCCTTTTCACCGTGTCACCCAGTTACAACACTATTGTTTGTTGTACAGGAATGGAGTAGACATTTCGGCTTATCAGATCTAAATCCAAAGTGAAGTAAAAGAACCCAGAGGATAAGCCGCGTTATTGATCTGTAGTTTCTACACACCGCCTCTCTCCTCCAGTTAATCCACAGGGTCAGCTCTAATGACATTGAGGAGCTCCTCTGGCAGTCGGCACTGCTGCCATTTGCAATTTAGATAGGAGGGAAAGGAGAGGAGGGGGGAGGAGGTGGATGGGGGTTGAAAACGAGGAGGGAAAGTTAAGGGAGATGAAAACGGGAGAGGAAGAGGAAGACTGAGGGAAAAAAAGTGACCGCAAAAAGGGGTAAAAGAGATGATGGATAAGAGGAAAAGGTGGGGAAGGGGGACAGCCAGCGGACAGGTGCACTGCGGGAAAATGGTTTTGGGAAGGGATGGATGGAAAACAGAGTGGGTGGATTTGGATGACAGGAAGGGAGAATTTGCTGAGATTCTGCTGAGTGGGTTATGTTATGTCCTACATAATAAATACCTACAGTGAATATAATTTGGCAACATTTGCTTAATACATGGAGGGAAAAAAATTGACATTTTGAGAAACTGGCTTATTTGCTTTCTCGCCAAGAGACTGACGAGAAGATTGATACCACTCTCATTCGTGTCCTTTAAATATGAAGGCTGGCAGCCCAGCTCATCTTAGGAGAACCAAAATGTAAAAACAGCAGATGGACTGTTTCTTGGCCAGGAGTAGTGACTTCCTGGAGTCTCCTATGGCTACCTGGCAACCTCATGGTGACAGCAAGAGCTGGGGATTTAACACATAACCTCTCTTAAACAGTCAAACTGTTGTTTTTACACTTCAGACAAACAAGAAAAAATGTGATCATTAGTGAGCTTTACAGGTGTGAGAGACTGATTTTTCTGTAACCTACAGGCAGACCCCCCTCTTTTCTAGTTTTTATGCTAAAGTAATCCCCCAGTGCTATCGGTTTTCTCACCTTACTCTTCTTAAGACAGTAAATAGGGTAAATCACTTCATAAAATGTTAAATTATTCCATGAACAGATGTGCAGGAGCCTCACTGATGGAAACGTACAATAAGTTTGGGCCACACCAAAAACAAATATTATACTTTCAAGCTCGTGTTCATTATTTTAATGTTCATATTAGACCTGTCTTGAGAGGAAAGGGTTAACTCTGTCAGATTTGCGTCGTTATGTGCCTTTTTTTTTCTGCACCCGCCAAAAGAATTCCTGTGGCAAAACAGGAAGGCGCAGTGGGAACAGTTGGCAACCCTAATCTCGTGCAGATCCTCTGATAGCTTTCTTCTCCACAAACAATGCCGGTCAGAACTGAGGAGGCTCTGGAGGGGCGTCGAAAGATCCGACAACCAGGCAGAGCCGAGCTCTTTGTCACCCCGCGACTGCTCAACACTCACAACGTGTTCATGCAGTCCCATGAAAAGATCACTTTTGGACACTGCCTCCCGGTGTTTCACTCCCTCCATCGTTTCTTACCTTTCTTTTATTTCTTTACTTTTCTCTTACAAGTACATTACAAGTAAAATTGCTTTCTCTTCCCATAGTGAGGGAGCACAGAGGTCCAGATGTACAGTCTCCACGTCTGTCTGCATGTTAATTAAGTAACAATCCGCCCGGCCAATAACTTATTAAATACGAGTCAGACAATGGGAGAAGACCTGTTTGGGGTTTTCCTGAAAAGTTCACCGCATCATGAAGTCAGAGCGAAAGAATGCTTTTTTTTAAAAAAGAGCACCACAGTTCGCTCCCTCTGCGGTCAGACTTTAAAAGCTAATGCTGCCACCGTGATGTCATTACCACAGGGCCAGCGCTTCGGCTAATGAGTCAGGAGGAGTACGGCGTCTCATAACGTGGCCTACATGCACTAATCGCCCTCTGTCTGTCTGTCTGTCAGTCAGTCTGTCTGTCTGTCTCTCTCTCCCCCCTGTGGTTAACACCCTGACACACTAACACAAAATGAAACTGCCAACCCACATGTTATATTCACATCTATAGTTCGCGTCTAAAGTAGCGCGCCATCTCAGAGTATAAGAGTTACCTCACTAAAACAAAAGAGGTGCTTTGTTCCATCGTCAGGCTAAATCCTCCCTCAGCAATTACCGTTCACCTTCCAAAGACCTCGGCGAGGAACAGAGCAACACTCTTTCTTTTAAAGCAGGCAGTGGAGCATGAAGACACAGGCGCTCCACAGGCAGAGCCCAATCACTCTTCTTCTTTTGACCGGCTGTACTGTAAGCTTTGAACAAAATGTTAGGAGCCCACACGTTTTTTTTTTGTCCGTGTTGATGTCAGTTTTGCGAACAATAATGGATATTATGATAAAACTCTGCATCTGACTATGATTGCTTAGCATTTAAAATGAAGTTCAGAGTAAAAAAAATGGTAGGACATGAAAGCAGAGAGAGAGAGAGAGTTTGATGCACAGAGCAACATACTGGAGGGTTTAGGCCTTGAAAGATGTGCTTTTCAAGCCAATGTCATATCAGCTGTTAGAAAACCTATGAAATAAAAATGTCCCCCTCCTTTTGAATTTGTTGATCTCACAGAAGAAGCCCTTATTATGCACCGAGTCATTGACTTCCTTAGTAGCAAATCCTCCCAGACTTCTTTTGATCTCAAGTGGCTACATGTTTTTGAGATGCCCACATACAGTAAGACAAGTCGACCGCCATGCTTGCATCTCTATGAGGCTGTGCCCAGGCACAGTGGTGCTTTGAGCTGAATACTAATGTCACCATGCCAACCTGCTCACACTGACAATGCCAACGCGCTGATGTTCAGCAGGTTATATTTTCCAGATTCAGCATCTTAGTTTAGCCTGTTAGCATGCAGGCTAAACACTGCATTGAACAAATTAAAATCAGAATTTATTACAATTCATCCTAAGAAAAGGGGCCCATTTGCTGTGCATCGTCCCCTTTCCCTCTCTCTCTCCCACTCCCACCTTTCCTGTCACTCTTCAGCTGTCCTATGAATAATAAAGGGTAAAAAAGAAAAGCCCCCTAAAAAATTAGATGTGAATTTTTTGATCAGCTGACGGGCCGACACAATTATTCACCCATGACAATCAATTTGAGATGTTTGAAAATGTAGAGTATAAAAATGTATTTAATTTGTTTAGTTAATTTAGACGGCACTAAACGGCCAAATGAATCACTGTGCATGTGTTTCCCTCCACACACAGAAATGTAGCTGCAAAATATACATACATCCCCAGATTACATAATATCCTCTGAACTAACATCATAATCAAGACTTGAGACATTACCACAGCACGATTGACTGAGAGCTGTCCGTCAAAGCAGGGTCAGATTTTCCCCCTTGAGCTGTCCGGTCGCTTCAAAACAAATCTTCCTACGTATGACAGAGACCCTTGAAATCAAATCCAGTCGATCTCCCCTCTAAACTCCACTTTATGACTCAGTGAAGAAAGAGTCGCCATCACTCAAACCACTGCACTTCTGACTCTGACTCAACATGTTCTCATTTCCTGTTTAGGGGGGAGATTGCGGCGTGATCGCATTATGAGGCACAACCATAAAAGACAGGTTGTAATAAAAAATGAAAATACCCTTTTTGCGGGAAACTGTCTGTGATCTATATTTTGTCCACACGATGCATGCTTGAGCCGATCTCCCCTCCTGGCTCACCGCGCAGCCACTGTTGCTGCAGTTGTTTACATCAGGGCCAATGGGAGGCTTCCAGACGCAAAGGGTCTGACAGTCTATCAGCGGAAGAGGGTAGTTAATATGGGCACACAACCTCTGTCCTGACCTTGATGCAGGACCATCCATCATCTAGGCTTAGAGAAGGGATGAGGTTGAGAGGTGTATCCAGATGGAGGACACTTTAACCCAGGTTAGAGCCTCTTTTGTCCTAGCCAGTGTGTAGCTTCTGTCCTGACTTTCTTGAGGGGAGAGCGGAGCGGAGAATGAGTGCAAGACAAAAGACTGATGCTTTTGCTATCATATAACAACATAAGAAATATGGCCCTATAATAATTAAAATGTGTATTTGTTTTTTTCAGTTGTATGCTGTTAATTGCAGTTGTGAGAGATTTATGTGCATATGACTGTATGTAAAAGTGTATTTTATGATCTGTATCATCAAACCTCTCATGAAAAAAACTGGTGCAACAAAAGGGATCATGCACTCAAAGCTATAAAAATGTTAGTTTCACAAGTTCATATTAAAGCTCCTATGTGTGGGATTTGAACACTTGTGACTTTAGTGCCCCGAGGTGGAAGTACAGAAAAAGACGCTGTGGCAGACGGCAGCAAACTTCGATGCATCTGCCTCTGAGACTAAATGTCTGTTTTTTTCTGTAAATAATAACTACGTCATCACATTCATTTGAAACATGTTACGATCGACATTCATCTACATTGTAAGGACAACTGTGAGAGCTGGGAGGAGACAGATGTGGACAACATCCACGCTTTTGTCAAATGCTCAACCACAAGATAGTGTTCTTTACAACACAATAATCTGTCCCATGTCAAAATATAGTCAACCCACTGATAAAAATGTAATATTGTTATATATAAACCTATGTTTACTGATTTTTGGCATGACACACTGTAAACACTATATTAACATTCAAAGATGTGGCAATATTAGCATTTATTTGGAGTAGTGTTTCTGGCCTAAAGTGTCTAGCACTCACTTTCTTTTACCTCTGTTTTTGGTCTCTACCAGTTCCCGATGGAGAAAGCTGCATTGTCATTCTCTAAATGCTCGGCTGTCTTTACCTGTCAGTTCTTTGCTTTTCGGCGCTCGACAGGCACTGCGCAGTGGGCTCTCAGTGCTTTTTTATGAAATAAGACTGTGTGCTGCGTCTGGAAATGAGACCTGGGGGAAATCGGTGAGAGGGAACCAGAACAGGAATATTTGTGAGGACGGAGAACCAAAACAATGTGCTGAAAGACGTGAGAAAGCTTCAAAAAGCTCAGAGATGGTGGGGATCCTCTGTGGGTTCACCACTAAGAGTGACATACAATTTGTCTTTAGTCTATAGTCATTTTGAATTATTAAATAGTACAGAGGCAAATCTACAGAGATTTAAAAAAAATGAAACCAAAACAAATTATATCCAGGAAATTAAAACATCTGTAGCAACATTGGCAATAATAATAACATAGCTATATGAAGTACAGAATGCTTTTGTGGAGTTACAATAAAATACATTAAAGTAATACAATAAAAATACAACTTTTCACACATAAATAGGTTTGCCTGTGTGTGCGTGTGTGTGTGTGAGTTCAGTACTGTCTGTTCTT
Organism: Amniataba percoides; assembly: GCA_037176925.1. NCBI lineage: Eukaryota > Metazoa > Chordata > Actinopteri > Centrarchiformes > Terapontidae > Amniataba > Amniataba percoides. Next base: position 11,496,951 of record JBAJHX010000076.1, read on the forward strand.
TCACTTAAGTATGTTGTACTCTTTAGAGAAGTCTGGCTTGGGGTCATCTCAGTATTGCAGATCAGAGAGTGTGCTTTTGGCTGCCGGCATAAGAAGTGCTGTTTCTTTTTAACCACACGCACGCACACGCGCACACACACACACACACACTCATCCAATCCCCACTCTCTCATTTTGTTTTTTTGGGTAGCACTCATCTGCAGCCTTATTACCCAGAGTCCTCTGCGGCAGCCCAACCGGCGCTCCGCCGCTGGAGTGTTCTGTTAGTCACATCAGCACCCAGCGCACGCTCAACCCAGCTCAGATCATCAGGAATTTCACCGATGGAAAACCTGCTCAGAATTCAGAAAATGGCTGTGCATACATCTAATTGTGATGGAGTTCTCCGCCCCGGCTCAACTGCTCTTTTTCTCTGCTTAGTCCCAGGATGAAATGCTGTTTCATCTCACCAGTGTAATTAACCGAAGGAATGAAAATCCACAATATATAAGAAAAAAATTTGCATGTTGCAAATCAGGGTGTTTGAGTTCTGCCCCCTTAGGTATATTTCAATCATCATGACAAATTGTGCCTATTTAGTGACGCTTACGATGGCTACAGGGGTTTTCTTTAGTTTATATTTACAAATGCATCATAGCCATTAACGCCGTATCTCGTTTTATTTTTAGTGGCATCACCGCGTATAACTCAGTCATCAAAATAAAGTGATATCATCTGTATGATTTCTGAACATCTGTTGAGCAGAAATGCCAGAGGCCCTTTTAGTAATAAACCATTTAACAGCTGCCTAATTGCCGTATGAATCAGCATCATAGTCTGTGAAATGCTCCAACTAGCACAGGGTACACTCCCCTCTTTCATGCAGAAGTTTAATTTCGGACATGTCCATCATATTTGAGAAAGCCTGCGTGTGTCCAGCCTTTGCGTGTCTGAGAAGCTGCATCTTTTATTAAGAGTCAAACGCTGATTTTGTCAGAGCCACATGCGCTGATTATGCTCTTGTCGGCCCCTTCCCGCTCTGAGCTTACACTGACACCAGCCTGCGGAGATGCTGCTGCTACTGTTTCAGTATTTTTTTTTCTTTTGTCATTAGATATTTGTTCAAAAACTCCCTTTAGAAGGTGATCAATAGGCCAGCGCTGGATAACCACAGAAGAAAACACACCGTAGAAGTCGCCGCATCTCTAATAAATCGCTTCTTGTGTCGCAGTTCAAGTTAAACACATTTTGGTTGGTTGACTCCCTGCAAAGGACTGACAGGCTATTTGGCAAACAGGCATTAATCCTTTGAGTCAACTAGCATCAGGACACAGGAGTAGACACAGCAGGGCCTGCGTTTTCAGGGCCGCTTAACTTCAGATGTCTGTTAAATCGGCGAGACGTAGAATGTTAGCAGACATGCTTATTAGGATGTTTTTCGTCTCTTGCTTTCCTGTTGCATCAGCTGTTGAAAGTAAACATTTTTTTCCCCTTGAAATCCAGGTTTATTCCACAGCCGGGCCTGGACGATCTCGAGGCTGTAAGCATTTCCATGCTGATTCCCGTCAGATAAACTGTGTAAACCAGTTTGTAAGTCGCCTCTGTTTACGCCGCTGATCAAATCAGCGCCCGGCGGCAAGCTGTTTGTGTCGACCATATCGGAAGTGCCATTGTGCTTATGAAGGCAATTTGTAAGTTTTTTAGCCAGTCGCAGAGTGGGATTAGTAACTTTTTCCACCGTTAACAAAAAAAAAAAAAAAAACCTCTGGTTGGGACACCCTCTTCATCAGCAGAGAGGAGGGGCAGGAGGGAACAGCAAATGTTGTTTGGAGCAGGCAGTTTCAAGACGCCCCCGGATCAGAGGAGGCCGGGACCGAAAGAGTTTTATTTCTTTCCTCCTGAGTGCCATGCATGTGTTTGTGTTTACGTGTGCGTCTGCATGTGCACATCCCTGTCCCTGTAAACCCTGTTCTTCCCTGACAGTGTATGACGTGTATGTGTTGTGTGTGTGTCTGTGTGTTGTGTGTGTGTGTGTGTGTTCATGTGTACAGTATGTGTCTGGCATTCGCAGGGATGACAAGACTGTAAAGCAGCTTCTTCCTTTTTTCTTTTTTCTTTTTTTTTTGCGAGGGAGAGCATTTTTTCTGCGGGGGGGGGGGGGCAGACATGGTTCATTTCGCCGCAGGAAAAGGTGGTGCGGATGTTGAGGTGGTGCACAGATCTCACAGGTGCAGAGGGTACTGTAGCTACACGGGCTGCGTGATCTCCAGTAACACACACAAGTATTTTTCAGATTTCTACCCTGCGTGCACCTCAGAGGCAGCACCTGTTTGCCGTACGCTCATAACGAACCCGTGCTGACTTTATTTAGACTCATCACCCAAAAGAAAAAGGGGGGACACGTGCTGTCATCCCGTGTCCTCCTCCACTGTTCGCTTTAGACAGCCTCTGTTGAACAGTGATACATCCTCAGTCTTGATGCCAACAATTACTCATCTGAAAACCAAAACACGGCGTGACAAGGTGTACTATTGTTCACGCTAAATTATTTACTGAGCCACAAGCTTTTGTTAACTTCGGCGCCAATTAATCTCAAGAACCTCTTTTGTGTGAGAGCTTAATCGTTTGCTAATTAGCGTCCTTGCTAACAGACACTCTCAGTGGAAATATACGATTACATAGCCCATCGACAGGCTCAGTAAACAAAGGCTGTTTGCCAAAATGCCAGAGCAGTTGTTGTAAAGCCGGCGAGGGGGCAAATCTGTCACTGGTTTGTGTGCGTGTGCATGTGCGTGTATTAATGTGTGAGGTGACAGACGCAAACAGAGAAAGTGAGACACAGGAGAGAAGAAGGCTGGTTGCATTCTGATGATTTCACTCGGTACCTCAGAGCGACTGCACGTGGAGATGCAGATTTGAGCGAGCGTGTTGGTTTGTTTGTGAGTGTCTATGGTCTAGACAGCCTGGAATAGATGACCTCACGCAGATGGCTCGGTGCTGCATAACTGAGAGAGAGGACTTGGTGGGTGGACTGAAAGACAGAGAGAGAGGGAGGGAAAAAAAGAGAGAGGAAGAAAGAAGAGCTGGAGGAGACGAAGGCGTGAGACAGGGGTGATGCTATTTAATTTTATAGAATTGTTATTTAGGTTTAAGCTATTCTACTCCACTTCTCTATGTATGATTTAAGAAAAAAAACTCTGATGATGATCTTTTCGAAGTCCATTTTAAAAGATTAAACCAGTGGTGTCCAATCCTTCTTGACATGTGACCCCTTATAAAAAAGTAAAACGTCCAGTTCAGGCCCCCGCAGTTGTTCGCAGTTTCACCAAAGACACATTTCCTCCATTAACTTTTCACATGGTTTAATTTAGATAATTGTTCAAGGCCAAAAGAGGTGCATTGGTCGAAATATTTTGCATAAAAAGCTAAGATGAGTAAGTTGTACAAAAATAATTACAAATTTATAGAGCAGAAATAGTTTTCGGTTTGTTTGTTTTTTTCTTTTTTCTCCCATTAGTCAATCTGAGATCGTGTGACAGTTTGGAGGTGAGGGTGATCCCCGGGCTGGAATCCACTGGATTAAACTGCATAACTGAGTAAAGTTGTTAAAAGAGCTCAGCTATTAACAACAGTAAAAAGCTGCAGCATTGATCCTACTTTTACTTTAGTAAAGTTGTTGATAAAAAACAAAATAAAAATAACTAGAACTCTCTCCATGCATGTTTCACACTCATTTCTCCAGTGCAGTTTCATCGGACATGAGACCTCATGAGATTAGAGAAAGAGAAGAAAGATTAACAGAAAAATGGCATAAACAGTTGGAGCTGAAGGTAAACGGCGGAGCTAATTCTGAACAAAAAGTTTGGTGGCAAATCTTAAATGAGATTTGATCAAATTTGACTTGCCTCTCTTGTCTTATCCTCACTTTTCTCTGTCTCTCTCTCTTTATCTCTGGGTCAGATCATTTGCTCTCCAGACTGCTTTTGTGCTTTTCAATGATGAAGTGTTGCATGCTGGGGCTTACTTTTGATTGTCACCACAGGCCCACAGATTACGTGGGGCCACAGTCAATAGGAAAGGGAAGGAAAGTCCCCCCTGATGGAGTGTATCTACAGTCTTCAGCCAGCCAGCCTCCCGGGCAGCCAGCCAGTTAGGAAACCTGCTAGTCAGTCAATCCATCAGACGGTCAGTCAGCCAGTTGGTCAACGAGCCAGCCAAACTGTCGCCAAGTTTATCAGTCAGTAAGACAGGTTTCACACCATTAACTCTACTTCTGCTCTGCCTCCCTTTCTTTGGGGGAATGAATGGGGGTTGAAGTGATCTACTATGATCAGACTGTGACCCTCCTGTAGTACAACAGAGGCCATCGCACCGTGTTCCCACCAGGGGCATCCTGAAGGAGACAGGAAGATGAAGGAGTGACGAATCAGAAAAGAAAGAATGTAGAAACACCAATGAAAAAGAAATTATTCTACAGAGTAATGGAGTTACACCATTTATACAATATACTGTACTGAGCTAAATGGAACAGCTTAATAAATTACAATGCAATGTTTATTTTTACCAGCTATATTGAAGGCTGTAGACAATTATTTTTATATTTCTTTTTTTTTAGTAATTAATAACTCTTTTAGGCTGTAACATGTCAGAAACCAAGGAAAAAGCATAATTACCTAGTGCCCAAAGTCTTCTAATGTAATTTTAATCTTAAAATTATATCAAATATAGAAAAGAAACTAAAAATAGCAACGGCTCTACATTTTTGCTTAATGAAAGACAACAGATCAATCATCTAAACTGTTATAGGTACATTTTCTGTCAAACCAAGGCGTTAATTGTCTAATTATTTTAGCTGTGCTGAGGTTCATCTAATTTCTCCCCCTAACACGGCAGCACGATGAGATTTGATTTTAAACACAAATTTGCGGACGAGAAATAAGCGAATGAGCCGGTGACAAAAAAGCAGGGGGCCAGAACAGAAAAGAGAGCGCAAGCGAAAGGGAAGAGGGGGAAGAACGATGCAGAAATAAAAAAGGGTGGGGTGGGGTGTTAATCTACAAACTCAGTGGAGGCTAACTCTTTATTACCTCTGTGAGGATCAGAGCACCGTGCTGTTAACAGAGATCACCTCAGCATAGAGTGTAGACTGGGCAATGATCTTTACCTCCTCCACTTACTACTACACTGTAATCTATCTATCTATCTATCTATCTATCTATCTATCTATCTATCTATCTATCTATCTATCTATCTATCTATCTAT
>JBAJHX010000076.1:11509934-11536279 GCA_037176925.1 Amniataba percoides
CCACATGTCGGGCCCCGGCTTCAGCTAAGCCAGGCTCCTCCCTTTCTAAGTCGGAAGTGTACGATATAAAAGCATGTGATAATGCTCGTGCACATCCGTGTACGCTCTTTGCTCTTTGGGTCAACGGGGAGCAGACTGCGTAAGTGTAAGTCAGTAAGCCCATCTGAGCTGTCTGCTTACAGCACTTTTCTCCCTCCATATGTTTCATCCCTCAAAACCAACCTCCATCTGTCCGTCACGCCGCCTGTGTGAACGTGAACTACAGCATCCAGTCATCATTACGCAGCTAATAGCCACTCGAGTTCTCATGGGAACGCTTGTGAACAACTGCGAGAACACAGGGAGCTGTCGCCGCTCCCCATTGTTGTCTGTCACCAGCGCTGACGGTCAGTGAAAAATAGAGACTTAAAACTGCTGCCGACGCGTTTAATCCTCGCTGCGTTTTAGATTAGCATCAATCTGGGATTACAAGGAAACCAGAGAAGAAATGGGGCTCTGATATGTTTTCTTTTCTCTCTTTCTGGGAGCGCGGAGTTTTTCTTCAAACGAAAGTGATGATGACAGTTTGACAAGGCCGTGATAGAAAACACTTTTTAACCTGCTGAACACATAGAGGCTGTTAAAAGTCCTCTTTTATCTGCTGGCATCCCTCCTAGTCTCTCTCTTATCCCTGCTGCCAGAGATGTAACTTGCCACAGAACTGCTATCAAAGCAGCGGCCTCTTATTGAGCTGCGCGAGGCGAAGGGGGAGACAGCCTGTGATCGACGCGGGCAGAAAAAAGGGGTGACGTGTCAATCAACAGAGAGGACCCCTGTAGAAAGCACCCTCACAGGACGCCTCGGGGTCCTCGGGAAGGATCGACGTGACAAAAGGCCTCCGTCGGCATCAGATAGCACGTGTGGGGAAGAAAGGGGGAACAGAGGAGGAGAGGGCGCTGCATCCAGAAAGTCTTTTATCACTCCCCTCAAAAGACGGGAGGGTATGGATGAGTGAGTTTATCACCCGGTGCTGGTCCCTCAGGACCCCGTGGGTGTCCCTGAATACTTCTGTGTTAATTAGAAACACGCCATCACATCATATCTTCCCCTTCTCCTCTCTTCAAGGAACCCACTCCCCACCTCCACCCGTCTCTGCAACAGTTGCAGCGTATCAGGTCTTCGTTGGCACTGAGATGGTGACATTTGGGTGGAGGATTCAGATCAGTGCACCGTGGATGAGACACGAAGCCGAGGAAGAGGGGGTGTGGGGGGGATTTCATAGTACGCTGAGTTGACCACGACTAGGAGCTGCAATCCATGCTGTCAGGCTTTGTTCGTGTTGTTAGCGGTAGGGCTCGTGGTTTTGTCAGGAAGTTGTGTTTCTTTTTTTTTTTTTCCTTGCCCGTGGTGACACCAAATATGCACAGCTTCTCTCCAAACCACAGCACGGTAGGGACGCTCCCTCAAAGCGCTTCCTGTAACCTGAGAGCTCCAGCCAAAAGTAAATGCTGTTGGAGGAAACAACGCTTACTGTCTATACGCTCTGTGGAGAGAAGACCAAAGCCTGTTCGCTGCTTTTATTTCTCTCATCTGCAGAGGAGTCAGTTATTTTAACACTTATTAACTTTAGTTGTCCGGTAATGTATAACAGTCATCTCTACCACCCTCTGCTACGTTTTTATCAACAAAACTCAGGCGCACTTTTACAGCATGACAGCTGCTCCTGTCTCGCTCACCAGTGTGGTTTAACTTGCTTTTTCCACTGCAAGCGGCACAGTGGAAGCGCGGATGCTGCTGCGCCTCCCCTGCCCGCCGAGCCGAGTGTAGTGGAGGTTGGTTGGAGGCCTCTCTGCTGATATTCCTCCATCATTGATATGCAAGCCGCATCGCACAGGCGCTAGCGCAAGGTTAAGCATGCGTGACGGCCAGGCTTAGGAACTGCTTCAGACTCTCTCTCTCTCTCTCTCTTTCTGTATCCCTCTCTCTCTCTCTTCTGCACACTCTCAAACACACACATCGCCTTCTGTCTGCATAGTCCTCGGTTCTTCTACGACTTGGCCTCAATTGTCCTCGGTCTGTTTTGTGAAGTTAAACCACAGGGTTCTTCACTTCAAGTCCGCATAAATGTAGCGTCCCTACATGACCACACACGGGGCTGACAGATAAAGTCCTCTGTGACATTTTCTCCTCTCTGAATGACAGGCAGTACATCCTCTCGCTCAGGATTTACATCTCTCAGATGGAGTGGGACTCTTCATCAGGATCGCTCCCAACTAACTGGGAATAAGAACACCTAATACATGTTATTTTTTCCTTCTTTTTATTAAATGGTGTTATTAATTTGAAGACATCCCATTGCATACATTTAACCGCTAATTTATCCAACACTCGCGTTGCAGCATTATGTATGTCTCTGAATGGTTAGTCATTTATTTCTACTTCCTCTAGAGCCTCTGTTCAGGCCTTAATAGCCTCACATTCTTCCCTAAATTGCTCTAGATTGCCTTCATCTGTATCGGTTTATTTATTTATTTATTTGTTGTTTTTTTTTAATCTCATCTCGGAGCTTTGTTGTTCAAAAGAATAGAGGCCCATTAGATCCTGCAGAAAGGAATTCTAATCCTATAAGATTAGAGCCGCGCCGTCCTCCCAATCGTCTCCTTCTCCCTCTTTGGTTTAGCTGGGAGTCGCCGCTGATTGTGGAATGCTGCATTGTGCGAGCCGAACAATGCCGGCGTGTCGCTGGACGGTCTGCGGAGCAGGCCGGAGAGCAGAGCGGCATTCCAGCTCCTGCGCAGTGCCGGACTGTCCTGTGCCGACAAGCAGCTCGGATAGCACAGCAACTATGAAACACTTCTGCCCCACTGTGTGTGTGTGTGTGAGAGAGAGAGGGAGAGAGAGAGAGTGAAAGAGATAAAAAGTAAAAAGAGGAACATGATCATGCAGTGAAAAATTGCCACAGACCAAAAATCAGCGATTATTCTACAAAACAAAAAGTCTGACATAGTTTTGTATCGTATTTAAAATACTCATGTCTGTAAACACTATTTTTAAGAACTCTTTTTAAACTTTTAACATTAAGAGACTTTTCAACCAACTCATGAAACTAACGTTAGCTTAATTAGCTAAGTAGCTACGATGCATTGCAATATTTTGTTGAGTGAACCGTCTTGATACTCTCACATAAATTTTAAAAATGCTTTGTCATTCAGTACCAAAGTTCAATACCTAAAGAGTAAAACTCAGTGTCAGGGAGTGGCTGATGATAGGCTGTATAACGTTGAATGTCAGACAGGCAATGAAGGAAAAACACTACTCTAAGTTAACATACTTTTGACTACAGTGGCAGTATTTTATTGAGATTCTTCATGCCTGACGGCTCTGAGGGCGATCAGCTTAGTTTTGAGGTACAAATGGCAAATGTTTGGCCAGCAACAGGACAACTTTGTAACAGTTTATCTTCACGCCATCTTGTTTCACACTTTGGTGACTCATAAACAGGCGCCGTCACCAACCCTTAGAAATTCTTTAAAGAGGTCTGCGTGTGGGTCCTTGAGGCGCTTTGCTAAGTTTCATCAGCGCTGCTCTTTTGCATCACTTGCACACGGGCTTATCATCTTTAATGAGCTACAACCGAAGCAAATGAGACGAGTGACGAGAAGTAGACAGCGCTGCGAGAGAGCGAGAAGAGGCGAAATATTGAGATTTTTGGCGACACTGCTGTTATAAGTGTAACGTCATTTCCTTTTTGTTTAAATGGATTTGATAAAATTGGTAAAATTGGTATTGAAAAAGAAGTATAATTCAAGAACTAGTATCGGTTTCAAGGTATCGGTACCAACGATCTTTGAACAATACAGAGGCGTAGCTACAACTAATGAAGTGTGCAAAGTGAGAAATGTGGGGCCTGTTTCTGTCCTATTATTTCAGCAGGTAAATTCTTCCTCATCAATGTTAGCCTTCACTTTTTGTTGTTTTAGAGAGGATTTTCTTCAACTTGGTCATCATTTTATTTAGGTCAGCTCTACAATAATTTGCATTTTTTATCTACCGTATTTTCCGGACTATAAAGCGCATTTAAAATCCTTAAATTTTCTCAAAAATCGACAGTGCGCTTTATAATCCGGTCCACCTTATGTATGAATTCTGGTTGTGCTTACCGACCTTGAACCAATTTTATGTGGTACACGGCGCTCAGAAGTCTGTCAAAATGTTTTAGTATGACTTTGGTAAGCTCCAAAGCTGCGCTGCTTGATGGATTGTTGGAGCATTACAGCCACCGTAGTCAGGAGCCTCGCAGAGTGATACGTACTGTGTGTAATGCGCCTTATGGTCCGGTGGGCCTTATATATGAAAAATGATCGAAAATAGACCATTCATTGACAGTGTGCCTTATAATCCAGTGCGCCCTATAGTGTGGAAAATATGTTATATGTATGATAATTTGATCAGTTAATCAACATTCAGATATTTTGGCAACTGAATTATCCATCAGTCAAAATTTCAAACCCCATATGACGAAAATTTGCTTATTTTCTCTAAATGATAGTAAACATCTTCAAGTTTGGACTCTTGGTTAGACAAAACAAGCAATTTGAGGACAACAGCGCTCTGGGGTGTTTCAGTATTTTCTGAGATTTCACGGTCAAAGCACTTTGTTAGCCGCAGCCCAAGATCTGCATCTGTATTGTTTTGCATTACACTGAGAGGTGTTTCCAAAAATTTGTTCTATTTTGTTTGTAGTCCCAGGGATTTCTTTGTTACACGCACAACTGCTCAGCACAGCCTCCACACTCACAATCCATTAAACTCCCCTCTTCCCGTGAAACTCTGAAAATAGACTTTAAAAGAATACAGTGATTAACCTCGTATGATCGCTAAGTGTTGTCATCAAACTCTAAGTTCCCTCTGTAAACAGCAGTTTAATATTCTGGGCTTTATGGCTGTGTTGCATTCAAGATTTACTGTAATAGCTTGTAGAGAAAGTTGAACAAGGAAAACACTCCTAAAAATCATTGGTGTTCCTTCAGCTGTGAAATTAAACAAACTCCCCACGAGAGGTGACTCAATCTAAACAAATCAAAGCCAATGAAATGGAACTCAAATTAAGAAAGTGATGGATTTGCCTCTGCTTTTATTTGATTTACCCCCTTTACATGTTCTGCAAACAAATGCCACTTGTAGAAAAAAAAAAATCGCACCCGCTAAAAGCTGTGTGAACAAGCGACGTTTCTCTAACGGACGCAACTGGATTTTTGCTCAATTAGTCTGTTGGTAAACAGCGAGCTACCCATCACGCTCTCTCCTCTGTTTCTCCCTCTCTCTGATAAGCTGGCATTTCCTGTTATCTCAGCCCCGGGCATTGTTGTCTGCTCTGTGAGACAGTAGAGTCTCTGCACTGCTGACAGAACAAGAACTGTTTCACTTTGTCTGATTGTGGCTGTATCAGGCTTCCTTTTTATTGTATTGTCTGTTGGAGTCTTAATTGCAGCTGCACTAATTTGCCGCGTTTCGAGACGCGAGCGGGGGAGTGTTTCCTGCCGGGGCTGCCACCAGTCGGTCGTCGAAGTCTCACTGATGCAAAAAGCATGACACAAAATTATGAATTTGTCTTATTTATTATTCATATTATTTATTTGTATTTGACTACAGCTGGTCTGTTGATATAAAGCAGAGACAAAGAACAGAAAAAAGGACACTTTTTGGGTCGCGTCAACTAGAGGTGTTAGTTTAGTGCATAAGGGCTGATTAAAAAAAATGTAATTATGTAAATTTCAAAGGATGTCCTGCTTTTCTTTCTCTTACGTGACAGCATGCTGAATATCTTCACATTTTGGTGTGTTGGTCAGACAGAACAAATAAATGACAACATCATGTTGGGCTTTATGAAGTTATGACAGGCATGTCTCACTATTGTCTCATGGTATTTAGACCAGTAAATCATCGACTGATTAATCAATGAAGAAAATAATGGTTAGCTGTGCCCCTAAAATACCAGATTAGACCTGCTTACAGATCCTCCTTTTTTTCCTCACAATACTGATTTTACCTAGTCATGGTAATAATCTGACACAGGCAGCGTCGGAGTGATTGCTTTATATTTAACTTAACATGAGGCTGTAACTGCATATCATTTCCTTATTGTAAGTGGAAGCAGTCATATATCCATGCTTTTAATTATAATGCTCTATGAGCTTCATCATTTTTATAATTACACCAATTAAAAAAACTATATTTAACGTGTCTTGGTCTGACTGGCAGCAGTGTCGGGTCAGTAAAAACCACTGACACCAAAGCAGTGTGTCGGACCGAACGAGGCTTTAGATGGAGGATCAGAAAATGTTTAGTCATGACAGTAACTCTTCTGCTCATTTTTTAGGCCTCTGGAGTAGCATCAGCTCCATGACCGGCTGAAATAAAACTGTGCTATTGTATTATCTATACTGTACAGCACATTCTGCTTTTCACTTAAAGTTATGTAGCCGTTATTTATTCAAACTACCTTCACAGGCATTTCGGTAGTTTATCTCAATTAGAGAAAGTTGTTTTAAACGTTGTTTATCTTTTCATTTAGTTTACTTTCTGTTACTCCGTTTTATCAGACTGCCATTTCTCATGCTCCACATACTCAGAGATAACCATGTTTGGGTGTAGCCTTTCGTCTGTACAACACAGGGTGGAGGTTTGCAACTGCAGTTAGTCTTGTGGTCGGTAGTATCTCGATACGTTGGCTGTTATCAATCTCCGTCCTGTTCACCATGTAGTCTGGGTTACTGCATGAGCTGCATTATTCAAGCTGTCTATACAAGGATCAAAAAGCATACTCAGTAGCAGTCAGTGTTTATTGCAAATTTGTAGTCGATGAGCAGAAATGGATAAAGACATAAAAAGACATGTTGCACTTTGAGTCCGGTGGATATTTGTGATAAAAAAAAACCCTGCATGCCAGATGAAAAACACTCCCCAAAACTCAGTTAAAGGTGTTAATATAAATAAAACTGAGCGTTCTTCTCCCTGCACATTAATTCAACTCAAACATAATAATCTTTGTTGTTTTAATGTTTGTCCTTCAAGTGGCTGTTTTACAGCGTTTATTTTCACCTTGCACTAGACTGTCCCTGGGGTGGAGAGGAGGAGGAGAGGATTCTGGGATCTCTAGTTAATGAAAGGTAAACACAAGGTCTCCACCGAGGTTAGCCAAAGAACGCAGGAGTCTTCCTCTCTGTCAGGATATGAGCTTCATTCTTTTGACTTAGACTACTATGCGTGACATTTCACCTTTCCACTGGCAAATTCCTCTGTTTGCAGAACAGTTTCCCTGAAAACCTTCACCGCCTACAGCCACGTGTACGTTTTTTCCTCTTCATTATGTGAACTGTGAGAAACACGTATTTATCAGCTGATTGCAGGGACACGCAGAATAACTCTGCACGTCAACATCACCATCCAGTGTGCGCAGTTAACTCTTTTCTCAGCTTTTCACCTGAGCGATCCCACAGACATTGTACTCGTGTGGCCGGTCAACCTCTCACACAGTTCTGAAGTCAGCCAGCTATGCTCACCCCGACCGCTGCCTGCCAGCGCGGGCTCCACCGATCTTTGCCAACCCGGCGTTAGAGCATTCAGGCCTGTCACTCAGCCAACGCTCCACTGAGGGCTGTACTATGTGTTGTGGAAGTGAGAGGGATAAAGGCTACGGCAAACATTTGCTCAGCAAAGCAGCGCGCGAGACCATCTCAACGGAGCCGAAGCAGGGAAACACAGGCAGATAAAGCACAGTTTATTTGAGAATGAGTGTCTCTCCTCAAGCTGTTTCCACGCGGGATTACGACACGTGTTTTGTTAATCTTCAAAGCCAGAGCAAACTTTTCCGTGCTCCTCCCATCGCCTGACTCTGCGGCGAACCTGTAGCTGAGGCCGACGCGGAGGCCAGTCAGCATCGGAGAGAAGATCCTTTTATATGAATATCTCAATGCGAGTGCTCTGCCTTTAGCAGGAGCCATTAGAGGGACCCCAAGGGATGCCGTGGAAGGGTAATGGAGAATATAGATTTAACTTGTGACCATCAGCAAAAATACCAATTAGAAATGCATCAGTGTGCAGCCAGTGATAGAGCCACAGCGCGCTGCCAGTTGGGGATTAATTGAAGGCATGTATTTGACTGAGGTATTGCCAAAAGTTGAAGGACTTTAATGGAAGTCATGTCACACTTAAATAATAAATCATGCCAATGTTGATAGTTGTTTTCTTCTGCATGATGATATAAACTTTCTGTACATGCAGTTTTTCGTGTCACGTTTCTTTACACAAACACAGTCTTTTTATGAATGAAACTGTAGAAGTTTCGTTACTCGAGTGCAATTTCGACTTTCCCGCTGTGTCTTGACATCGCGTTCAGTTCCACTTGTGGAGATCTGGCGCCGAAGGGACGCGCCAACCTAATAGCGGCTCGGTCTCTCCCGGAGATCCTCCCCTGATGAAGGTGTGGGACAGCAGCAGGCGTGCTCATAATATTGTCCTTTTCGGTTTTGCTCGCCGGTTGCGGCATCGCTCCGACTCTGACTCTGTCCTGACCTCCCCTCACCGCGCTTCCCAGCTCCCTTTCATTAATCATTTACTCCCTCCCTCCTCTCTCTCTCTCTCCCCCTGTTTTTCTCTCTGTCTTTCTTTCTTTCTTTCTTTCTCTCCTTCCATCTCTCCCTCCCTACCCTCCAGGCCTCTTGTTGCTGCTAATCTTCATCTCTTTATCGTTCCCTTCATTGCTACAGCTTTATCTCTCTGTTGACTGAGAAATTACCTATCTTTGTCCTTCCCTCGATAGTATCGGTGCGTATCATTGCCTTTGCATTCCTCAGTCTTCACCTTTTCTAGCTTTTTCTGTCTGCCCATTCCAGGACTGCGTGGCCGAGTGTAACCGTACGTACCCTCGTTAGCACGCAGGTTTAAAAGAAAAGCTCAAACAAAGCGTCTACTGTATGCGGGTAACGGCGCTTTCAAACAATTAATCCTCTCGCACCTTCTCCCCCCGCAGAGATTCACTGAAACTATACTTTTTTTTTAACCAGAATGCATTGGGGATTAGTCCACTGGAACACGATTTTCCACATAAAGCGATTTGGCCGTGATGATGTCGCTGTACCTTTTCCCAGACAAGTCGTATGCATAAATAGCCCTGTTTTTGAAGATGCTCTTCACTGTATAAAGGCTCCATAATCCCCATGGTTGTTTGGGCTCTTGTGTTTTTTTTTCCTCCCTCTCTCTCTCACTCTCTCTCTCTCTCTCCCTCTGTTGTTTTCCTGAAGCCCTGCGTATAAGATGAATTATTCAGCATTGTAATGGGTCTATATTTGTCGTTGTTTATCTTGCCTCAGTGCCCCCGCCACCCTCATCGCTGTCCTACCACCATCCACCCCCCCACCCCCACCCACTTGACTGTCTATCTGTCTGTCTGGCAAGCGTGGCCCGCTCCACCCTGCAGAGGATGCTCCACTTTAATGAATGAAGTGAAGTCATTTAGCAAGGCTCTTAATGGCACGCAAAGCCCCGCTGCTAGGCTTGATTAATCAGGGAAAGTGTTTGGCTGTCACACACAGGGATGTCCTCAGTGGGGGCAGCAGCTTGATCGCCGCCGTGCTTGCCTTTACGGCAGGGTCCCTCTCTCTATTTCTCGCCAGAGCGGTCCAGAGCCACAAGCTTGCCAACTGCCCCCCTCCGCCCTCCCTCAGCCACAGGTGGTGCCCGTTTGATGGTGGGCTCTTTGAGGGCTGATTGCAGAGTGAGAGCCCGGCTTGGCCCCAGCTGCACACTGGGCGTGATGGTGATGATAATGTCGATGATCCAACGTGTGAGTCAAAAGACAGGTGTCTGCGATTTCTGTCGTTCCCCTGGCTTCTGCGGCGCGGCGTCACGAGAGGACAGTGCTGTCCGAGGGCAAGGACACGAGCAGAAAAAGGCGTAAACTGCTGGAGACAACAGGTCTTTAGCGCTGCCAGCCTCACCGGGTGATTACAGTACAGAGCGTGGACGGAATAACAGAAACAGAAGCACAGAGTCGCACGAGCCCAGTGATGTAAGTGCTTCAAGCTGAAGGCAGTGGAGCGAGAGCCATGAATCAACCATGAATGATACAACCACCGATTTGAGCCTTTTGCAGGTGTATAAGAAAGGAGAACATGCCAAACTATATTTGAGGTCACTTTGATTTCTTTAAACTTTCAAAAAGAGTCTTCAGTATCAGCTCATTTAACTTTTCTATACTTTTACCTTTAAAGCCTTTAAAACAGATTTGGTTTCACTGGCGTCTGACCTCTGATCAAACCGACGTATTTTGCCAAGCGGTTCTTCATTTCACTCCGTTTTTCTCTCGGTGTCCAGCTGCCTTTTGTGCCACAGTACAGTTACTGCTGTCGCTGCCTGCATTGCATCAGTCATGTGTGCTGCAAAGTGATGTAACGTGGCAAACAAAAACCTCTCAAGAATCATGACGAGATGTGCCAAACAAGCCGCACAAACAAAGACGCGCAAGTAGATCCTCTCGACAGCCGAACGAGAGACACATAATGGGGTGTTCGATTAACAACACAGCACAAAATGCAGGTACAGCGTTGGAAAACGACGCTGTAAGTTCACTTTATGAGTTTTGCCAACCCGGAGTTTACTGCAGGTCTAATTTATCGCGAGGTGTTACAGCTATTTTTTTTTTCCACAGAAAATGTAAAGGAGTCACTTTATTTCCCCTTATTGCTTTACTGTTCTGCAAAGTGTTCAATTCACTTGTAAGCGCTTCAAAGAAACTATAGCTCTCAGTAGATACTTCACAGTGTCACTTTTACTAACATTATTCTCTGCTTTGAACACACACAGCAGAGATTTAAGGCAGCAATTTAGTCTTTTATAGTAGGTAAGCATATCCAGGAGATAATTACAATATTTCAACTTCCTGACTGTGACTTAGTTCAATCTAGGATTACTTTCCCATTGTTATTACCTCTCACACAGAACCCATTGAAATTCATTTTTAAAAAATATAATGAAATTCAGCGCATACACCGAGGCATAGTATGTCTGTATATCTTTCATTCTTTCCTTTTCTGTATGTTGTTTTTTTTTTCAGCAAAGCATGCCTTTTCTCTTTGAGAATGTCAGGAATCGGGTTAGCTCGGCTGTTTTGGTTGTGGGGTTTTTGTGTTAATTTGCAGAAGGAGGTCACAGCAGGGTGCCTGGCTAGCTGAGACAACGCTCGGTGAGAATCCTCAACATTAGAATATGAAAGTTTACAGCTCTCACGAGTATTCATCTCGGGGCTCATCCGCTCGCACCCATCACCTCCATCCTCCCCATCTGCCTCTTTTTTTTTTTTTTCCTGCCTCTCTAATCCCCCTTCTTCACTCTGTTCTCTTCACCAGAACCTTTCATCTCACTCTGCTGCGCTCTCGTCGCCCCATCACTCTCTTTCCCTCATTTTCTCTCTTTCTGTAATTTTCCTCTACGGTGGGATTGCTCATTGGGGGGTAGTGGGTGAGGGGGGATTTTTCACTCTGTATTTGTTTCGCTCTGTTCATTTGTCTATCCTTTTTTATCAAGAAATCACTTGTCAACTTTTTTACTAAAACAGGAGACTAAAATCTTGAGCTCTTGTTCAATACAGGAAATCTGTTCGACATGTGTTTGTGTTCCGTTCATCGCTTAATCTCTTGTTTAACTTGGGCAGTCAATTACAAACATTTCACGTCCCCGTCAGTAACATGGTACAGTACTCCCATTCTTAACGAGACTACCAGTTCGCCAGAGTAACTTAGTGTTTGACCCGCATTCAGCCGAGGTCACCGGCCCAGCTGCGATGACACACTGCGGCGTTCACACTGGCTGCCAGTGTGTGAAAAGCTGTAGTAAAAGCCGGAGAGGGGCACTATGTGACTGTCATTTATTTAGAAAGCAGTTTTGCTCCAGTTTGAAGAGGAGGAATGGCCTCACTGATGTGTTGTGAGATTTCAGGTCTGGTTTTAATGGAACATTTTCACATTTGTTAAATCATACCAATAGAGTGAAGTCAGAAAGTCAGACCTGCACGTGTATCTGTACAGGCGTAAGTTATCTTTACAGGCCTCACTTTGCATGATGGTTAGTAGCAGCAGGTAACTGTTCTAAAATTGGACTTAAAGCTGCTATAATGAATATTTATATAGTAGTAACAGCGAAATGACTATGTGCAATGTGGAAGAGTTGACTCTTCTCTATTTTAACTCGTTTTACCACTTTTATACATTAAGGGCCATATAAACCCTATATAACCTATCTGCCCAACACCAAACAACATCAAGCACTAAGGCATTTAGTTGACCAGATATTTCCATCAGTGGAGTTGGTGGAGAGCAAAGGGCAGCTGAAAAAAGAAAGTTACATTAATCAGGTGGTCATAAACTGAGAGATTACTGATGTTAATCTGTGTCAACAAGATGTCGGTGTTGTCTTTACAGCACATTGCGCTGCCTCCAAATGGGCATAAGAGAAGCTGCGTGTTTAAACATTCAGAAGTCATGTCATTCAGCATCATTAAACAGCACTTTTTGGGCTCTTCTTTACAGTTTACTGTCTGATAGCTGCAAACAAAACACCAAAAAGGGAGGAGACATCTTCCTTTGACGGCTCTGTAACTGCTGCCTGTGAGACGGTTTGTATTCATCGCAACTTCCTGTGGGTAGAGGCGATTTCCTGCACGTGCCCACGCCCAACGCCCAGAAAGTTTTGGCAAAGACAAATTTACAGAGTCTCACTCAAAGGGGATGAGATGCTACACTGTCTCTACTGTGGTTCTACTTTGTGTTAGCAGAGACTGTATTTTTTTTTTTACAGAAAGAGCTCTCCAGGTGCAACTAACATACTGTGGGAACAAGGTGCTGCCAGTTCATTGTGATCATTATACATCTGTTGAAGAGGCGACGGGTGCATCACTGATGGGAATAGCATGTTTACAGACTAGCATTTATTTAGGATTTTACTACTTCTCTTTCCAAACACTTAACGTTTAATTTGATTTTCCTGGTCAACTGCGCGTTACCGGGCTGTGTCAGCACAGCAGCGAGTAAATATGTCTATTAACGTGCCGATTCAGATCAGAAGTATAATCACTTTTCCATTTCATCTTTAACAAGGGTGAAATAATCTGGAGCTAATCTATAACAGGCAAATCCAATCACTGAAGCCATTGTCTCTCAGCCAGACTTTGATCGCCATGGCGGTAAATTGATTAGCAGCGATCTACCGGTCTCTTGCTAAATGCTGATCCTCGGAAAATCAGTTCACGTCTCCGCCTCGAGCCGAGGTTGCGGTCGAGCTCCGAGCTACTCCCCGCTCTCGGTAACAAGGCGACACGGAAGCCGGTCGCTGTTTCCGCCCGCTGCCTTCATTAAGCTTAGCTTGGCCTCCGACTGCTCAAGCTCACCGGCTCTCCGGTCTTGTGCAGATTTGCAGAAGCAGCCGATATTGGGGGGGGGGTTAGCAAATATGAATTTAATTAAATGTGAGACAAAAAGCACTCGAATGTGAAGGAGAAAAGGGTCCGGTGTGGATCTTAAAGTCACCCCACTCCCTGCCCCACCTTCTCCACTTGTACCCACTCACTGTTCACATAACGCGCACATGCATTTGTACACCATCCCACACACCCACCTATTACACACACACACACACACAGTTTAGCACATAGGAAGAGGAAGTAAAGTGGGAGGCACCTGATCTCTTCAATCATCCCGGTTGCAGTCGTGATTAATGTAAAGTGGTTCCTATTTACAACACAGATTGCTGAGCTAGAGGGGTAGGAAACACGAAATGTCCTCGTTTTTTTCTGGCGCTTGTCCGACAGCAAGGGCAACGAGCTTTATTGTGACGGGGCTGAAACGGAGTCAGAAACCATCATAAATGCATTGGCCGCCTGAGTCGGAGCACTTTTACCTCAAATCCTAATGCAGAGATTATTTAAAGTGACAGTTTATTTAATGACAAGAGAGTCTTTGTAATGCTTCCACTTTATAGTGTGAAATTTAGAGGATTCTTGACCTTGAACAGTCCCCGGGCCTCTAATCCTCAAACCTTATCTCAGCTCAGTATTTTGACTGTCAGTCAGTTGACTTTTACATAGTCGGCTGCTTTTTAATTTTTTTTTTTTATCAGCGGGAGGCTCAGCTGAACAAGTGGTAACTGAACAATGAGAGTACGAAGCGATTTTTTTTTTTTTTTTTTTCGTTGTCAAAGCCCAACGCTCATCTTTGAGGAAATTAGCAGTTTTGAGTTAAAGTTCAGGAGATACCGAATGTTAACAAAAGTGGCTTCTTCTGTCGTTTTGCTGTCTGCTTATCCGTTCTGTTTCAACTTCTGCTTTCTGTTGGTGTGGGTTAAATAAATGATCGGAGGGAGAGAGACAGACAGAGAGAGAGAGAGAGGAGTGGTTTAACTCTGATTTATGTGTGCAACGGTGCATTGAAACTGTTATTAGGACCTCCTTCATTTTTCCTCTCCTTTCATCTTTACTCCAAAACTCACATTAGCCCACTTTCCTCTGATACCCTTTAATGTGTTTCTTTCTTTCACTCACTCACCTCTCTCCCCAGCCACCCTCTCCGTTTCCTCTCTTTCCCTTCGACCCTTTTTCCATATCGGGGCCAAAGGTCACATCTTACAGCTCCTGCGAAATCAATCATGGGTCAAACCTTTCGCTCTGCCTCTCAGGCAGCTTCCGAGCGAGGCTGTGTTTCTGGAAAAGGATAGCTGACCTCGACGAGCTTTCACATCTTAATTTACACAACGCGTTCGCTCAGCTGGTCCATCGGGCTCGTCGTCACCGCCGCGAACGTGTTCATTCTAGACGCAGGAGGTCTTTCGGGATTAATAAACAGTTCTGTGCTGCCGAAGCTGATGTCGGGGGTTCACCGAGGAGAATGACGGGTTGACAGGAAAAACGACGCCGAGCAGAGATTCTCTCGAAATGTTCAGAGCTGTACAGTGCCTTGGAAAAAAAAAAAAAGATTCTTTTGGATTCATCTTTTATTCATGTTCAGTTGCCAAGGTGTCAAGAGTTTTGTCAAGCCTCTCACCGTTGCGTTAACCTTGTCCCTGTGAAACGTTCTGTCTCTATCTCTTTGGTTAAACATTACTGCCATACCACGGGGGGAAACGAGAGAGTGAGAGAGAGAGAGAGAGAGAGAGAGACAGGGAAGGATGGAAAGAGAGAGGGAAGGATGGCGAGCCAGAGGTACGGCTGCTTCCCTTCATCCTTTAATCATTAAACAAACATGGCCCCTACCAAAAAGAGAGCAAGAAGAAAGCAGCACCATCAAGACAAGAGGAGGAGGAGGAGGAGGAGGAAGAGGGGAGACTGAGGATGAAAGAGAAAAGAGATGGAAATGGAGGAGGGTGGGGGGAAAGGGGGTGAGGAGACGGAGTACCTGTGTGCAGAGCAGAAAGGTGTGCAGTCCATCATCTTCAGACAGGCAGACAGGGCTGTCTGGGGAGTTTATTTTTACCTCGATATGAGAGGAGTCTGGATCGGCTGCAGCAGGCTGCTAGCACCTTTTCAGTGGGGGGTTCTAGGACAGCTGCCGTCCCGGTGTGACCATCTTTCACACCTGACAGTACACAATCACACACACGTACACACGCCCCAGGTCAAAGCTTTGCATCGTGTTGTGTTTTTTTTAAAAAAAGTTTTCTGTATCGACTGTATATCACATTCATACATACAGCAAAGGTGATTAACTATCCCAAATGTGTATATTATGGAAAACTTTTGGTGTTGGGTCAGTTAAATCCTAATATAATTGACTCAAGTTAACTTTTTTTAACCTCAGAACACCAGCTCTGAACTATTGTCCAGTATGGTTAAATACATATACAGTGCATCTAGAGAGTATGAAAAAACTTTGAAGAATTTGTTTGTTGAGCACCTTCGAATCTCACCAATCAGCTCCTAATCTGGTTAATATTGATTTAGAGGAAATGTGAGGATCAAGCACAAATGTACCTGCGCATTACCCCCTTTGTTAAATTCATTGTACTGCGACTATGTGTTGTTACACCAGACTCCTGTCCAAATCTGCAGGGTGCCGTTAGAAGCCTGCGTGATCTGCTATCGATCTCCCGTGGATCAATGTTTATCTTGTATTTATAGACCCAGTAGATCATCGCCACCCCCTCTTCTCTAAGTTGCTGTTAGTACCAGCTCAGACACACTGGGAGGGGAATTGATTAACAAATCAAGCCCGTAATTAATTCTTACTGTGATCAAAGCCATGGGAGGAAGTCTGTGGAGAGCCCGAGGCTCGAGGATGAGGTGTTTTACCGTGCGGTCCCACCAAGCGCACTCTTATCACCGCGCTGTTTGTTCTTCAAACAGGTGGGTTTTAGATTTAGCATAACGTTGGGTGAATTTCAAATTAAAAAGGTTGCCCTGCCTGCTTGGCATTCGGGAGATGATTAATGCTCCTAAGCTGGTGTGTTTCTTTTGGTTTCTCCTGAGATTTGTAACGGACTGTGACGCCCTCACACATCGCTGCGCGTTGCATCTTGGAGCTGCTTGGCAATTCGTATCCACGCGTAGGCTCCTTCGTCTTTATTTTTAGGCCATCCTGCGAGAAACTCCCTCTTAAATATGGATTCATCTTAAATGGGGAGTAGAAAGTATAATTGTCTTGTGTCCCAGAGCAGTTGTTTTCTGGCCCTTAAGTCAGACAGAGAAAGTCCTGTCTTAAAGGAGGTGTGGTGAATGTTTGGGGAATTTCGCACGCTGAGTTCTTGCTTGAATTGTCTGTTTGTAAAGAAGCAGACTTTTCTGGCTCACTGTACATCTGTTTGCCTCCGCTCTCTATGAAATCCCATCTTCTCATATTTCTGTTTCCACTCACCTAAAATCTGCTGCCGACTTTTTTTGCATCTTGATGAACTAGCTAACCCGTTTCCTCCCACTGTGTCCTCTGTTCCTACGTGCAGGTTAGCTCTGTATGTGTACGAGTACCTGCTGCACGTGGGGGCGCAGAAGTCAGCACAGACCTTTCTATCCGAGGTAAGTCTCTGAATGTGTTTCTGTGTGTTTCAGCCCGTGTGGTTTATGTGTCCACTCTGAAGGGTGGTCTGACCCTCACGCAGTGTGTCCAGTAAGTGAAGCAGCTAATTGAATTAGCCCGGCCTTACAGTGCTGAGCCAACAGGTCGGTAGCTGCAGACAGGCTTTTTAACATTATTGTTGCATTTGGTAAAGGGGGGGGCAGTGGGAGAGTTACGCTCGGCCTGGAGCTGACGTCTTCGACTGACATCATCCACTGATCCGCTCGGCAGCTGCGTCTCAGTCGATCTCTTTCAATCTCGTTCCCGTCCTCTCCGAGTCCCCTCCCTCCTCTTTGTGGGCTCCCCCGCTCCTGTCTCGATCTGTCTCTCCTCCGCGCTCCCCGAGAGGAGAGCTCGTCCTCACTTTAATTCTGCAGAGGTAAAAAGGTGATGGGGTGAAAATGAGGTCAGCTGATTCTGGCACTTTGCTGTAAATGACGGTAAATTACAATGTAGGAGACAGTGGCTGGAGGCTTGTTGTACATCGGCCAGAGGAAGAGGAGAACAAAAGAGAGGGGGATGGAAAAGGTTACATCATCAGCTGGCACCAATTCTCATCACTCTGACTTAGAGTGTGTTCGTGCACATGTGGATAGGCACACACACGCACCTCTCTGTCTCCCCGACACCCTTTCCTCTCTGCCATATCGCCTTGCTCTCTCTTCCGCAGATGTGGGAGATGAAAAGGATAGGCGGTGTCGTATTCAAGTGTGGGAACACATTAGCTAAGAGCGCAACAAGTATAAACACAGCCACTTGTATACAATACACATGGGTGTGCATGCTTGAGCATGTGCGCACACACGCACGCACACACACACATACACACACACACACATACACACAGGGTAAACATTGCGCCATAATGTAGCTCTTGCCGGAATAGTGGGGTGGAGTAAAACATGGCTTTAAAGGCCTGTTATCCGCTTTTTATCATCCACATCTGTTTACAGTGTATCCTCAGGCTCAAGAAACAAGAGCCTGGAAAGACGAGTCACAAATCAGACCCGGATACCTCCTAACGTAAATACCAAATCACAGCTCAGAGGAGCGGCCAGCAAGAGGCCAGGCAGCCCTGTCAACGAAACCGACGGCTCAAACCATGAGAGCAAACAATACACATCGAGAATAAAAGGTTAAGTTATAGTTTCTCTGAAGTTTATTCATTACAGGCAGATGGGAAAGTCAGCGAGAACAGCCCCTGAAACGAGCAGCCTACATCTGCCAGTAATCACGCTAAAGGGATCTCACTGTAGCATGGTGAAGGTAAATGACTGAACCTCCCAGGAGCGCAGACCGCAAGAAGACAGGATATGCGGGCGCAGTCAATGCTATTTTCTTCCACGCTTTCCAGATGAACAGGGAAGAAAAGAGCATGCTAAAAAAAGTGTCCCGACCTGAACTGTCTGCCGTCGTGTTTGGGCTGAGCCACAGCCAATTAAATGCGAGAAATGAGGGATGTCATGCCCATTCTGCATCCTCTGTACCATCCGAGCAATTATGAGGCAGTAAATCTTTTCTCTGTCACGGTGCGTATGGAAATTGCGGGCCGGCCTATAATGTTTCAAGTTAACCGATGCCTTTAGTAGAACTGCTAAGTTGGACCGAAAGCACGAGGGATAACCAAAGAGAGGCAGGTCTTGACCCCTCTACCTCCTCCCCCCCTAAAAAACAAAAAAAACCCAGAACACTTCAAAGCGAGGCATTCCTTCTAAAAGTCACTGTGTCTGATCTGCAGCTGAGGTCAGGACAGTCTGATTGAAAGGCGCAGTGATTCAGCTCTTCCTGTTATTTTAGCATTTGTTCATGCTCCTCGCAGAGCAGGTGGTACAATGGAGTTGTTCTCCTACCCATACGAAACATGTCAGCGAAGGAAATTAAAAAGATCATCCCGAGATCGCTTGAGAAGATCTTGGAGAAAGAGCTGTAACTCTGTTTATGGAGAGGAGAGGCAGACTAAACATTGGCGTCATCGTCTGATAGCGGAGGCCTGCAGCTGCTGCTCAGGCTGCTAGATGTGCCTTTGTACGTATCTTGTCTTTGTCTATCTGCACATCAGCTGACACCACGCAAGCGTAAATTGTCCCAACCGTGGCTGATGACGCCGCCCGTGTTGGCCGCTAACCTTGACCGAGGTGTTAAGGCGTCAGAATGCTTCCACTGAAGTGTCAAATCCTCTCTGCTCACACCTTTTCGTTGGAATCCAGTGTCGAAGTTGGCCCTTTGCTAAACTCCGCCCACCTTACAGTAGGCATTGATGCAGTCAGTCTTACAGTTCTCACATTATGTTATGTTATTAGTTTACCATGACAACTTCAGATTCAAAGGGATTTTTTATTTCAGACAATCAGTGTGTCAAGGTCAGTTACCAGTTTACTCAGAATCGGAGAGTGTGTGTACGTTTAATGTAGTTACCTGGTTATTAGTTAAAAAAAAAACTTTAATGTGATGTCAGATAATGAGTTTGGTTGCTGGGTTGTGAACTTATATATAACCTGTAACCTCCAAAAATAAAGTGTGAATTTCTCCTGTAACATTGGGTCAAATTTAACACATCAGAAAGTAGGCGGAATCGAAACTTCTCACTTGAGATCTCTTTTGTCTTCGAACGTGGGCCACACAATCTAATGTTTTGAGGGTTTTATACCCCAGTCTCGAATGTGCCTAAAAGGAAGAAAGGGGAGACAGGGAATAAAGCAAATTAATATAAATGAAAGAAAATAAAAAATACCGTAAGGAAAAGAGGAAGGAAAGTAGGCATAGAAAGAAGCCAAAAGTGAATGAAACAGTGTTAGACACAGAATGACGGATAATGTGGGGCAGGAGCAGACCGAAGGGCGTGTGGGTTGTACAAAGCTTTGATTGGGCTCCTCAGGCTCATACATGTCTCTGACCTCAAACTCTGCACATCCCCTGACTCAGTAAACACACACACACACACACACACACACACCTTCGCGTGCGCACTCTTTCAGGTAGTTGGTGAATAGACGGGCTTTCAAGCACACGCACACTCACTTATCCACTTATGAATCCATGGCATGAGAATCATAATGTAGTTACATAATGGCAGTTGTTATAAGAACTCCCCTGCACCTTTTTTCCCGCCTTGTAAAGAAGGTAATTCAGATGTCAGCGGTGTGTTTTTATACTTGATATGTTTCTCTCAGTCTCGCTCACTGGCTTTCTCCGTCTGTCCAGATCCGATGGGAGAAGAACATCACATTAGGAGAACCTCCGGGGTTCCTCCACTCGTGGTGGTGGTGAGTGTTTTTGTGTCTAATCATTCAAGTTACATCCCTCCTCACGCTGTTTTTTCCTCCATTCCATCACTGTCAGTATTAACTAAAACGATCGTTCTCCCTCCTTCTCCCCCTGTTTTCATTTATCCTCATCTCATTAATTGTCCCCAAAAGCTCTTCCTCAGGTTGCCGTCTGCAAATTGTAACGTCGTCTATCCCAGCGACGATAATAGAATCATACTTATTGCCTCGATGCTGGATTACCTTGCCTCTAAAATGGACTCTTTTTTTTTGTCTGTGGAGATTTAATGTTTCCCTTTTGTCTGCTGTCTGTCTGTTGTAGTGTTTTCTGGGATCTGTACTGCGCGGCTCCGGAGAGAAGAGACACATGCGAGCACTCCAGTGAGGCCAAGGCCTTCCATGACTACGTGAGTCCGCTCTGATGTGGCTTTCTTTGCTCTTTCTGGGTCACTGGCGCTCCTCGATTAGCAGATGAATCTGTGCTGGGAGATTACATGTAAACCCAAATTGCTAGATATTATGTAAATAACCCAGGCATTATGAAATACGTAATTCTTTAAGTAAATAAGAACAATATATATATAAACATGAAATTGTGAATAATCTCAGTATTTTTTTTTTTTGCTGTTGCTTTGAATGAACAGCCAGTTATGTAACTGTCTCTGCCCTGTTTGTCTTGATTGACAAAGACTTTGTGATGATAAGTAGCAGCATGGAATAAGATGGTGTTTGGGAAAAGTGGCATTGTGAAATATAAACAGTCTTTGGAAACACGCATTCAGAAATAAAAGCTGCGGCTGAAATGAAATGAACATTACCTGCAGTAAACTGCCACTGCGAGAAGAAACAGGAAATCATAATCTCGAGCTGGGTTTAGAAAAGGAGCTGGATTTCACAATTCCATGGTTTGGTCTGCATATATTCATACAGATATTTATTTCATAACGTGTTTGGTTCATTGTGTGTTGAGCACTTTGGGACTCAATAGTTTTCAAATTCATAAGGAGATGTGTTCAGACTGGTGTTAAATCCAAAGCACTGCAGACATTTGGTGTTGTTTTTATTCCATAGTTTGAAATATTTCAGCTGACTAGATTATTGAAAGAGCAATACAGATGATGGCGATGTCTACAAGTCTGAGGGTTCAGAGCTTATGTCAAAAGAACAAAGACTTTTTTCTAATCCCATAAAAATATGCCCAACACTGTTTGGCTGCATGTGGCTTCAGCTTGTTTTTACATCCCTGTAAAATGGTTTATCTCATTAAGAACCTCTGTTCTGAAGTAGTGTTTAACTGGATGCTCGCTGTGACAAGTTTGTGATAAGAAGTGTGGTGTTAACTCCATAAGGTTGGTAGAACTTGCTCCAAAATGCTGCACATACAACAACACACACATACACATCTGCCTAAACAGTGAGGACATTATGCTGCAGAGCGGGCCGGGCAGGCAGACGGTGGCCCGTGCGGTGGAAACATTGTTTATTGCTGTGTTTTCTCAGTGTGGCCCCACTTGGCCACTGTAATTCCCGCACATCAAGGCACGGGTTGATTTAGTCATGCAGCATCCAGTAACCGGAATACGGCGAGCTGTGCCAGAGCTCCGAGTTTTAGATTAGCCGGTGACTAAGAGAGAGGAAGTGCGGCTCTCCTCGCGGGAAGTTGGCGGGGTGGGGCGGGCGGTGGAAGAGGGTGGGCTGTGTTTGTTGCGCGGAGGGGTCTTCTTTCTCCGGCTTTTTTATGTTGTTGTTTTCCCTCTGTAGCCTGAAGTCTGACTCATCAGATTTGTCTGTACTGTGGTTTATTGAGATGTATTGTTGGAAGTGCATAGGTCAGGGGTTTCTGCCTACCCCAGCAGGATCGTCCCTCCTCCCCCCACCTCTCCCTTAGGCTTGCAATCCTCCCTTCTCTTTTATCTTCTCGCCGTCGGTGTGCGCTCGTTTGTACGCGTGTGCATGCGCAGGTGATGCTGCTGATGCTGGCGATGATGATCAGGGTGATGAATAGGCACTCCCAAGGACGAGGCAGCTATGTGATGATGTCATCCTGGCTCCGAGGAAGGGAGCTGGAGGGCAGCACGACCTCAGCCCCAGGAGACAGGCGGAGAGGAGGAGGAGAGGAGGAGGGATGGGGGGGGGGGGGAGGAAAAAAATAAAACACAAGGGGAGGGGGGCTTGGAAATGGAGAGAAAGAGATGAAAAAGAAGAGACACAGTTCGAAAAAGTCACTTCTGTTTTGATTAATGTATTAATCTCAAACACATCTCAACACCTAAAATCCAAGAAAACACATTCGTGGTAATTAAATTTAATTGTTACTCAAGATGACAACAGCAGCATCGTGTTGTTTTTCCTTATCTGATCAGAAACAATTCAATTCAGGAATCATTCAGAATCCGTCTTAACGTCATTAGCAGGGGCCACCAGCAACATCTTATTCTTACATTTCCTGCAGGGATGTAATCAGAGAATTATAATTAGACCAATTGTAATTAGACCAAGGTCACTTTCAATCAACTGTTCCAATGCTGCTGCCGCTTCTCAGATCCAATCAGAGGTACTACCCACATATCTGCCGCTCAATTAAAACCAAATGAGGGGACAACTGCGGTGGCCGTCGTTGGAAAAAGTAGCACGCCTTTAATACGACGCCGGTGTCTCTCTTTCAGTCTCCTGACTTTGAGAGTGATGGAGATTTTAATCAGACATTTTGATGGTAATTATTTTCAGATAGCTAATTACTGAGTGAAGTCCTAATTAATCCTGGGGAGACATAGGAGCTCATTCACATCGTCTTTGGGTCTCTTTCCTTTGATAATTGATGGGATTGTGACAAGGCTTTTGACTTGATTTGCACTATTATCCCAGTTTGAACTACCCACTGTAGATACAATTGACTCTGACTAAATCTGATTTGAAGAAACACTGTCCTAACAAAGTCTGTCGACACATGCATGATGTTTTGCACCGTATATGTCGATCGCAGCACCAGATTTGAGTGTGCGAGGCTGCTCTTCCAGGACATTAATCCAGTAATCTAATGTTGAAAGGGAAAGAAAGAAAAGACTGATGAACAGAGTGAAGAGAGATGCAATGTTATTGATTTCCATCCTCAGTCGAGGCTTTTCAGGCATCAGAAAGGCCGTTTACAGTTCTGTTAAGTGCTTTGTAAATTGTGTTCTTGATACTAAATGAGCGGTTTCCATTTGCGAGAGGCCATGAAGTCATAAAAACAAGTTATTTTTAAATTCTTGTGCTTCGCCCGGAAATGGCCTTTTGGGAGACAAAAGTCAGCTGCTGTAACTTCTCTGTATTTTAGAGGATGAAGCATCAATCCATGGGGGTCATTTCCACAGCAGTGGGTTTGACAGTTGACAGCTGTCAAAGAGCTATGTCTTTTACACCGACATGAATAATTACGATACATCTATATTGCAGTGTGTCACTATCACTAATAAATGGAGAGAAATATGAAAGTAATATCAATATTCTGATTTCTACTGGAGCAATAGTTAGGACAAAAAGTTTGGTGCCAGCAGAGAAACCGCTCTAATTTCTGTGATCTTTAACAAAACGTGGGCAAATTATAGCGCAGTGAGAAAGAATCGAGCCAGCATGAAATTGCTTGTAAGACTTATGGAAACAATATTGAGCACATTAGCTGCATTTCTTCTGCTACATTATGACATTTAGACCCTTTAAAATGTTCACTGTAGTGAAAAATGGTCTATTTAATTGAAATACAAACCTCTCTGTATAAATTGTGTTTAGTGCATTGGTGCACGGTTGTGTATCTGAGTTTGCGGCGTTATATTACACGTACATTATACATGTTCACCTTTCCCTCTGTGGATTTTTCTTGCAAGCTCTGGAAGAGACAGTGTTGAGGTTACAGAAGCAGACTGGTGGTGAAAGCTGAGCTGACAAGTTTGAATAATTCGGGGAGCTTGGGAGAACTGATGAAAAAAAAAAATTTTTGAAACTCCTGATTTCAAGAGATTATCAGTGTCCGACAGTTGTACTGGTTGTGCTATGCAGACCCCAGATAAGAATGTGCTTATTAACTGAAGCAAGTCGTTGGCTGAAAAACAAGTCCTCCTGGATGAATCATGGTTTTTGTGTAAGAAGTCATTACTGTTAATGAAAATATGCTGTGAACTGACATTTGCAGGTTCGTGCGAAAGTATTTTGCTGTAGTCTGAATATGTATAATTACCGTTATCACACTGTTTGGGCGGTACATGTTGCGTCTCACCAATGCGTTAATGTATGATGGATGCTCACAGAGGGAAGCCCTGTCAAGCAGAAGTGTAGATACTTTTCAGTCAACCAGAAGACAGAGAGACTGATATTAGGGAACCAGGCCACACATGCATCCAAGCATGCAGCCTCACAGTGACAGACAGGCAAAGATGGGCATTAAATTTGAACTACTGGAATGCAGACAGGGTGAGCGGGTGAAAAATTTTGCCCTCAAATCTCAAAGAAATGTGCTGATACATAATGCATAAAAAATCCACATATTCAATTTATTTTACTTTATATTGAGTTTACTTTATATTGAGTGCAAATGCCCTTTTAAGCTCTTTGCCTATAACAAATATCATCTTCAAATGCCTTGTTTTTTTTAACAGTCCAAAGACCCAAAATATTTCTATTTTACTGTCATAAAACAAAAAAAAAAAGAAAATACTCAGAATCGATGACATGAAACTGCTAGAATAATCGAACTTTACCTTCCTGTTGATTACTGATGATTCCAGCTCTACTTGTGACAGGTCACATGTTAGGGCCACATTGTAGACATGCTGTGAATTATCAGCATTTCATGAAATTTCACAATAAATAATAAGAGAAAACTTTTGTATATATTTATCTCTTTTTGTCACATTGAAGCCCCTTATTAATTTTGGGAGGTTGAAAACCATTGTTTTAAGATTTTACCACGCAAAACTAAATTGGCAAAAAAGCAATAAAAACTAGTGTCATTGCACCCCGCTGGCTGCATGCACAACGCAAAATGAGTTAAAATGAACAAAGATGGCGACAGATGGACGAACCAAAGAGCGAGCAGTAGACTCAAAATGAGCAGTGGATAGGCAGCAGTGTGACAAGTATTTAAAGCAAGGAGAGCCTGGTATCATTGTGTGGCATCACGGTGGGAGACAGCAGGCACACGGCAGTTAGAGGGGAAGAAGAGATCAAGAGCCAGTGCCAAGAGCAAGCCCCTTTGATAAAAATGCTCCGTCTCACGCTGCTAGATCTTGCATTCAGTCTGTCTCACTCATGCATGGAAATGTATTCACACCGCTCAATTTAACAGCAGCACCCTGTCTTTATTGTACAGCCAAAGGATGCACGCGTTGGTAAATATGTCATAACACACAGGACCGCTTTATTAATTTACATCCCGGTGCACTCACGGTGTTTGATATCTGTGGAGTGATTCCACACTGTGCCGCCTGTTTGTGTGCGGCTGAAGGACAGCGAGGTGCAGTGACCCTGGGGTTTAACTGAAAACAGCTCCTGAATGCAACAAGGGACGCGTACTGTACAGTGTGAATGGGGGCGGTTTCGCTAAACAGAAGGACGCTCATATACACACTTGACCATGGACATGTTGTCTGGTTCTTTGGTCTCCTCAGTACAAGCTTTGTTGTTCTCATAAAAACACCCCAGATTCACTTTTCTGTAAGTACTGATGTTCCGCAACCTGAACAACCCAGCGTTACACAGCACCTAACCAGAAAGTTGCAGTAGAAGATGCTGTAATGCTGAAATGATTAATAATTTAATGTTTAATTTCTTTCCATGCCTGCAAGGAGGGCCATATGAGTCAACGTTTTCCTGGCTAAAATGTCCACTTTTAGGCAGAAAATATAAGATGTGGTACATTCATGCCCCACAGAGGAAAAACTCTCCACTTTTCTGTTGTCCCACCTACAGGCCAACATGTCCACTGTGGACTCAAGATTGCATTATAATTGACTAATAATCTAACAAGTCTAATTAA
>JBAJHX010000076.1:11539575-11559684 GCA_037176925.1 Amniataba percoides
AGAGATGTAGGAGGATGGAGAGGGTGAACAGTGAGAGCCAAGGATGTTGTGCAGTTTGAAATAGTTCTTCTTTTTTTCCTGTCTGAGATGGGTGTTGCTCCATTGCTACCTCTTTTTTTCTACCAATGTCACAGAACTTAAAAGATGAGACTTTTTCTATATTTTTTTTTTTTGTTATTGCCAACAAATGCAATGACCAAAACCCATCGATGTGTCGGTCCGAAACACTTTCAGATTTCCCCAGCTTGACTGTGGCACTCAACGTCAAGCCTGCTGGTTTCTTCTGGAGATGAAAACCTTTGGAAGTAGTTCACAAATTTATATGTTAATTTTTCAAAAAGCCTGAGTGATTGCTTAAAGAGCAGGGCGCCGTAGCTTTTGGCAAACAGGAGTAAATAGTCCATTTGCGGGGGACTATTTTGAGCTGTGGATGTATACACATTTATCACTCTGGTGAGTGTTTACAGCAGCAGGGAGGTGTATAGAATAAACTATATTAAGATATTAAGAACATTACAACATTAAGAGAAACTAATACAAAAAGCCAGGCTTCTCTGTCTCGGTTGCTTATGTAGGTCATATAGAGGCATCAGTCTTAAAATGAGGCTGTTTCATAGCCAGTTAAAATCTCCATATTTTAACATGAGAGTAAAAGACTAACAGATTGAACTCCGACAGATATTGCTGCCGAACAGCAGAGATCTGCGACAAAGTGCGCCGCGAGAAGTCTTTCCTCCGCTCGCTGCTGTGTTTTTTACTGGTGCAACATATGGCACGTTCTGGTTAAGAAAGGGAGCTTTGAATGCCAGAGGGCGATTTTAAGCCTATCTGCCTTGAAATTGAAAAGTGAGTTTGGCTCAGGATTGGACAGTGGAGCGTGTTGATCTGTCTCTGGTCGCCACGGGAGACTGTGAATAATACATGGTTAAAAGCAGAGCACACCCATTTCCATCTCTACACTGCTAAACACACTTCTCTCACTCTCTGTCTCTCTTAGTTCTGCGCTGCCTGACTGTTTTCTTCGTTAAAACCTGCAAATGTAGATACACGCTGGCTATGCTTTTGACAGTGACTGACAAACTTATGTTCTCTGCATAAACACTAATGGAGGAATCAATCTTCTTATTGCACTTCCGCTCTCACACTTTAATGTGCACCAGTGAATGTGTGCTTTGTTTGTGACTGCATGTGTGCGTATATGTATGTGTGTGTGTCATGCAGACTGGTAGCATCTCTTCTTTCCACCCACCCCCTCCCTCCATCGTTCAGGAAGTGGACTAATGGCATTTGAGAGGATGGAGGGAGCGGGAAAGAGGGAGAGGGAGGAGGGACGGAGTTCCTTCCTGTGTGGTGTGTCATTTGTAGATCCTGTTGTAATGCGGGTGGCCTTGAGACTCAGTGGTAACCCTGCCACACCGCAGCCCCCACCCCAACCCCAACCCCCACCCAAAAAGCTCTCCATGGGCAGCCAGCGTGCAGAGACCTCTCGCAGTCTCACTGCTCTCTGCTTCTGTCTGTGTAATCGAATCCTCAAAGAAAATATGTTCGCCCCAATTGAACTAAGTGTTAAGAATTAAGACCGAAACAATGTATTGATTAGCTGAATCACAAAACAGTCATTTGCAACCTTTTTGTTAATAGATCAGTTGTTTAAGTCATTCTTTAGAGCTAAAAGAGCAAAAATGTATCATATCATGGTAAATTGATATCTTTGGGAAATTTGAAGATGTCTTTTTGATGTCTTATAATGTGAACCATTATAGATTAATACAGAAAAGTGGTCAATTATTGAATAAGTATGGTTCCAATCTGCTGTACATTTTTACATTTTTCTCATCAAATTCTATGAGATAACAAAACCAATCATGTTGGTCTGTCTCCAGATACATTTAGACTTCACTATCCTGTCCATGGTTCTCAACCCCAAGTCTATCCAGAGAAAGAAAGATATGTTAAAACAGTTTCCAATTGTATAGTTATTTTTTTTAAAAGGCTAAGTAATGAGTTAGGCACTGTTCTACAAATACCTATTCAGTATAATATCTATTTTTATGTCTATCTTTATTTTTATTTTCATCTATGACATCTATTTGCTCAGTAGCCATTTTATTGGCTGCAGCAAGACAGTGCATGTAGGATTGATTCAATATGCAATGCCCATAATGAAGGACCACGTCGTGCAGTGTAACAATATAACTGATGATAACTCCCATTTGTGTGTATCTAATAGTTTCTGTGGGCAACAATGCAGGAAGGGGGCTTTGCTGTACTGGTGCTTGCTGACAGAAAGAAAAAAAAGTGTCACCACTTGTTCTTTAGGTCCATTTCCAGATGTTTGATAGAAGTGCGCTGTTTTGGGGCGATATATTAATACCAAAAAAAAAAAAAAGGCAGAGATGATTTGTGTGAGAAGCAAAGTGTGCGAGAGAGACAGAGAGGTGGAGAAAGCAGACAACGACCGGCGCAGGTTGAGAGAGAGAGAGAGAGAGAAGATAGACACAGAAAGCCTTTTGAGATTCCACTCACGAATCTCTGAGTGTCTTTCGGTCTCTGAAGTATTGAATGAAAATGACTCCCCACCTTCACACGCACACACAGAGCATGGATGCGTTACACACACACACACATTAGCGAGGAACACAATCGCTAAACATATAGGGATGAAAGAGTTTGCGAGTTATCTCATTAAGTATTACTGAGCCCTTTAGTCTGATGGGATTAGTGTACTGTGAATGTAGTATGGAGAAAGTCTGATTAGGTTGTAAAGTAGCTAACTGGAATGTAAAACATTTCAATGTCTTCAGTTCCTGAAACGGTCTTTGTATTTTCCACAGAAAAGCAAAGCATGCTTTAATCACTATAAAGAAAAGTTTTTTTTAATATAGTGTATATGATTTTTTTTCCCATAATGAGTCAACTCTTGCTTCAAGAGTCAGTTGATAAGATAAAACAGAGCGGTCATATATCAGCAAAGTGCGTCATTTCAGGAGAAACTGTACCTGTTGCCACAGTGTGTGTAGCACTGCGAGGGCTGCCCGGGGTGGCTGAGGTCTTCCTACTCTTTGTTTTATTGCTCACACATCTGAACCTGTGCTTGGACAGCTTGACCTCCAACTTGTGCAAAGGCCTTTTGATGTTGACATTTGATACATTTATCGCAAATTTTGGCCGCCTCTCTGAGTTTGTTTTTTTTCCCGCTTTATGTTGTCTTGGTGATTCTTATTGATTTTTTTTACCACCTGATGAGCTGCGCATACTTTCTTACATAAAAAAAAAAAATCCACATGGAAAAAAGATTCTACACTACCTCTTTTTTCGTTTAGGCACTTAATTGAATTTACCCATGTTTCGGACATTTTGTCTCCGTGGAGCGTGGTGCACTTTTACTGCATGCTCAGCGTTGTTGTACCGTACTGTATGCCTTGTTGTGTATGTCTGGTACACTGTAGCGTTCTCCTGGAGGGTGGTGGTTTGAATAATTGATGCAACAAATGAGTTTGCCAGGAGATGCAGGTGTTCATCTGAGGACGCGCGGGGGCCGCTGCACTGCCTCAGGTTTCATCGCGAGCACCTTTTGGATACAACAGCACTGGTAACTACGCACGAAGGGACCAAACGCGCAACAAGCCACAAAGAGCAAATCACTGAGCAATTTGATGACTCATGAAATCAAAAGGCTTAATGTGACGGGGGTGCTGAACGGACAGACGGAGGAATCGATTGTCGTCAGAGACTGAATGAAATCTTTCTGTATCTCTGTAAAAAGAAGGGAAGATAACGTATTTCAAATAATGCAGTACAGCAGCAGGGAGTTACCTTTGCCAGCTGAGAATCTGTGAATTTATGAATACTTATAATGCCTCCTACAAATTTGACTCAACAATCGACTCAATTAGGTCTTGAGTAATGAATATTATCAGTCAAAAAATGTCAAAAGACTCACTACATAAGACTTTGTTGACCATTATATTCCCACAGTAAATATACTATGATACAATCGGCTCAATATCTCATTGTTCCTCTCACTCAGCCTTGTCAGAAGAGTGTAAACACTGATGTGTGAGAAGTGTAAATGATGGACTCATTAACAGCGTGTAACAATGTGTGTGCTCTTGATGTTGACAAAGGTTAAGTGCTGGAATGTGTTGAGCTCGGCTGTGATCGGTGTTTAAACAGAACCGGCTTACAGGAATTCACCGCGTCTCATTCAGCCTGAGTCATTTACTGCAGCGTAAGAATGACGGCCCACTGTAAACAGCCACTTCCTGGTCACTACACGCCGTTGTTGTAGTTAATTTGAGCTAATTGCGCCGCATTGATGTGGTCACATTATGTCAGTCAGGTGCAGCCCTGCGATCTCACAGTCAGCACAGACATGAACGGACGCTGCAGAGGTTTTGAATGGCGGAATTTCTTTACAACAGCGTGTTTAATTTTCTTGACCGTTATCTGAGTATGAACCTTTATCAATCGAATAAACATTGACTGATTTATATATCAGTCCAACTGAAGCGTCTTTCCTTTAGCAGTGCTGTGACTAACATGTAACACAGTTTCAGGCTGTGCTAGTTTGCAGTTTAGCTTGACTGTTTTTAACATTCTTTATAAAACTGATCACAATGTTTTTATATTGCACCATGCTGTGCAGTTGAGGAATAAACTCGTCGTCATTGTTCTCCGATGGACAAACTATGTAACTGCAGTTATGTTTTTATTATATATTAGTTTTTCTTAAATTCCAGTGGTGTCGTTGCACTTCAGTTATCTTTGAAATATTGTCAGACAGACATACGGTATTTAAGTGTACAGCACAATTTTCATTCCATTAAATTTTCTATTTTGCATATTATATTGTTGATCAACAGAAAAAATCCTTAATTGGCCAGAGTTAAGTCAGTTTCATTCATCGTTCATCGTCTTTGTAGCATATTAAAAAAAGAAACAAAAAGTCACATTTATTGCATTACATATTACTTCACATTTACACACAAGAGGGAATAGTTCGACATTTGGGGGAAATTTATGTATTCTTCTTTCTTGCCAAGAGCTGAACGAGAACATTGAAACAGAACAAAATTAGCTCACCAGCACCTCCAAGTTTTGAGACTGCAGCACGCTACTGGGCCTGGCCGAGAAATAATCTGGCAAATAAACTCCTCCTAACTGCTCAACATGTCATTCATACACCTTGTTTTCTGCATGGATTGAATAATGGAGACACAGTTTTATATTGCTGTCAGTGTCAGACAGAGCCAGGCTCGCTGTTTCCCCTCCATGTTTCCTGTCTAAGCCAAGCGATGTGACTGTAGCTTCATATTAACCGTACAGAGACAGAGAGTATCAGTCTTCTCATCTAACTCTCCAGAAAGCAAACAAGCCTGCTGTATTTCACAAAACATCTAACCATTGCTTTAAATAATGCCACACCAGGTCTCAGACTGGTACTATAGATGGCACCGCTCATATTTCCCACAAGCATCGCTATGCAGACCACGTGACTCCTCCAGCTTAGTGGTGTCTGGAAACTGGGAGGAAAAAGGATTCACAGGCTCTCTCCTAAAGAGGCTTTGTGAATCCTCCTCAGTGTGATTCACTCTGATTTTCTAATGTCATTTGAGTCAATCTGATTTGTCATAATCAACAGAGACTGTCGGTACCAGACTAGTTGGTGCTGCTGCCGGTGTTGTTTTTGTTTTCCAGGGATGGAGGGTGGTGCTGCTTTTGGGGCTGGGATATATCCTGGCGTGTTGTATTTTTTTTTCTTTATTTTTTCTTCTTGCTGTATTTGGAAAATGCTGCTTTGTCAGCAGGTCAGGTAGATTTTTTTTCCTCCCCCAGTTTTTCTTTTCACACACAAACAAACATTAAGTGCACTCACACACACTGCCACGTACACACACACACACACACACACACACACACACACACACACGTATGCACCCTCATAATCTCTGCTTTGTCCTCTTTTCTCCTCTTTCCCTCCCTCTCTCTCTCTCTTTCTCTCCGTGTGTAGAAGCAAACTCAGCAGACCTCCGGGCTGCCAGGGAGTAAAGGCATTCTGGGTAATCCAGGGTGCGAGAAGGAAGAGGGAAAGAAAGGGGAAGGGGAGAGGGAGGGGGGGAGCTCACAACACACACTTGATGCTGCGCATGATGTTGTACACTCAGACAAACACACACACACAAACAAACTAAATCCAGTCTCTCACCACTGAACCGTGGAGATACAATATCCATCTGTGTCCATCTGTACATTCATCTGCTGAGACAAATACAGGCTCTGTTTGCTGCAGAATATGGACTCAAAAAGCTGCACAGCATCCTGTTCCCCGTTGCCGAACATTAACGATTGGAGAGATATGAAGGAGAATGAGGGTGGGTGAGGGAACAGTGAGGGTGGTGGGGTGGAGCAGGGGAGGATACGGGAGTGTCGTCAGTCCGCTTTTATCTCAGCTCTGATTAAACCTTGTTCCTGTGTGACCTAAAAAGTCAGCTGGCGGAAACTTCAGAGGCTGTGGGTGAATTTCACTGGAGCTCTTTACACCCAGCTGATGCCTTCGGAGAGGGAGAGAAAGCGAGAGGGGAGATCAGAGAAATAGAACAGAGTGGGCAGATGCCGCAAAGACGCAGGCATGCTGGCTTTATGTGGCGCGCCGCTCACACATTATCATATATATGGATGTGCTCTCCCACTCCGCGTGTTGTCCGCCTCGTGTGCCTAATGAGGACGAGGAAGAGGCCGGTGCTGGGTGGTAACTCCGGGTTAGTTAATAGTACAATGCCACAGGAAGCAGACAGAGGTTGTGCTGAAATGTGTCAGCGCCGCCCGTCTGGGACAAGCAACAACAACAAAAAAAAAAAAACACAAGGTATAAAAATAAACCTGGGCCAACATGGCAGGGCAGCTGCAGAAACAGGAAATATCCCGCTGAGGGAGGGACAGCGAGTGAGACACGGGGGAAGACCCTTGGATTGCTCATTTCTCATTTGTTTGTTTTTATGACCTTTTGTATTGTTTCACTGTGGCATGATGATGAGCGGAGGTGCTATGTTATTGACTTTACCTTAGCAACAGTAGTGGATAAAGTATTCACATCCTTTTACTGAAAATAAAAATGGAGATACAGGAGTAATATTTTAAAATGAAGTAGTAGGAAAATGCAACATAAATATAAAAAGTAAAAAGGTTTTTCCTTAACAGTGCATATGGAATTATAAAAGCATCATCTATATTATATGTTAAATGTACATTTACATCTGAAGTGTTGTGCAAGTAGCAGGTCTATGAAGTGGCATGAAATGGAAATACCACCAATGTTTACTAAAGCATAGTACTTGGCTGAATTAACTTCTAAATGTATCTTTGTGTGTGTGTGTGTGTGTTTGCATCTTTCAGAGTGCTGCAGCAGCTCCCAGCCCCGTCCTTGGGAACCTTCCCCCAGGAGAGGGCATGCCAGTGGGGCCGGTCCCTCCAGGGTTCTTTCAGGTGCACACACACACACACACACACACACACACACACACACAGACACACAAAGTACGGGAGAGGCTAGAATTGGTCTTAGGCCTCCTCAGCGTACAGTATTAACACTATTAAATAATGTTTCCATATGTCAGTATGTAATTCATGGAGCTGTTCCTCAAAGAACTCACTTAAACTTTCCTGTATGTATTAACATACCTTTACCTATATGTATAATCTGAATCCATCTGTGTGTGAGGGCCCCACTGCGTGTTTCTCTAAAGGGAGAGAAAATGGTCTGACAGGAGAAATGAACCTGCTGCAAACAAAAAGTCACACACGCGGCTTCACCCCAGATCATCTCTGCTATCCATCAGAAGGACTAAATTGATTAACCGTCATTATCAGTCAAACTCAGACGCTCACATCTGACACGCAGATCAATAGCCTTCATAGGCATTTCTCAGCTCTACTCTCAAAAAACTCAAACTCTGAGTCCAAACAGCCTTTCCCGTCTTCCTCTGAAGATCAATTGTCCTTTGAAGACAAGCTCTTGTCGAGACCCATCGGTTAAAGAAACGCAACAACTACCGGATTGCCACTTCTTCGTTTAGGTTCCATGAAAGTGTTTCTGTGCAGACCAGATGAGCGAGTAACAGAATGCGCAGCTCAGTGTTGTGATGAAGTGAATGTTATTAATAAAAAAAAAGAAAACGCACGCCTCAGACAAAGCACAGTTGCAAAGCTATGTCCTCATACCTGGCTTTCAGCATCACTCATATTTTCATTCAGCTGATTCATTAAGGAACTCTGTGTTCATTTTTTTGTGTTGATTTGCATATAGGAGAAAAAAAAGCTATGAAATCATTACATTATTCACAGATGTAAAATGCTATAGCTGTTTTCCTTTGATGCATCTTTAACACAGCTGGGAGATGAGAGGCTGGTTAATTAAAGAAAAGACCATGATCAAAACAAGTGAACCATTGCTCTCTAGTGGCAGCTTATTGCACTGCTTCTCCATCACTGCAGACAGGCTCCTCTTACCACAATGGCATCAGTTCAGCAGACATAGCAATGGCATTGCTACTGTCTGTGGTGAAGACAAGTGAAAACCCACTCACAGCTGCGAAAGAGCTTTTCAGACGCGCTCTGCCAGAGTGCACACGGTTAACACACGCACTTACATCATTATTAACAGGCCTCATCTTTTATTCTCCCAATCTTTTTTCCATAAATCCAATCCAATGAAAATGCGGTCGACTTCCTGTCTCTGATGTCATGAAACTGTTGGTAAAGGAAAATGAGCCTAAAACTCGACAGAGGACACGCACAGTAGCTCTGGTTGGCTTCCTGTTTTGAAGAAATAAAAATCTTCCCACAGGACAATACAGTTTATGCACCACTTGTGTTTAAGTGCTCAAAAAAAGACTATGATTTGTCATCTGGCTTGCCAACCTAGGACACTATATTTTATCATGAAGATTTTTCTTGCTTCTATTTAAGCGTTTTTAGTATCATATGTTTTGTTACAGAGTCTTTACATGAACATGCAGCCTCATGACACAACAACTCTGAGCGCGTGTTTACGCACATGATTTGCATATGATACATTGTGCTCTCAGTGTTTCTAACCCTGAATCATTCAACCTGCATTTATTCTTTTCATTCAGCCATTCATGTCGCCGCGATACCCCGGAGGACCCAGACCACCCCTCAGATTACCGAATCAGGTAAGAGCCACGCTGACACCTGCAGGTGGCAGACAGAACTGAGAACAATATCAGTGGAAATGACCTTTGTGATGACGATGCATCCTCTTCCCTCTGTAGGGGCTTGGAGGAGTCCCAGGTAGCCAACCTATGTTACCCAGTGGAATGGACCCCACAAGACAGCAAGGTATGCATAGACCACCCCAATATGAGCAAACACTGATATCAGTGCTCAGTCAGCACCCATTTAATTAAAGAATGACACTACCATTGTTTTATCTGTTGATGGAGTCTGATAAAGCATTAGAAGTGACACCCTAAAACATGGGTGTTAATGAGAGCAAGAGACAGAGTCCGATCAGCAGTTCTGTAAAACCTCTCAGCAGTACTTTGACCTAAAAGCAAATAAATGCATGCTAACATGTATTTTCAGATGCTAACATTAGTTGATTAAGAGAAAATTACAAGATAAAGGCCATCTAGTGATATCTGTAATGCTTCATGCTAATCCACTCAGTAGTTATCAAGAAATTTTACTAAGAAACAAATGAGTCCACCTCATTATGGCAATAGAAAAAGGTCCAGAATAACCGAAGTCAGTAGGATCCTCAGGGACTATCAAACCAAAATGTCATAGTAATCCATCAAATAATTGTTGAGAGATTAGAGTCAGTTCATTACGATGAGCCGCTCGCTGTAGTTCTGGAACAGCTGTATTTTCTATCCCTGCAGTCACAGTGGAGATCACAGATAATGTTTTTTGAAGAGGGTTTAGATATATCTGATATTATTGATGAGATGTGAGGAGTACAATATACTTTCCCTGTTCATTATAATGTAAGAATATGTCACCCGGTGCAACAGTACGACGTCTTTATGTGTTTTTGGTTGACAATGAAGTTCTACGGCATTTAGACATAAGTTATATCAGTCTGGTCACACAGATAACACTTCCTAGCGGGATGGATGCATTGTTAGTTTAGTGTCTTTATGGGGATTGTTGATAATACTAAAAAGATATCTTCTCACACTTTAAGTACATGCTCATTTGCACAGACTACTTGCTCCGCTAGACAACATATAAATTATGCATAGCTTAAAAGTCTCAGGATGTTCAGTTACTGTTCAACTCAGCATTAAAACAGCAAAATTGCGCAACTGCAGCAACGGTAAATTAATGTTATATGTCTGCTGTTGCCAGATACACAGACCTCATCATCTCAGATGGCAGCGTTCTCCTGGGGTTTTGATGCGCTACAGTGTCAAGACAAAAAGTGCAAAATACAAGCTAAATGAAGTGGTGTGTTGATTTGAAGAGAGAGAGATGATAACAGAAAGGTTACTTGTAATTCAATAACCTTAACTCCAGCTTAAAGCAAGAAGATACAGGTACATGTGACCAGAAATGGGCAACTGAAGAACAGAAAGCTGCGCTGTGAATCCCAAATACTCATAGCTCTGCAGCAAAGCAACGGCTGGTTATAGTTTGACTGTTTTCTGTGTTTCAGGACATCCAAATATGGGAGGACCAATGCAGCGAATGACTCCACCTCGAGGCATGGTGCCACTGGGACCCCAGGTACGGGACAGACTCCTTTATGGGGATATTTACAATGCTTTGGTTTTGGTAGTTATTCACTTGTAGACATAACAAGGAACATTTTTTGGGGTTTTTTGGGGGGTTTTTTAGAGCTATGGAGGCGGTATGAGACCACCCCTGAATGCCCTGGTTGGTCCCGGGATGCCTGGCATGAACATGTGAGTGGTATCTACATGTATCAATCCACAGGCAAAGTAAAAGTAAATGACCTCCCCACTTTTCTTTCACTCAGAGACAACATTATACAACAATAAAATGTCTTAAGCGTACATGCAGTCAGCCATTTCCTTTATGTAGTTCTTAATTACAGCACATTATTGTATGTTGTCGGCGCTCACAGGTCTGGAAGGGGAGCTAGGAGCCAGCTCTATTTTGTGTTGTGTGCTTTTTTTTCTTTTTTTTTACTTGTTGTTCCCATCACTTCTCTTGGGCAACAGAAGAGCTTGTTGTTGCCAACTCTGCCCAAATAAATTGGAAACAAAGACGCTTGCCAAAAGCAGAAACCTGAAGTATGTGTTTGTGTGTGTTCCAGGGGACCTGGTGGGGGTAGACCCTGGCCAAATCCTCCAAACTCCAATTCAGTAAGTGCTCTAACAAATACACCCGTCAGAGAGTTTAGTACTTATTTCATTTCTTTCTCTTTTTTTTTTGCAGACCCCTTACTCTTCTGCATCTCCAGGAAGTTATGTGGTAAGTACGTTTCACTTTAAACTGTTGCTGTGTTGCGGCCATTCATGTGGTAATTCATTACCTCATCAGTGACTCTCATGGAAACCAAACCTTTAATTTTAGGGACCTCCAGGAGGAGGGGGTCCACCTGGGACCCCAATAATGCCAAGTCCAGCAGGTAAGCTTTGTGTATTCAAGTGAGAGAACGTGCATGTACATTTGATTATGCTCTCTTATCCTAATTGTTTCTCCATTCATCACGTCAGATTCAACCAACTCTGGCGACAACATGTACACTATGATAAACACAGTCCCTCCAGGTGGAAGCCGACCAAACGTGAGACATTTTTCTCTCTCTGTGTCTGAGTGAAGATGGTCATACAGTTAGTGTGTGGCTGTAATAGCTCCTTAAGTTCAAAATGTGTGGTGTTTTTTTGCTCGTTGCTTGCTATTAGTAGAATTTC
Source organism: Amniataba percoides (assembly GCA_037176925.1). NCBI lineage: Eukaryota > Metazoa > Chordata > Actinopteri > Centrarchiformes > Terapontidae > Amniataba > Amniataba percoides. The sequence goes on from JBAJHX010000076.1 coordinate 11,551,482, forward strand.
GTTACAGGTAAATCATTTTTTCCTCTGTATGTTCTCCTCAGTTCCCCATGGGTGCGGGTGGCGATGGGCCATTAGGGGGAATGGCTGGAATGGAGCCCCATCACATGAACGGATCATTAGGTAGAGGAACACGTGGCTCGTACCGAATGCGCCACATAAACGTGAAATCTCTGCTTGTGTTTTTGCTCCAATTTGTCAAATATTTTAAGCAAAGCAAGCATTCATTGAATAACCGTGGTTTATGTTACTTTCACGCTTCTAAGGGTCAGGTGATATGGACAGTCTCCCGAAGGTGAGAGAGCTCAGTTATCTACTTTGGAACTTTGTTCTACCGCACATCAGGTTTCTGTAGCTTTAGTAGCTTACAGTTATCTTTAAACTGTGTTAAACATACTGTTTACAGAACTCTCCTGGTAACCTAAGTATGAGTAACCAGCCTGGGACTCCGAGAGAGGATGGAGAAATGGGAGGAAACTTCCTTAATCCCTTTCAGAATGAAAGTGTAAGTCTTATGGAGATATCTGAGCTCCAGTTAGTACTTCAATGTACAACAATTCTCCAGGAAGTCATATAGATAATTATTGGTTTTAGAGGTGCAGGTAAGGAAGTTACGATTACGTTCCAATCTTCTCATCTAATTGTGGAAAGAAATCAAAAGCATTTCTTTTTTTGTTTGTTTTTGTTGTTTTTTACACACCCATATAAATAGTAACATATACTTCCTCCTCCTTGTCTTGTCTTCTTCCAGTATTCTCCGAACATGACGATGAGCGTGTGAAGGCTCCGGAAGCACCTTTTGCTCCGTCGCTCGCTGAGCTGGTGTGGATCGGTGAAAAAGCAGAGAGACAGGATGTGATGCCATCTAGACCAGTGACTCTTCATCCACCACCACCTGCCTCGTCAGGACAGTCGCCCCAGGCTCCGTCCTTCTACAACCCCCCCTCCCCAACCCCTCCACTGTTTCTGTCCCCGTCTCTTCTCTCCCGTTTCTTCTCCCGTTCTAAGTGGTGACTTTGCTACATCCATCAGTTCTTCCTCTGCAACTATGAGACTGTACAAAGGAACCAAATTGAAACAAGCCGGAGGAGAACTCTTTGTATATTTGCATACAGTGTGTCTGAGACTGTGAACACTCTCCAGTTACAGACAGATGTCTCTGCCTTTTGCATCATGTCACGGAGTTCATGCCCAAAAACAAAAGGCCAGTGTCCTATTTATCCTAAAGTTCAAATTTTCCAGGATTTAACAAGATATAGACACTTTTTGATTGATGGTGAAATTGAATCTAACTGGTCACGTGGAAGATCTTTTTGTCTTTTCTTGACAAATTATTTTGCTCATTGCTGGAAGAGAATTGGAGAGACATAACAACCATCCTGCCATGAGGTTTATTTGGGCTTTGTGCAGATTTTGCAGTCTAGTTATTCAAAGTTTTTTCAACTTTTGCGGTTGTCTAAATCTTTAAGACCACTGACATTGTGTTTTTATGTTTTGGACTGGGTTTATGATTTTTTTTATTATGTTTTTTTTAGTTTTGTTTTTATCCCCGAACTCAGCCACTAATGTGAAAAATGTACCATCTTTTCACACTGCCTCACTTCTAGTCACATTTTCTGTTTTGTGATGGCGTCATTGTGAATTTAAAGTGAGACTATGTTATTTTTGTTGAACTGTGGCCACTGTTGCCAAATGTGGCTATTACAGGATAATGGTAAAAGCTGAAACTTATGAGTCAAACTGTACAGAAGCTACAAAAGCTACTTGTCATAGCCGACCAAGACAGTCGACAGAAGCAGAACCTCAAGTGTCTGAAATGAAAAAGGGAGAGTTTTATATCTTATGAATTTTAACTCTGCATTTGTGAGAGAAGACTGTTACATCATCTTTCAAAAGTCACATAGTCTCGCTTTAAATCATATCAGATCGATTGCTATACTAGCTGTAATTTAACTGGAGAGAACAGCAAAGATAGCGCTGGGGAAGAAAGTTCAAATAAATGTTAACCCCAAACAGTACAGGCCGAATAATTAAGTGGTGCATCTGTCTGTATTAGACGATAAACTTTGTTGTCATATAAACTGTAACTGAGCTTTGTGTCCTTTCCATTCTGACTACACAAGCACAGGAAGAAGCTTAAGATGATACAAGATTATTTCTTTCTAAGTAACCGTGTTATTTAACAAGAGGGATTCAAAACATGTACATGTCATCATGTGATTGGCTGATTTTGTTTGCTGAGAGGCTTTCTCTCACCTTCAGTTCTTTAACCTTTTTATCTGAATGATTCAGTCCTGATCCACACAGACAAGAGAGAGAGAGAAGTCAAAGATTGATGACCAGTACGGAGGTAATCTGTAAGCCACAAGCTAGTGTTACGCCACTTTGGTCACTCATACTTTACTGTCATCCGGATAAACTGTGATCTCAGTGCGATGTGAGGGGCCAGTTGGTACAGAAAGCTAAAATAAGCTTGTTTTTAAATCAAATGTTTGAAATCAAACTTTTTTCACTGCCCAAGATGTATTATCATCATGTACAAAAGGTCGATATGCCTGTGAACATCCTCCTCTCCCCTCCCTTACTACAAAGTGTACAGCTCACAAATGTAGCTCCTCTGTCTTGTATGTGTATTTGATATTATTATTATTATTATTATTTAAAGAAAAATCTGCAGAGAATTATTGCAAAAGGGAGGGATGGACTGATGATGCACCATCACAACTGAACAGAGATATTTTATTTTGTTTTTGTGTTAGATTGAAGCCATAAGTGGGAGTTCAAGAAGATGCATTTGTAAATTGGATCACGTTTTCTGTTTTGTGGCAGTATGTGGGACTCCATTTGTGATGTGTTAATTTTCTCTTTTTTATTCTTGTATTATGTTTTTGTAAATACACAGAGAAGTATTTCATGGGTTTTGAATATGCTAGTATAAAGCTTCTCTTCCCTTCGTCAACGTGTCAGCTCTTTTTATTTGCAAGTGTATGGACACAGTGTATGTGAATGTGTTTGCAGATGACATCATATTATGTATCTCCAAACTTTGTTCTGTTAATGAGTCAGCTCTCTGTATTACACAGCACAGCAGTGTCTCCGGTGCAACAACATTTAAGAACAAAGCCCAACTGTGATCATCATGCCAAAGCCACTTTTTGCAACTGAGCTTCATTCCAGGATCACTGGCACTGTGACAAGTGCCGTGCACTTTTTTAGCAAAACTTTGGAGGCGGCGGTGTTAGCCAGGTGGGCTAATAAATTTCCAGGATTGGCTGGATAAATCCCTCTTTCATTACCACCAATGAGGTCCCCTTTAGTTACAGTCCCTGAGCGATTTGCAACTGAAAAGCTTCCAAGTGTGATCCGCGTGATGTTGGCCCTCATGCCTCGTATAAAAAATATGTTTATTTGAAAAGAACTTAAAATATGAGAATAGGTGAACAAGCATTGAAGGAGTTATTTAATCTATTTGGAAATGCACTTTATTTACATTCTAGTCTCTCCATGAAATCTACTTTAGTAACTAGGTGAATTTTTTTACCTACTGACAGAGCGGGACTGGTATTAAATCTTTATTCTAAGCTTTGCTGCAGTGCACCAGCTTTGTATTTAGCGCATGGACATGACAGTGGAATCAGTCCTTCCATCTATCTAGAATGCGCCGTTACCATAATGTCAAACTGTTCCTTGAAGTCAAACACATGCTCTATTCAGGACAACAGCACCCTTCTGGAGGCCAGCGCTTGTTGCCATGTCTTTTACAGGCTCATTTCCATTGATGGAGCACAAATCAGGGTAGCTGGGCAAATTGGAGCGGGAATATTGTGTTTCGCAAATTGATTTACACTGTGGCTGGAGTCCAGTATACGGCAGCGGAAGATTAAACGTCTGCCAGCTTTAGAGGGCCACTCATACTAAAAAAAAAAGGGGGGGGGCCCGCTGTTCTCTCGCTATAATGCCGCTGCCACATTTTTATACTCAGCAGCCTCTTACAGGTCAGAGAGTTGGCAAGAAATTATTTCAGGAAGTTTTAATGTGACAGCGTAGTCAGCACTGCAGTTCTCATTTAACTCCCAGTTCATGTCAACGCTGCGTGTATTATTTTACTTGTGCACACCTCACATTATGTGATCTTTGCATATTGCATGACCACATTTACTTTCTCTCTCTTGCTTTCAGTGCTCCAACACGCAACACACAAGGAGAAAGATTATGATCATTCAGAGGGAATAGAAAACAGTAAGTGGGAACCTTTCATGTCTCATTATGATAGTGTTAAAAAGAATTGTCTTACTTACATATACAAACACAACACTTTGCAACATTTACCAGTTATGAAATACTTATCCCCTCTTCTATGAGGAGAGCAAATGTTCAGCTGTCTGCAAATATTGTGTGTCTCTGTACGTATGCACAATGAACCATTTATTGTCCAGTCCCACCTTTTTTTCAAACAAACATAGCTGTCCACCCTCCCGTATCCCCATTCACCCCCCCCATAACTCTTACTCTCTCTCTCCCCCCACCCTCTCTCCCCTCTTATTTATGTAACTTCCTCTCTACCTAGTCCTCACACAAACCTTCCTTGCACAAGTACAGTTGTCCTGCTCTTTCTTTGCTATCCAGACAGCAGCCACCTGACGCCTCACCATGTCCGTTCGCTTTTGTTTGGCGTTGCTGGCTCTCTCCTCTCTGACTGCTGCGTCTGACCCCGACTGTGAAGAGCTGATCAAACCTCTGGAGGATCGAAGCCGGGTACGTCACCCTTCGAGACCACGCTGGTGGTTTCTGATGATTTCTGCTAACCTCACAGTAACTTATGTGATAATATTATTTCTTGGTAATATCAGTGAAAATAAAGACTGCTGCTGATGAAGAATCTGGTTAACATGGATGCAATAAGGGGGGAGGTCATGTGAATTTGGGAGTGTAGTAGCAATGAAGGTCTTTGTACTTAAACACACCTACAAGGAAAAATCCAGGCAACTAAATGTACACTGTGATTGATTTTCTACCTAAAGAAAGACATTTAGAAAGGTCACACCGACTTTAAGACACGAGGCATCAATAAACAGTCAGTTTAAGCTATTTAGATGTTGCAGGAATAACATGCTTTCTTTTTCAATGTTACGTTGGCAAAAATAATCTCAAAGGTACGTCACAAAACTTGTGCCCCAAAATCTCACCAATAGTTTGCTTCTGATTTCAAAATAGCTGGAAACGTGAAAGTGTTTTGATTTTGCACGTTTGTTTCCAAAGCTTGCTGGAAAATGGATATTCTACGCTGGAACATCAGACAACAAAGAGCTCCTGCAGGACCTCGGCATGATCAACAGCTCCTGGATTGAACTCTCGGCCATATCCGGCAGCGACGACATGACGCTTCGCTGGGGAGACAGAATGTAACTGCTGATCTTTTAAATCAGCACCTTCAAGGCAGCCCGTGCATCAACTGTCGAAAACATAACTCTGTTTTTGTGTGCTTGCTATGTTTACCTCTCTCTTAGGAGAGATGAAAAATGCCATTACGGAAGCGTTAATTCCACCTTCTCTGAAAACTCCACCAAGGTGACATGTAAGTATTATTATGCTCGTTACATCTGCTTCGATGCACAGTTACCAGAAAGGCTAGACGTGCGTAACACTATGTTGATCTTCTCTTTGTATCCTATAGTCCAGTTTAACTCCTCCACTCATGAGCATGTTGGGAAGCACCTGGTCACCTGCCCTGACTGCATAATGTGGACAGACTCCTCAGTGTCAGAGATGAAAAATGGGGAGACAAGAAAAGGCAAAAATCTCTACCTCTTCAGTGAGTCTTGTCTCTTATTGTCATTTCTGTCCGCCAGCATGCAAAAAAACAAAAACCCAGACTCAAATGGTAACTATGTATTTCGGAGGTATTTTGGACTCACTGAGATAACTTTTCCTTGCAGCAAAGTCTGGGACGATGGACGCCGCTCATCTGGAGGTTTTCAAGAAGCAGGCAGCGTGCCTCAACTTCCCCCCAGACTTCAAGTTTGGAGAAAACACAGGTAATGAGTCCTCACTACACACACACACACACACACACACACACACACACACACACACAAAATGGGAACTTAAACCCATCGAGACACTTTATAACTTGATTTCCCGCCTCTTTTTTCTCTTTTCTCAGATCTGTGCCCCGATGAGAAGCCTGCTGATGCAAAAGAGGAAGAGCAATAGATAGAAGATGAAGGAACTGTTTTCACCCGCAACTAAAACCTACTCCAAGACCTAAAGTTACTCCATGAGTCAAATTTGTATTCAAGTATGCTTGTGTGTATCACAGACGTTTTGGTAGAAGAGAAGTGCACACTTTATTTCATACTGTGGGGGGGGGGGGGGTGAAACCAAAGGGATTCTAACTTTCTCTAAGATCGCCTCTTCCTTGTAAAACTGAAAGAGCTACTTACCTGTTGAAGTTAGTCACCATGCCCGACCTGATAGTTTGAGTAGATTGCTGTGATAGAGCGAACCATCAAATCCACAATCCACAATCCACTGATTTTACATTTGCTGTCAAATTCTTAAATTGTGACGGATGATGGACTCAAATGTCTTTTTTTTTTTCTTATGCATATAAAGCTTTCACATAAAGAAACACTGTTGGTTTGCGTGCTTTTGTTTCTCATAAATCCAGAATGAGCTACCAAGTAAAATCCAGCGTGAGAGAGCGAGCCGCCCGACTTTTCTCCAAAACATCAACAGGGATCGCCTGATTCGAAGCAATTGTTATGGCCTGGGAATAAAATTTGTGGAGTCAAAGGTGGGACATACCAAGCAAAGCAGAGCTGAGGACGAGCTGACTGCTTCATTCAGTCAGACCCTTTCATGTTGTCAACTTGTCGGAGGGCCCCTTGAAGGATAGAGAGCAGTTTTACACGACTGTGAGAAACTGCCACTGAAAAGAGTAAAAGTTTGTTTCTTCCTGTTTTTTTGTTGTTTTTTTTAACCTTTTTGCAAAGTCCTCTTGCTGAATTTCTCCAGGCTGACTTTTAACCAGCACATACAGAAAAAACAATTTATTTAAAAAAAGAGAACTATAACATCTCTCCCCAGCTCAGTATGGCTCGAGGGTCTCTGCAAAAGATTCAAAGTGAAACGTTGCAGCTGAAAGTTTTCACATGGTACATAACGCAGCCTTAAACTATTGTCAGTCCACGTCAATAAAGGATGAAACCCACACACACACACACATCGAGAGAGACAGACCCTTCACCTAATGACACAGACAGTGCTTAATTTGTGAGTTACATAACCTCCCCTTTACAATATAACACATCGAATGAAGCTCTTTGCTCTCCATCTGCAGTGGCAGCCAAAAACTGAGCAAAAGACACAAAAGAAAACAAAGAAAACATGAAACTCACTCCACCATAAACGTTGCCTCAAATCTTTACCTGTCCGGGGGGGGATGGGGGGGGTGGGGGGTGGTGGGGGGGGGGTGGTTTACAGACTAAACCCCCCCAGACAGGGGTGATTGGTGATTTATTCCACTGTTTTGTGTGGACCTCAGATAAGGATTGTTCAGAGTGTGCTGGCCAAGCAAATTATTATGCAAGCATCAAGTCCCTATTTGGTCCTGGTATTTCACAAAAAGCACACTGTGATAAGATGTCGCACTGGGACTAGTACGTCATATGTGAAGTTTTACCATCATTATCATCACTTGATTTGTTTGTTATGTATTTATTTAATCCCTCCACACGCAAAAAAAGAACCAAACCGCCAATCTCTGAACCGTCTCCCTGAAAGAAACTTGAGCAGTAAACGTACAAGTTTGCAACTGCACTGAAGAAACAAAAGGCCACTCAGTGTCAAAGCCGGTGTCCATCTTGTGTGTGTGTGTGTGTGTGTGTCCGATGAGTCAGCAAATAAAAATAGTTGATGGAAACAGTGAATTGTTTTGAGACCATTGTGTCGAAACAAGACGAGGACAGGAGAGAAGACGTTTTTGTGAGTGTGTTTTGTTTTTTTTTTTTTTCTTTTTTTTCTGCTTTTGTGTGTGTGTGTGACTCTGTGCAGGGGGGGTGTGCATATTGAAAGATGCAGGGGTCTTGCTATTCAGACTCTGCCAGCTGGCCGTTATGTAACAGGATAAATAGGACACAAGCCCTTGTTGACTGGATGTGAAAAGTGAACAGCTCATTCCCTGCAGGAGAAGAAGAAGAGAGAG
>JBAJHX010000076.1:11559784-11574906 GCA_037176925.1 Amniataba percoides
GTGTGTGTGTGTGTGTGTGTGTGTGTGTGTGGCCCAGCCCACTGTTACACAACACTCCCCCTGGTTCCTTTGAGGAGCCTTTAGCTGGCAGGATCCCTGACATTAATGTTGCTCTCTGGCTGCCTGCTGTCTCGAGCCATGGCTGCACAGCTGGTCGTCGCTCTGCTGGCTCTCGCCTCCCTGGGCGCCGCATCTGAACCGGACTGCAAAGAGTTGGTTAAGCCTCTGGTCCTGGACAGCCACAGCCCCGTGAGTATGAGCGATCACTTGTCACGAGCTCTGAGGCACAGTGCTGTGTGATGATATGATTTCAGTAGCTGAGTTTTGCTTTTTGGTGTGTCTGGTCTTACATGACAACATGAGAACACCATTTCAATGTGCTTTTATATTCTTAATAACTCCATATCAGCTTTTACTTCCTTTGAAAATCTGCATATGAAAGTATACATACAGAAGGACCAGGAAAGCTGGAGGAAAGCCAGAAGAAGAAATCACTTAAGCTATGTTTGCACTTTGGACAAAGAATGTGAAATAAAAGAACCTCTTCAATAATTAAGGCTATTAAAATGAAACAATGTGTTTATGTGGTTTTAAAAAAAAATAATTGCATTGCTCACGCCTAACATAGAGTACAGGTGCGTCTGTATAATCATCACAATCTGTTTCATATTATTTCCCATGCACATGAGCTTTCAGAATTTTAGGAGACATTGATTTTTTTTTTTGTCCATTCAATTGCAATTCTTAGCCAATAACAAACCAATATCATATTTTTTCTTAGAAGGTGGGGTCAGCTGCTGTTTCCATGGTGACGAATGATCTTTCAGTCTTAACGACACAAGGCCCTTTTTGACTAGATAAACAATGGTGGCAAGGGATCACAGAAACCGGAAAACAAAGAGTGATCACACTCTGGCACAGATAATCAGGCCAGTCATGTGAGTGAGCTCTTGTGGGTGTTTTGCCTCGGTGTGGGTGGCAGATATATGGGAAGTGGGTGCTCCACGTGGGGTCATGGGACCAGCCCGGCCTGAAGAACGACCTGGTGACGGTGAACAGCTCCTGGGTGGAACTGTCGGCCTCCTCGCACAGCGACGTTGTCACCATCTACTGGGCTGACCGCCTGTAAGGACTGCGTGACCTCGCACACGACCATATTATCATCTTTAATATCCCCTTACATGCAAATGATAAAAGCTGTCAGTCTTTGATGCAGATTCCTTTTTTCTTCCTCATTACAGAGGTGAAGATAAATGCCTTCAGGGTCTGGCCAACGCCACCATGTCAGGAATAACCAGCCATGCCACTTGTACGTATCCCTGAATAAGCGTTTTCATTGGTGCATATCATGGAGGATGGTGGATTTCATACGAGCCGCACAGGGCCACAAATTCAGCAAATGAATCTTTCTTAATCTTTTTTTTTTTCTATCTATGGAAACAGAAATATCTTGCATTATTCACGTGGAGGCTTTGTTTTCAGTTAATATCAACGGTCACACTTCATATCATGACGGGAAATACTATGAGACCTGCTCCGACTGCCTCCTGTCTGAAGACACCACCCTCCTCCCTGACAGAAAGTCAAAGGGACGATACCTTTTCCTCTTTAGTAAGGCTTTCTCCCCCTTCTGTCATCATATAATTTGAGTGAAAATACAGTTTCTGCTCCGTTTTTTACATATTTCAATTTGCCTCAACTATCTTTTCCTCTCTCTCTTGGTTTCTCCTCTTCCTCCCCATCTCATACCTCCACCCACCCCCACCATCATCCTCCTTTTATTTCTCTGGCTCCTCATTTAAAGCTCGGACCGGCAATCTGGAGCCATCGGAGTTAGAGACCTTCAAGAAGCAGGCCGAGTGTCTCAACTTCCTCCCAGAATACCACTTTGGCAGCACAGGTCAGCTTTTTATTTTCTGCTCTGCCTCTTCCGGGCACCCAATTAAATTACCAAAGCTAATTCTCTTTGTGCTGCTTTCTCGTCTCTCTCTGTCTCATTTCAGATCTGTGTCCAGATGACAGGGAGTCTGCTTCATCCGCTGCTGAGAAAACAGAGAGCGATCAAACTGAGGTTCAGCCCACTTCAAAGTAAAGCAAAGTGATGAGGCGGCGAATCCCAACGACCACCCTGCAAACACCCCAACAACTTCCACCTTAACACGTACTAAATAAACCTGTAATGTCGCCTGAGCGTGCACTGTTAAAATATTGTGCAGTGGAGTAATTTTTCCTCGGTCTTCGTCCTCCGACAGGTTCAAGGCCTGCTGAGCTGCTCGACCTTTTATGATTTAACTTAGTAAGTGTGAAATGTGTGAGTAGCTCATGACATATTCCGGCAGGTGCAGTAATGGTAGAGAAACCCACTAAAATGCTGCTTTAATTTACTTTAACAATCTGTAAATAGCTGGGTGTAAAACTGTGTTCAACTTGTTGTGCGAGGTAAATAAAAACGGCTTTCGGCCCCCCTCTGTCCTGTGTTCTCGTCATTTATTTCAATCCTCATCCACAAACAAAGGCCAGACAGACTGTACTCGTCAATCCAGACTATTTCTCCAAAGTGCAGCTCTTCCCAGAAACTTTCGACAAAGGCCCGTTGCTGAGAAACCTCCACTGTAAGGGGGAGAAGGAGGACGTCAAACTTTTTAAAGTGTCACCACAAGCAGTCCACACAGACCCGCTGAAGAAAAGCAGCTTTGGGTTTTCCCTTCTGAACATCTCAGGAGAAGAGTCGTGGCTCTCTGCCCGAGTTCATTCAGGGGCAGCGGTGTGGGCAACAGAGGGCTGTTGAGCTGGGCTTTCAGTGCTGAGCAAAAGAAACCTGCATGGTCATTACAAAAAAAAGAAAAGAAAAAAGAGAAAACTTCATCAGTGCATCTGAGCATGAAGACCCCCTCCCTCTCCTCCCCCATATTAGCACTTGCACAACACCTTTTTTTTTTTTTTTTTTTTTTTGCTTGAAACCCCTGAGGGAAAATGAATCAGCGTTAGACGTGATTCAGTTGCAGCTCCAGCGACATCCTCTGCTGCTGGCTCTCACCTCTTCCCTCCATCTGACCATGGCTCTGCCTCTATCTGCTGTTTTTCTGCTGGCCCTCACGTCCTTCAGTGCTGCAACTGCACCTGACTGTAAGGACCTGGTCAAACCTTTTATACCAGAGGACCCCAAACTGGTAAGTCGGGCTTATGGTCCTTTTTTTTTTGTCTTATATTTATCCCAATGAAGCTTGATTTTTTAAATGTATTAAAAAAAACACAATATTTTGATAATGAAGGTTTTCGGAAAATGGGTGTATGTGATGGGAGCTGGTGACCCCAAACCGTACCACAAGGCACTGGAGTCCCTGAAAAGCTCCTGGATAGATTTGTCTCCCACTTCTGACAGTCAGATCGTGGCATTACGCTGGGGAGATCACTGCGTGTAAGTGAAAATAAAATATCTTTGGTGGAATCGTTTTTAAATATGAGTCTTGAGCACCATATTAGAAAAAAAGGCAGCAATTTAAACATAAAGCTTGAATATTTTCTTCTTTTGTCAGCAATCGGTGTGTCTCTGGGGAGGCAAATGCAACGATCGCAGGACTTGCCGTCACATTTCGCAGTGAGTGAACATCAGACAAGTGAAGAGATTGTGTCTTTAGCTTGATACTAACCTGGTGAAGAGGAGCACAGACGGCACAGGAATGATACTGCACAGTAATCACTCAGACACTGATGGTCACTCTGCTTTTACAGAGAACCTGTCAGACCACAAAGGACATATTCTGCAGACTTGCTCTGACTGCCTGCTGTGGACAGACACCTTTCGAAACGGGGACGTCACCGGCAGATACGTCATGCAGTTCAGTGAGTTCAGTCCTCATGAGTTTCTGCACAGTTTCAAAATGTGGTAACTCTGTTTTGTTTTTTTATAACAAGAAATTTCCCCTTTCTTTCAGCAAGGACAGGACAAATAGATCCCAAAGAGGTGGAAATTTTCAAGAAGCAAGTCGGGTGCCTGAACTTCCAAGAGGACTTCTACACCTACGATGGAAAAACAGGTCAGCAACTCTTCAGTGACGCTGCACAGACTAATAACAAAGAGGGATGAGTCTTTACTGGACACTTCCACACAAGCTGCCACCGGGTGGAGATGTTGTACAGCCAAATGCATCGTTCAGACACGATCACAGGTCGTGTCTTGCACAGCAAACTTCATTATTTGTGGAATAATTCCATGACGTGCACATTGTCAGGAAATTGAAACTTTCCATGATTCTCTGACACTTTATTTATTACATTTTTTTCTTGTTTTCCTGTGTTTCAGAGCTGTGCCCCGACGACAAAGAGAGTACAGAGTGAGCAGAAATAAAAAAAAAGTCAGACAAACATCAACATTTGTATTAAGCGAAAATATGTATAATGCAGTAGTCTCGTTTGATTGAATTTTGTATGATTTAGCACAGACTTTCCTATTTACACACATATTTTTGGCTTTATGAGTGCCAGTGCATCACATTTTTAATGATTTTACTTATTTACTCATGAAAACTGGTAACAGATGATGATGGAGTCAAACCATTGTTTTGTCTGACAACAGAGTCACATGTAATGGGTGTTTTTTCAGATTAAAACTTTATAATTATTATTATTATACGCCAACTGTTTACTTCCTGTGATTCATTAAAAATAAGAATGTGAGACACAAATCTGAAAAGTAACGTTTCTGCTATGCTGGCAGTGAAATGAAGTCAACATTTCACACACGCTCATCGCGCTGGTGGATATACGTCATGATTACAGAACAACAAAAAGCTCCTCGGTTTTGAATGTAAACAACGATTCATCCAATAAGCTCACTGAAGTGCAAACAAATCCAGCTCTATGAGACAGCGGACACACTCTTTAGATCATTTCCTTAGTAAGAATTTAGATACACACTGAAGTGTTACACTGTGTGAGTGAGTCTCCCAGAGGCCGGCTCTCCTCGTGTCCCTGCGTTCAGGCCACCAGCCTGCTGTAATGGCTCCCCAGGCCAGTTTGGATGCTCTCCATCTTGCATGACCTGCTGCTGTCTGTCCACCCGCTGGTTCTCGTGCTCTGCGTCCCCGAGCTGCTCTCCGCCTGTGCCGGCCTCCTGCACCTGAGCAGCGCCGCCACCTGTTTCTGGCACTGAGAGGAGCCAAAGTAATAGAGGACGGGATCCAGGCAGCAGCTGAAGCTGCCGACGCACACGGACAGCAGGTACGCCTGGTAGGAACTGTCGCTGGACTTGTGGGCCAGCTGAACATAGTGAACCATCAGGAGCACATTGGTGGGGGCGAAGCAGACCACGAACACCACCAGCACGACCGCAGCCATCACCACGGCTCGGGTCTTCCTGGAGCGGTTCTCGACATTGGCCGCCGCCAGAGCCTGAATGATGCGTGCGTAGCAGACGACGGTGAAGATGAGGGGGACGAAGAAGAAGACGGAGGAGTAGATGGGGAAGAAGTAAAGATAGTAAGCCTGTAATTTCTCCACATCCTGCACATCGTGGCAGGTGGTGATGTCCAGGTCTGACAAATGCATGGTTTGCTCAGAGATCAGGAGAGGGGCGACCCCTCCGAGGGCGAGCAGCCACATGGCGGCGCACACGGCTGAGGCCGTCTGAGGGCTGCGCCACGTCAGCGAGTTCATGGGGTAAACCACGGCCAGGAAGCGGTCGATGCTGATGCACGCCATGAGCAGGACGGAGCAGTACATGTTGCAGTAGAAAGCTGCCGTGACAACCCTGCACATGAAGGAGCCGTAGATCCAGTTGTTGCCATGGTAATGGTAGGCAATCTTGAAGGGAAGGAGGAGGCCAAACAGCAGGTCAGCGCAGGCCAGGTTCAACATGTAGATCACCGCCGGTTTCCTGGGTCGGATGTGATGCACAAACATCACCACGGCGATGAGGTTGAGGGGCACGCTGATGATGAAGACGAGGGTATAAAGGGTGGGGACGAAGCTCGTTGCCAGGCGACCCTGGAGAAACGCTTTGGTTTCCTCAGAGACAAAGTAGCGTTTCTGGGTGTGGGGGTGTCGGCCGTGGTGTCTTTTCACCGGCTCCTGCTGCGACCCTGAGCCAGAGCCGCCGTCCTCACTCAGACTGTCCAACGCAGACAGGTCAACGTAGTCTATGGGCTCATCGGGGACCATCACAAAGTGGCCAGAGAAGGTCCTCGGGCCGAGCGCCGAGCCTTTAAAGAGACACAAGGAAACAGAGCAGATCAGATCATTTCTTCTTCAGTGCTCCATTCTGACTTAGGTACAGATTTGGTGTTATTTAAGAACTTTTTTTTAGAGTTAAATTACTCAATTCTTACTTCAACTCTAGTGGCCATTTAAAGAGTTTCACTTTCTGAGATGTACATTGTGACACAAACTGTGCTGTTGCAATCTGGACAACCCATCTCTGTTAAGAGGAACAACTTCATAACATTTAATTATTTATAGATGTACGATGCAGCACTGCACACATTTATCACAGGCTGAGAACAGTTACATTTATATTTCTACATGTTTTGTGTTAATCATCTTATTGTAGGTAACACTTCCCTCAGTAGTATTACCAGGTAATAAAAGTACTGCAATACAAGTCAAAGATAAAGTATTTTCAGCAAAATTTTCTTGAATGTGAAAATATTCTTTTTATAGAATAGCAACATACAAAGGATTATTTATTAAATTATTGTACAATTACTGATGCATTACTATGTGAGCAGGGTTAGGATGTCTAAGGGAGCTGATTTTAATTGCTCTATATGTTGTTGGTAAACAGTGATTCATTACAAGCTAATCGTGTTTCATGGGTGGAAATTTAACCTAGAAAGTAACTTGTTACTGTAACTATCAGATCAATATAGTGGAGTAGATACATTAAGTAAATACTAAGACTCTCCGAGTTTACTTTCACAACTTGAATACATTTATTGACTTATTTACAAATGAATTCACACTGTTCTGAAACAAATCATGGTTCAAGTTTCTTGTTATTAGCCTGACAAAGAAAATTATGGGAGACACTATCGTTCAGCTGAAGACAGTTCACACAGATGTCACATCTATTTTCATAATCAGAGGGGCGATACAAGCATACTAAATACAATCTTGCACTTGTAAAACACAGCAGAGAGCACAAGCCTGAACAAAGTGCCGTCATGTAAAATTACACAATAATCTGTTGTTTTCATAAAGTTCACAGCTGAGAAAGGGACTTACCATTCTGGGAGGGGAGCGCTGAGCTGTGGAGAGAAAACAACACCAGCAGACATGCCGACAGGTGAACCATGACTTTACTGTATGTTCCTCCACGTATTTTACACTTGGAAGTGTGTTGAAATGATCCGTTCGCCTCAAGAGTTACTGAAGGGTTTTTCCTCAAGCATCAAACATGTTATTACAGTCCAGCGTTGATACTCCGCCTCTCTGCTCATCTCCTCCCCATTACACTCAAATACCGTGAGACCTTCATCTGCAGACCAAAATATTTTTTTTCCCTCAAAGAAATTCAAGGTTGGCCAGTGAGAAAGCAGTTGTTGTTAAAACTATTATCTGTGAACAGCAACCACATGGATGAGAAAGAAATAATCGTAGTCATGTGTAATTTATTTCGCACATTTTCAACATTAGAAGTCACTTATATACTGATACTTATACTTTAATATATATTAAAAATACATCAGTTGCAGCTTTTAAAATTTGCAGATGTTTTATTAATTAAAACATGTTTTTTTTTAAACACTTGAATTAAAAGGCACTGGTAAACTACAGTATTTCATAAAGCCCTGCAGGCTGGAAAGTTGCTCCACAGCTCCAGTTCTTCACTAAAGCACTGTACAGCTTCGTCTTAAATTCCATCAAAACCCTTAAAAGTTGTTTGAACTTAAGGAAACCGTGTGTTTTCTTGCATCTCTTACAAACAAATACGTGAATATCATTACAATTTAATTCTTAAAAATACATTACATTTACAGTCACCACATGGAAAAAAAAACAGAACAGACACATTTAGGTGGACGAGAACAACGTTTCATTTTTGGTGTGATCCATCGAATTACAATCAGATAAAACAAAACTCCGTCCTGCTCAATCCTTCATTTTCTGACTAAATTTATTTTGTTCAACAGAATCACTGACAAACCGTCAGAAGGCACGATCTGTTTCCTCCTCGTCTCCGCTTTTTCACTCTTTCATTTTCCGTAGAATTTTTTGTTTAGGAGGAAGATGAGCAAATTGACGTTCACTTTGGCTTTGTCAAACATCTTCATGACGGCCACGCCTTCGTACTGCAGCTGAAGGAGGTCCTGGACACAACAGAAAAAAAAAGATGCAGTGAGGAACAAAACACCAACAACTTAAGACTGAATCAGCTTATATGGTAGTAGATTCATGTTTAAAGTATTACAAGCCATTTGTTGCCCCTCGTCTCTTCTTTACAGACCTTCATTCACACTCTACTGTTTACCCAATACTTGTTCACACTCAAAACATAAACATCTACAGAGAATTCGCTGCATGTCGTCTTTTTTGGAAACCATTTGCTTTGTGTCCATAATATTTCCTGCAAGCAGCACAATGAGCGGGACTGGAAATTTGACCAACTCATCAAAATTCAGTGATGATTACTGAGCCGCTTCATTTCGAGGAATTCTGACGCACTTGGGGAAATGTTTACCTGGAAATGGAGCTGGACTTTTTCCATCTCGACTCCCATAAATTTGGCCTTGACCTCGAAATCCCCAACTTCCTCCGTGGGTGAAATGTCAAACATGACATTTTTGAACCTGAAAGAAGAGAGGAACACAGCACATGGGGAAATGATGACAATCATATCACAGTATTTAGTCTAATTACTGGAGATATAAAAAAAAAAAACGAAAACATGATGATCGTAGTTTTTAGCATTTCTACACGGCTGATGAAGGTTTCGGGAATAATGGATGGTGACAGTGTCATCTCAGTGAACAATAATATTTTTCTTTCCACAAAAATAAAGCTGACAAGGCACAGCGTACTTTTTGTACATGAAAACATAGTTCATAGCCAAACCTCAACACTCTGAA
The DNA here is from genome assembly GCA_037176925.1 of Amniataba percoides. Lineage (NCBI taxonomy): Eukaryota > Metazoa > Chordata > Actinopteri > Centrarchiformes > Terapontidae > Amniataba > Amniataba percoides. The sequence continues at coordinate 11,568,850 of JBAJHX010000076.1, forward strand.
GAGACTCATTTGCCAGTGTTTGCCTGTACTGGAATCAAAATAGTTCTTCACAGCTTGTGATATAGTATGTATTTTCACTGACTAGTGTTAAGGATTAACATTAAATATCAAGTCCTCACTGGTTTGTTTGAAGTCCTTCGATCTCCAGGATGACTCCTTTCTCGTGCAGTCTTGCTGCAGTGTACTTCAGAGACTGAGGCTTCCACTTCTTACTGCCTTTATCGTCTCCTTTGCTGTCCAGTTTTATAGATCGACGTGAATTCCTGGACAAACAAAACACAGGAATATGTGACATCACAAGAGATGTATCCCCATGTAAACCTTCGACACGAGATGAATAATAGATGCAGAGATTATTATTTACACTTCAATCCACGTGTAATAAGTAGGTTCTACTCACTTCCGGTTGAGGTTATCCAGGCAGGTCTTGATGTAGGTATCGTAATAGTTCATCTGGTCCTGGTAAAAAGCCGTTTTCGAATTGAGCGCCGTCAGTGTCTGCCGGAGCTTCACGAGCTCGGCCTTCCTCCTCTGTCTGTAGCGTCTTTGGTAGCGAATGTCCTGTCGATTACAGATTTACATCAGAAATTCAAAGGCTGAACAGACCTAACAATGCACTTAAAAATTTGCACCGGAGGAATGCGTCTTCTCAAAGAGGCGCTTGCTTACCTTTGATATGTCATTGATGAGGTCCTGGTACTTGTTACTGGCGGTGACGAGGCCAGCCTGTTCCAGGTTACGAAGGTTCCTCAGGATCTTCCTCTTTTTCTGCTCGAGAGGCAGCTGGCTGTCCTCCAGTACTGCGGGGCTGCTCTTCAGACCCTCTGGGGTCTGAGCGTCCTGGACTGCCCGGCGCTCTACGATCTTAGTATGCTCCGACTCCTTCGGGAGTAAAATCATGACAGAAAACTGTAAGAACTCTAAAGAAAAAAAAAAACCCTGTGTGCATATGTTCCTTTAACAAATAAAAATGGCTGTGGGGCACAAAGATGAGCAAAACAAAAATGTCACCTGTGTGGGAGTAGCCGAGGTCTCAAGAATTTCAGGCAACGTTTCTCCATGTTGAATCCGAACCACATCCACTATGAGCTTTTTTGTCCTGACACACACACACACACACACACACACACACACACACACACACACACACACACACACACACACACACACACACACAAGGAAAAAGACAAGATTTATTTCAGGTGTAATGTGTTATACCAAAAACAATATATAAAGCTGATGTCATCTGCAAACTGGAAAAAGGTGTTGTTTGTATCCAGACATGTTACCACAAAGTATGAAGTGGTACCAGTTTTTAAATGGCACAGTTGGACAATCATAATTAGGAAACAACCCACACACACGTGCATTTACTCTCTATAGAACAGCAGCCTCTCTCAACTGCTTTAAGATTATCTTCTCTATCTGTTTGTTTGTTTGTTGGTGCCACCATACATTTTTTGCCATTTTGCAAATATTTGGAAAATCCTAACCTAACTTTAACCTGTAACCTTGTTTTTTTTTTCCCCCTTTTGTTTTTTCAGTGTTCCAGTGAGCCATTTGGTTGCCAAATTCTTGCTAACATGTTCCTACCTAACTGAGATGACTCGTGCGTGTCAACTCAGAGAAGTCCTGCATTCACATTCATTTGAAGCCTAAACATTGTGTGCATCCAAAAATTAGAAAGAGACCAACTCTACAATACAGTCCCCAGTAGAAAGCGATCCAGACGGATACATGTTTATGTGAGAGATAACACTGACCACCAAACACCCTTCCTTTCAGTACAGGAAATGATAGAAGAGCAGGAAAGGCAAAAAAAAAAAAAGATGCGCTACTGAGTGATAGCTGCAAAGAAAAGCACACTGCATCAAAGGGGGTTAAGTGCTGTCACATGAAATTCATGGCAATCCAAACTTCATGTTGAGCACTTCTGGGTAAGTGTGATTCAGAGTAATGGATGTCACCAGAACTGAGATCACTCCTGGACTCTCATACTGTGGAAAAAAAAAAAAAAGCTTCCTCCAACAGTAAACTCACTTTGTCATTAAAGTCTTGAAGTCTTTGTCATCTCCTTCCAGGAGCTCAAACTTGCTGGTCAGGGTGAGTGAGATCTCCGTCTTGGCCAGCTGGCTCAGAGCGTTTTCTCTGTTCGACTCATTTGGGTCTACTGCTCCTTCACCTTAAGAAAAGCAGCACACGGTGTGAGATGAGATGGTAAACACACCGCAGATTAACTTGTTTGATATAAAAACAAGTTTGTCTGACTTTACCGAGCAACGCCTCTACATCCGGGACGTCTCCCAGGTCCTGCAGCAGCTCATGCAGCAGGTCGTTGTGGTCGGGCGAGATGGCCTCCAGATGTTCCAGAAGCAGCTGGAAACATACAGATGTGATTAGTGCTGTACAACACGCTTAAATATTTACTGTGTAACTAGGCGTTGAAAAGTATTATGACACAGAATAGATTCACGTTACAGGGCCTACAGGGAATACAACAGAGAAATACGGTGAATAAATGAATCATGGTCCCATTTAAAGCACACTTTTGTTTTTCTTTCACTTATGAAACAAAAAGATAGGAAATTATAAAATGACTTTAGCATGCAAAATGGAGGTTGAGAGAACATCTGTTCAGACCCACACGCACGTCATCTCTATTGTTAGTCGCTACGTGAATAACTGCAGAGTGAAACTGCCGACAAAAGGACACAGATGGCTTTTGCTGCACATCTGTGAGTCCTGGGAGATGGATCCATCCTCCGCTGGTCTTCCGGAGGTTTCTTTCTTTTTTCACATTCAAAAATGTTTATTTTGGGGAGTTTTTCCTTATTTGGACCGAGGCTCTGAGGATAGAGGACGTTGTATGCCGTACAGATTGTAAAGGCCCTTGGGAAAAATTTGTGATTTGTGATATTGGACTGTACAAAAAAACAAAAAACAAAACAGACTTTAACCTACAGATATCCTCACCACCACCCCCTTTCCAAAGAAGTGGTCTAGAAATATAAAGACAGGAAACAGGATGATGATGATGATGATGGAAAGAAAGTGACCGTTGGAGACACGTGTTAAAAAAGGATGAGAAGGGACGCAAGCTGGTGCCATTTTGTACTGACAGAGGACAACATGTAATCACAATTGGTGCTTGGTTGGTTGAGATGTAGCGTATCTGAACTGTAGATCAGCTGAGGGCTGTAATAACACCTCAGGCCAGGATGTTGGTTTAACGACTAACACATCAGGAGCATGCTGAGCATTTAATTCATATTCAAACTCTCAAACATTCAATATATATTATATTACCAAGTTGCATAGCTATGCCAGTATTAGCAGTACCAATGCTTGTAATTCTCTTCTATTAGTAGTGAAACTAAAATAAATAATTAGCATGAGAAGATGAATCATTCTAACAGTAAGTGTGGGTTTCCAGCATGTTGTGGTTTTGTGTGCAACATGCTGAGATACAGAGACAACATAAAACCAGTTGCAGAGGTGATCAGTCTAATTTGATATTAAATACAAAAATGCCATTATGATGAACTGATAGTTGGTGTATTTATGTACTATGTAAAACTGCTTGGACAGATGCTATTTCACAGAAGTCTTGAATGACACTGTTGGATAAATCTGGCCCACAGAATATTTAGAGTTTACCGAGTGGGTGTTGATGATCTCCTCGATGGAGATGTAGATGACGGGCTTGCTGAGAGTCACCATGTCTGAGTACTCATCAATATTGAACTTCTCTTCAGGTTCAGGTACATCACATGCTGCCTGGAAAAATACCCTGGAAGAAGAAGAATACCACATGTTAGTTATTATCAGTCTTCAAACCCAGACCAAGATCATTTTCTGCAAACTGTTGAACCAGTGGGAATTGAAAAGAGGCAGTTAAGTCAAAGTGCTGAATTTTCTGTCATATCTCAATTTTAAATTACTCATCCCAACTTGTTTCCAGGACATTCCTATTTGGTTTGTGTGGATTTCCTGTAATGATACATGAATCACTTGGACAAAGTTGGGCAGATAAGTGCAGACACAGTGCCCCAGCCCTTCCTCTTGGTGAGTCTGTGCAGGTCCATCTGGAGTTCAGCTGATTTTAGTGAACACAAATATCCCAGTTGCTGAAACAGCACATCCCAGCATTTTCCTTTGTTCAGATTAAACCTGCTTTCACCGTGTCAGCTTAACCTTTTCCTTTTCTTACAAGTGAAGCATGTTTATCAACAGGGTTTACTTCAGTTTTTAATCATACTCTTGACTCAGTTACTGGAAAGAAAGTATATTCTTGCACCCCAAACAAAGGACATGACGACAGCCAAGAGTGGGCATTGCTTTACTTCATGTGTTTTCCAATTCATCGTGTTATTTTTGAACATAAGCCAAAAGTTTACTGTGTGTAATTAAATTGTGATGCAAGACTCACCAGTGCTCAGTGTTGGCCTGAGACAAACATTTTGTCTCTTCAGAACATTTGCACTCGACACACAACACATTTTTTCTGTTAATATGAACCTCTCGTTTCTTACCTGAACTTCTCGTATGTCTGAGATATGTAGTTGTTCAGTGGCGTCATATGTGCGTTCTCGCCCTCAAACAGCTTGTTGGCAGCAGCGTGCTGCAGCATCTTTGCCACAGAGCCCAGGTTGCGACGCTGGTCTAAGTGAAGCTGCCCTCCAGCTGACATGTCAATGATGTCGAAGCCGTCTGGGGCCACAATGGCTGGGTTCATGTAGCGGTAGTACAGCAGGTTCCCGACAATCTGTGGTAAAAAGAAGAAAACACATCATTAAAGTCTTTCATACAATTAAACTGCACTCACCTCACAGTCACAATAATAAAGGGAGGACGGTATGAGCACAACAGTGTAGAGCGAATGGAAAATATGAACTGATATTTATACATGTGAGGGCTTCTACCTTCATCAGCTCATCCTCTGAGGCGTCTGGAAACTTTTCATGGAGGCTGTTCTTCAGAACTTTTGCTATGTATCTCATGCCATAACTACATGCAAAACAAAAAGCATGGATGGGATGTCAAACACAAATCAACATGCATCACTTACTTTATGAGAAATGATACAGCAAGCTCATGACAGGGACGACAGAAGGTTTATCTGAAGCACTGATACTTGCATTAATGACTGCATGTACTGATGAATTTCAGTGTCTCTTTATATGCGTTTACTTTTGTAAGAGAGCAGTTTTTGCCATGAGCAAACATCAGCACCATCTGGTGGTAGTTGCAGCAATTTCAGAAAATGTGGTATTGACTGTTTTTTTTTATTAAGAAGTCAGGAAAAGTGTCACAGTCAAAGAGGTGGCTTATCTGAGTGTTGCTAATGCAGAATATGGCAGTTTTGTTTTGTTTTTCAGCGACTGACCAGATGACTGTTTGCACCAAAGCAACAAGCTTCTCTAATAATGACTGTGTCCCAACATGCAGCTGAAACTTTAACTACTGGAGTGGTTTGCTAATGACATGCCAAAGCATATGATCATATTCTGTCTAGCCCTGTGTTAATCCTATTTCTCTCACAATATTGTTGAGGGATCATGTAGAACAGGAGGAAAAAACAGATTTAGAAAACAAAAAAGGATGAAAAGATCATCTAAATTGTAGACAAATAAGTTATACAATATAAGAGAAGAAAAACTATTCTTTTAATTATTTTCACTACACAAAAGATATGAAAACATATTTAGAGAAACACATCACATTTTAGATAACTTTGTTAGTTATTACAATTAAGCTGTTTTTTAAAAAGAAGACACTGATACACTCAGGCACTGAAAAGCAAAGCCGTCACAGAGAACACAAAAGATAAGTGGACATTGAAACTTCACAGATGCTAAAACTTACGGGATATTATCCAGTGAGGACACAATGGAGTTCAAGACCTTATCTGTGGCAGCCCGCAGAGCCAGACTGGAGGCCTCCAGCCTGTTTCGTACTTCCTCATGTGACATGGCCTGCTCAGGAGTCACTTCATAAGGCAGCTTGCTGAGGGAAAATAAACATACAGCAGGCATTTATGCATTTTTAAGGCACACT
>JBAJHX010000076.1:11575006-11595926 GCA_037176925.1 Amniataba percoides
GCATGTTTATTCATCATTACACAACATGTAGTTTTGATAAAATCCCATTTTGAGAGTTTTTCTTTGGTGGAGTATTTACTGAAGTTCAGACATCTGAGATTTGAAATGTATGAATAAGAGTGGTTTCCTGAAAGGTAATAATCTAACGTACTTAGAAACTAGCTAATGCGATAAAACATGCAAAACTATGTATAGTCCCTCAACAAATTATCTTTGTATTAAAATAATATAAATAAGAGTAAACAAATACCAAACCTGAGCATCAAATGACCGAATACTGCAAACCCTGAACCGTGACAATGGTCGTTAATCTTTCCAGACACTGGGCTTCCCCCTACCTGGCCTCTCCAGTGGCCGTCTCCAGGTGGTTGACCCAGGCTTTGTACACGTCCACCGGGTTGGTGTTGATGCCTAAACTCTTGTCCTCAATGATTTCTTTGACCACTGGAGCCAGCAGCTGCCTCAGAGTGTTGTGGCCGCGGGCGCCTCTGTTGAAGCTCACCACCATCTTGATGACTGTTGGGTTCCCCGTCACGATGTCCTGGATCTGGTCCACCTTAGAACTGAGACAAATGAAGAACGTGGTTCAGTGGGTGAGTACAGTCACTTAGGTAATTATAATACATTATAATCATTACAAAAACTCAACAGTGTTGCTACAGTGACTTAAGATCATTGCACATGTTTATTAAGGCTGCAGTTCTTACTTGATTTCCTCCTCCAGAGCCGACTTGAAGAGTTTGAGCAGCAGGTACTCTTCTCTCTGGTTAGAGGCGTAGTTGTACAAGGTGAAGATCACTGTGTCCATAAATTTAGTGGACTTGTTTTGGGGCATCTGGAAGATCAGCTTAGCCAGGTAGGGTGGATTGGTCTAAAGGGGAGGGAAAAGAGAAGGAGCAGTATTAAGTGCGTGTCTGCAGCTGCATTTAAAAACCTTTTAAGATGATAGATAATGTCGAGAAGGACACTTTTGTATCACCTGCAGCAGGTAAAAGAGATGCTGGTAGGCTTCCAGTTTCCTTCTTTTGCTTTTATTCAGGCCCTTAATTCCCAGTCTGTCTCCTGCGGTCAAGTCATCTTTACTCGCTTTACTTTTCTTGTTCTTCATTTTCTTACTATGGGACACAACATCCTTTTTTTCAAAGAAACAAACAGCAAATTAATTTATCGTTCAAACTGGACAAGATATACTCATAGGAACCGAATACACGTAACACATAAAAGCAATGGACGCCAACCTGCAGAGTGATCCTGTTCTTCACCAGCAGTCCAATCTTTATGTCCATCAAATTCAAGTCTTTCTCCATTTGCTGATTGGAGCGAATGTTGGTGACCACTTCCTCCCTGAGCTGTGTCACCTCTTGCTCCTCCTGAAGGTCCAGGGCGCTCTGCTCCAACAGGTGGACAAACTTGCGCACCACTGACAGAGGAGGATCCTTGGCTCCGGCTAAAATTTGGCACATAAGAAAGTCAGAAAAAGCACCTTTTATTTACACATGTAATGGTGTTTTGTACAGTTTTACCGTAAAGTATTTCATTTTCTATTGCAGGCAATAGAACAGAATAGGCAGTAGAATAAGAAGCTAATAAATGTCACAGATTCACCTCAATGCACCCTTTAAAAAAAAACTCATTTAACCATGTAACGATAATCAAAAAAGATGATTTCTGGTCTCACATCATGATATCGGTATTTATATCAATACGAGCGTAAAATGTCTTTTAGACTCACTTAGAGTTCTGTAGTCGTCTCTGGCTTTGTTGGCCTTTAGAAAAGCCTGGATTTTCACAATCTCCTTTTCCTAAAAACATAGATAAGAGTGAGTTACACACAAATCCAAAGAACGTCAGTCATGCTGATCGAAGCGTTTACTCACATGATTTTTGAAGAACTGCAGCCTCTCATTGTATTTACGTTTGGCTTTCCACATTTTTACCACTGACTGGATCTAAAAACACACCGTTAATGTTATTAATGGTAGGAACCTTCAAACTGCATTTACTTTACAGTCACTAAATAAATCTAATTCTTTATGGATTTTTTTTTTTTTTTATAAAAAGGCAAACCTTGACAATAGATGCCACATTTTTCTGAAGCAAATTCATCCTGTCTTTGTACATCTTCCTCTGTTTGTAACCTTTCCACGAAGCCTGCAAAAAATGAAAGCCAGAGTACAGTAATACAGTAATAATAATAAAAAAATAAAAATAGTCTAAAAAGTAAAAATAAGAAAATACAAATATAAAGTGACAAGATAAAAAGGGCACAGGAGTTGCTGCATAAAGAGACTGAGCCAAGTCTGAAACATTTGCATTAATGACAAATTAAAAGATACTGCACATGAAGAATATTGGACATAATAATAAACTATTGTATGGATCTACTATCACCTACAAAAATGTGCATCTATTCAGATTTATTTTATGTGCTGTAGTCCACGGTGGCAGTGTGATACATGTTGACAATTACTACTATTCACAGTGGAGACATTACCTGCAACTTGACGACGTGCGGCTCTTGTTGGCGTAGATACTCCATCCTCTGTGTGTATTTTTTCCTGACCAGGTAACCTCTGACCCTCGCCTGCAGCAGCGTTACGAAGGATTCATTGGCCAACCATAACTGTTCCCTGTTATATTCTGCAGTCACGCTGCTGACAGCACTCTGGGGAGAAAAGGCATATTTTCCTACGTTGAACAAAACCTTATATATTGTGAAAATGATCTGGCAGTACACTTTTCAAAAATACCACTGAATTCACTGCTAAACTGAGAATGAAATCAGAGAAAGCATGTTAACAACTTTACGCAGTGGAGTAATGAAACTATGCAGTAAGGAAGAGGGTACCTGGATCTCATCTTTACTGAGATGGGCATTGTTGTGTTCAAATCCTTCAGGCTCCTCCCATGTGCCTTCTCCGGTCTCCAGGTTATAGTAGTAGTCGTATCTGTCCTTGATACAATGTTTTACCCAAACACTATCAGTACTGCCTGAAGAAAAGCAGAAAGTTAGACACCTTTAGACACAATACATCTGATGATTTCTCACAGTGCAAGAGTCCATTTAATATGCCCTGAACTTTCTTTCTTGTCATACATGAACACTTAGTAAAGTAAAGTTACCTTTAGTAGCACCGTTTGTTTGTCTCTGCTCCAGTTCAGCTTGGTACGTGTCGGCACATTCGGGGAGCACCGCTCTCAGTCCTGCACTGGGGACTTGCATAGCCTGCAGCGTGTTCTGCGAGTTCCCCTCAGCCACAGTCCTGTTGATATCAGCTACTGCTCCAGCCACTAGAAACGTAAGAGGATCGAACCAAAGAAGCAGTTGCTGAGTCGAAAATGAAGAAATCAAGTAACAACTCACAAGTGAGTAAGAGGTAATCTCCAAAAAGCAGTGTGGTTATTAAAGAATATCACAGTCACAATATTGACTGTTTCAACAAACAGGCAACTTACATTACAAAAGCTAATAAATGAAGAAGGAGGTTCATTTTTGTGTTTATTTCACACGATGAGAAGCTTTGTGGTACAGCTTTATGATTACTCCTTATAAAACAATGTGAAACAAAGTTAATAATCTTCAGGTAAGAAATACTGAAATACTGTATGTCTGCCTCAGTAATACAACAAAAACAACTGTGACACTGATGCCTGAGTATCTATCATGTATCACATGGCAATATTGATCAGTCTCATGCGTACATGTGATCAAAATATGAGCACAGTTTACTCACATTTTGGGTTAACATGCTCTCTAAAAAAAGAGCTTTCAATTAGCATATCATCAGTAAAGGTTAGACACGACATCAGTACGCTGCAAAAGTGACAGCTGAAATAAGCTGAGTGATGTTTTAAATATAAATGACCCTGCTCTGTCTGAGCACCGTGGTCTGAAAATAATGATTCGCATCCTCTGGACAATCATAATCTAGTACTCCATGTCCCCATCGTATGAGAAGAATTAACTGGACCTGAAGTAATGATTGTTTAAATGGATATGAATGAGCGAGTTCATGCTGTGGGGACGTACTTGTGAGAGCCTCCTCTTCATCCTGGTTGGCTGTGTCTATGGCCTCTTGGATTTGATCCAGCCACAGCACTGCAGACTCGTCTCCAGAGCTCTACAATCAGGTACAGGCACAAAGTCACTACTTTTCCTTCCAGAGGGAAGAGACCAAACTACATTTGTAGGCAAACAAGACATGGTTCATGCACAGCCGCACAATGCTAACTTGATATCAAATTAAAAATCTTTTGAAGCATTTTTTTGTAATAGATTAAATGTCTGTGGTTAGAGATTCTTGTAATGACGGTTTATTGGACAAATTCATCAAGTTAGGATTGTGGATTTTTGTAGATGCAGCGTATTGCTCTACGACAATAGCGCCTCAAAGCAACACTGATTATCTACACTACACAAGCTGGTGCTGTCAAAGCAACAGCAAACAATAGACAGTACCATTTCCCCTTTGTCCAGAGGTAAGATCTGAAGAAAAGGAAAAAATGTCAACAGTTACACAACTACATATCCTCAGCACCAATCAATCAGCCACTTTGTTCTAAAAGAAAACAGACCCAGACAAAAAAAAACATCACAACAAGCACACTGAATGTTTATTCAGCCTGACTTTTGTGTTTGTTCTCAGGCTAATTTTGGACAACTGTGGTGGGGGCTGCGGTGTATCCCTGGTCACAGAGCCAACAGGAAGGAAACTGTCATTAAAAAACACTGAGCACACTAAAAACAGCTTCTTTGTTTATATCTGCATCTGACCAATGATTTCCTATTTAACAGCTCATAATGTATTGAAAGAACACAGCCGGGTGATCCCCGGTGACAACCGCAGCAATTAGATGAAAAAATTCCAGATGTTAATGATAAAAGAACTGACAATTTCCATGTTTAGCTCTCTGTGTGTGTGTGTGTGTGTGTGTGTGTGTGTGTGTGTGTGTGTGTGTGTAAGATACATCATTTAAGTGTTTATAATAAAAATACTTAATGCACTTGCATCATGAGGTGCTCCACACTGAGGCAAGAAAAAAGATGAAATGACTATTTTTGATTTATGCACTTGGTTTGACTGATACCTCTCATTCAAATAAATCATATATGAAGCATATTATCCTGTCTCCATAATACACCCATGGTCTGGTGGCTGTATAATGTAAAGTGTTAATGCAGTGTTACACACAGAATAGCATTTTTTTCCACACAGTTGGAAAAGCTTAAAATATCCTAAAACATTACAATGCTCAATTTCACAACTACTCTGACCAATATTACATCACTATCAAACAAAAAATACATTGTTATAACTTAAACTACAAGTGTCTTGTTGTAACAGTAATCAGCTGCTGATGACCCATTAAGCAGTATCCTCCCACCCCACTGAGTCAGGGGGAAGTTAATGACGCAGACAGAAGGGAATTCAGTTTTCAAGCCCGGACAGGAAACGTGTTCGCTGCACCGTACAAACACACAGGCGTCCCACATACAGTAGAGGGAAGCTGAGCTTGAGAGCACACCATTATCAGTCCTACTGTTGCACTGTAGAGATGCAAAACATTAAATTTTACCGATGGAGGACTCCTACATTTACTGAAAGGACGCAACACAGAGAGGGGTGAAGACGACAAACCTTTCAATACTCTGGGACATAGACGAGAGAGTGATATGGCTGATCTTGTGCCGGGACTACTCATTTGTTTGATGGCAGTGCAGACCATTCAGCATGATGGTGAGTAAATAAAAATTCAAGTGTCTACACTAAAAGGATAACTGCATTTATTTTCATCATCTGTCAAGTTGTTTTGGTACACACAACTACTGGACAAGCGCTCAAATCCCAAATTAAATTTACAAAACACAGGTTTACTTAATTTAGTACAGCTGTAACACAATACAAAATCCACAAATTAAAAAAAACATAATAAAGATATTTAATAATGCAAACTTTCATAATAGAAATGTCTGCTCTCTTCAGCTCTCTTGCTGAAAAAAAACAACTAGAAGGTCTAACTACATCTAAGTCTAATTAATTACATTTTCTGTTTTATTGGTATTTACAAGTGTAATTTGACTAAGAAACATTACTTTAAGTCTAAAACATTGTTTTTCTTCCCACTTACAGGAAACAGAACCGCGACCAAAACCAATGTTTCATCTGTTGCAATACCGAAAACCTTCAAGGGGCAGACGTCTGCCTCTAATCACACGAACCGGCTGCACTATCCCAGGGCAGAGCCCGGGCTGCACGTGAACTTGGAGGATCCAGTGACGGCCTACACCACAGGGATCCTCAGCACCTGGGTCATCCCTTCATCATACATCCTGGCCATGCTGGTCGGTATCCCCTCCAACGCCTACATTCTGGCCTTCCTCAGACTCAGAGCCAAGTCCTTCTCCACAGTGGTCCTTTACCTGAACCTGGCCTTGTCCGACCTGCTGCTCCTGCTTTCCCTGGCGCTGCGCGTTCACTACCATTTCAACGGAAACAACTGGGTATTTGGGGAGACCACCTGCAGGCTAATCACGGCCTTATTTTACGGGAACGTTTACTGTTCAGCTCAAACCATTGCATGTATCAGTCTGAACCGCTACCTGGCTGTGGTCAGGCCGTTCCTGTACAGGAGGATGGCCAAAACTACGCTGGCTGTTTGGACGTGCTTGGTGCTGTGGTTCCTGTTCGGGGCCGCCATTGTGCCGGAGCTCCTCGTCAGACAGAGCTACCAGCTTACCCAGCTGGGAGTCACCACCTGCCACGATGTACTCCCTCTGGAAGAAATATCTCATTCCCCGCTGGTGCCATACAGGCTGGCCCTGGTTTTCATGGGCTTTATAGTGCCCTTCCTGATTTGTATCTATGCCCATGTGGCAGTGGTCTACCACTTAGGGCAGTCTGGATGTGACTGGAGACCCTTCATCAGGGTCAGCACTCTGGTTTTTGTCATCTTTGCGGTGTGTTTTTTGCCCAGCGGCATCCTGCATATCGCCCACTACATCCGCCTGTCTTCCAGTGGCGACGACAGACTGTACGGATACTACAGAGTGGCGGTGTGTCTCTGCTGCTTCCACAGTTGTCTGGATCCCTTCCTGTGTATGCTCCTTTCCAAGACGGCAGCATTAGACCTACAGTTCATCTCTCTCCACGGGATACCTCAGAGGCCGGCTGTTATGATGTAAGAATGGATGTGTTTGCAAAGAAAAAAGCACTTCTTTGCCAAACCATTGTTGGGAACCAGCAGGGAAGCACACGCACAAAAACAAAGTTGTGAAAGTTAAAAGTGGAAGGTTTGAATTTAACCCAGTAAGACCATATGCAATATCCATTAGGTCCAAAACAGGAAGAGGCTCAGTGAATTCAGTTTTTACATCTTCTGACATATCAAGATCAAGAAAGGAACTTTTAGACAGTATTATATAGTTGAAAACTATAACATTTTCTCTTTGTATTGTTTCAAGCCAGAATTGAATCGCAAGACATCTTTTACACAATGTAATGATGCAGGCTGGTCTGAAAGGCTGCTGCCTAATAAAAATGATTCAAAGGAAAAGTTACATCACGACACCGGTTTATGTAGCGATTAAGATTTTTCCTATTTTGCACTTTGAGGATGTGAGAGATTTTTGTGCAACTCCTGTATAAATGAACTCAATTTAGAATCACAGTACCTGGCAGAGGAGGTTCTTGGTATATTGCAGGACATCATGGTAGTGTTTGGCTGTGGCTGGGTTCACCCCCGTCAACTTGGCTGTAGGGAGGAGCAGGGCTGCAAGAGTCTGCTGATGATCTCCAGAGTTCAGTGCCTCATTGATCTCAGCTATAGCTATGATGCCTGGTGATAGAAGGCAAGAACTATTTCATAATCAATCAATTTTATTTACTGTGTGCTTGAAAAAATGTCACCATTAAAGATCACGACTAAAACAAAACCTGTTTCCATGGTTTGAAACTGCTGGGTTAAGTGTTCAGAAGTTACACTACATTAAAAACACATTCTGAAATCTGTAAGACTTTCTTACGTTCATGCTCCTCGTGCACCTGAATGTTGACTGTGTCGATGCATTTTTGAACATCGTTCCAGGTGAGAAACTCTTGGCCATTGGCGAGCGCCTCCACTCGCTGTTTGATAAGAGTGTCAGCATACCTGAGGGAGAGTGCCATGAAGAAGCTCAACACATTCATCAAATGAACCATTATCCATCAGCCCACGCTAGTGTTAGCAAAGTAACAGTGGAAGAGACAAATAGTGGGATGCAATAATGTGCAGCCTCCAAACATTACTCCTCTAACTTGAAACTTTTTAATTAAATGAAATTCTTGCTCCTTAAAACTTATTCTAATACTCTATATACTCTTCCATTAGGAGTCTAGAGAAGTTAGCTACTAACTGCTCTACAGATGGAGCCCAGTGTCTCGATAAAGACATTTTAGCAGCCCAAAAAGAAGCCTGAGGTGCCCAGAGGTATACGTTTGGCTGAGCCACAGCCACAGAAAGTGTCCTGCAGCCATCTTACCTGTTGAGGTTGTCTTGGTCCATGTTGGTGAAGCCCAGAGGAGAGTCTGTTAGTTGTTCGATCACAGCCTGAGGATCTTTGGTGTCCAGCACCTCGTTTAGCACTGCGACAGCTGACAGCATCTCCACGGCCACGCTCAGCTCCTCATGGCTCAAGCCAGACTGATAAACACAAAAAAATGTTAAAAATGACAGACAGGAAACTACATTTAACAACAGTGCCTGTCGAGCACTGACCTCCATTATACTGGTAAACACATCTATGTTAAAAATCTCACCCGCCCCCCTTGCAGCTGCAAACTGAAGAGTTCAGTCTGATAGAGGTTGGCAGCAGTTTGGTAGATGATTGGAAGTTGTGCCTCGGGGTTCATCAGCTGCTCCACCGTCTCCGCCGCGTTGCCGAGACGAATGGCTGTATTGATTGCTGCAACTGCCTCCAGTTCTGGTCAAGAAAATTATTGTAAATAATCATGTCTTGCAGATAACACAAATATAAATCTCCACTTCAGGTAAAATGTAAAATAATGCGGAAATGACTTTGGAAAATGTATATCTAAGATTCATCATGAGCTGTTTGGTGTCATAGTACAAAGGCTCCACAGACTTCGAGCTCTGAAAGGGTTGCTAGCGAATGCATGTGATTTTCACCTGATCAGTCATTACTGTTAATAAACACGGACGGTAACTAGCAAAAAAAAAAGGTGCTTACTTCGTTTTTCTGCCTCAGCAAAGTCATTACAAGAGCTCACAACTCTCTGAATCTCCTCTTTGTCAACCAGCACAGCTTTCCCTCCATCCTGCAGCACAAAGATTAGAGAACACAAGAGAGAAACCATGAAGATGTCATGATTATTCAGCATGTTTTAATCTAACCAATTATAGTTACAGCAGCTCAGTTTTTCAGTCTTTGAAGGTGTTGTTAGGTTTTTTCTTTATCTGACAATATTGCCATTGCCATTTTTTAACTGCAGCCCACAAGAACTTAAAGTACAGCTTTTAAATTTATTGTATACCTTCAACAGGTGCAAATAAACAGTTTGCAAAGAAGAGCAAAGGTTAAGCTCTAAGGCCTTGAGTTAGGAACAACTAAGCAAACACGCTCTGGCTCAGCATACCTTGGATTTGTGTTGGCAGTGGGTGGTAAAATGTTCCAGGTACCAGTGACAGTTTGACTCCTGAACTCCCAGCAGTGCCAGAGCTTCGAGCCTAAGTGCAGCCAACAGAGCGGGCTCGTCCTGGTTCAACACTGCTTGATTCACCTGCCTCACTGCTGCCTGGACTGGACAAGGGAAAAAACCAAGACAGACGTCGTTGAGAGACACATTTTCTTTCAGACGTATTTCAGATGAGTACTGAAACAAGTCATTTGTGTGTTATTTCTCTGTTGTATAATTATAGTTTAAAGATGTTTTGTCTTCATCTGTTCCAGTAGTAAGTATGTGAGGGTCACGTGGGAGGGAAATAACTTACTGTTGACAAGGTCAATGCAGCCCTGAATCTCCTGCTGAGTCAGCAGCTCTTCATAAACATCTCTTTCTTCAGTAGCAACCGAGGAGCGCTAATTGAGGAAGACAAAGAAAAAAGAAAAAAATGAATATTTAATATTCATTTGTATTATATATTTAATTTGTACCTGGTCACATAACCCCCCCCTCCCATTCTAAATGATGACGGTCCACAGTTTACACTTCACATTCCTGTGGAAGTAGATGGCTCCTGTTTGTACAGTATTTGTAAAGATAATGGCTTGGAGGCGAGATGCTGGATGGTGCGTGTTTGGTGGAGTACAGCTGACACTGCATCCACTGGAATGTGCTGGCAAGGTTTGTGGACTGAGTCAGTGAAGGCACGAGTGTCAGTACAACAGGAGAGCCCAGTCAAACATCGGTTCAGAGCAACAGTCGAGTTTACATGATACGATATGCATTAATCAGTTTTGGTGTCAGTGTTTTATATTCTTCTGCTTTGTCATTTTAGTTCAGGCAAACCATTTTCAGGTTGACACAAATCATTATCCCCACTAAGGCTAACAAATTCTGTAAGATTAAATGAACAAAACATTATACATGTATATCATGACACTGTAACAAAAGAGTTCAAGTGTTTGTTTGGTATCTCACCCTCCCTGAAGACTGACTCTGCTTTCGAGCCTTGGCCTGGCTCAGCGTGTCCTGGTACTCTTGGGCGAGAGCTTCCTGGGTGTTTCTCAGCATTGCGTTTGGATTATTCAAGGCTCCCATTGTCACAGATGCCTGACCTCTGTCTATCGCCTCGTTGATGGCAATCACAGCAGCATGCACTGCGGACGAAAACAGAGTGTGTGCATGAGCATTTTAGTGTTGGTTAAAATCTTCTGAAGTTTCACTCAAAAACATCAACAGAGAATATGGTTAAAAGGTCAGAGGACTCACAGGCTGCTTCATCCACTGAGAGCTCATTGGCCAGGATTCCTCCAATCTTACTGAAAGCTGGCATTTGAATTCCATATTTCTCCAGCTCACTCCTCATGTTACTGATTTCTTCCTCTGGAAAACAGACACATCTCGGTTACAGGGGAAAATGTGGTGCAATACTGCAGATCATTGTATTGTAAAGGCTACAATACGATGCATGAATTTATTTACTTCATTTCCTTTCACAGTCCTTCCTATTTGCTTCAGCAAATTTCATTTATTTATTTATTCATGTGTTCATTAACCACACTTTGTGTTTCTAGGTCAACCAGTGATGCATTAAGTTAAGCACTAAATCTGTGACCATGTTGATTCAGCTGTTTTTATAATGATCTGTACAACTCTAAAACATGTGCATCATACTTGATGTGAGAGGTGAAATGGACGGTGAATTAATGGATGGTGAAGTTGGTGTTTTTACGCACAAGTTTGAGTTGGCTTTAGGAGACTTTAGACATTACTACTGGTTATTGTATCTAAGTCTCAATGGGAAATTGTGTAAAGAATTTTATTATCCTCTGTCATACTGATACACTTCCAGGTATTTGACTATATTGACTTATCCAACAGTAAAGAGACATTTTATTTTTATTTTGGTGTGTTTGGGATTGTTAAGCTTGTTGGTTAAATTATTTAGATTTGACACCAATTTTTTGTTTAGAGTGTTTCAAGACCTTCTGCAAGAGAAAAGATTAAATTTGCTGCTCAGTGTTTTTATTTGTAGTTCACAAATGTTTCAGAAAATGTGCTGGAAAAGGGGGCACACTTCCTGTAAACAAACACAGAACTATTTACATCCAGTGATACTCACACATTGTGTCTATCCTCAAGGTCTAACAAACATGTCCAATGCATTTCATTTTTACTCATAAATGCTAATTTGCAAATTCAGCATTGTTTTGCATCTATGATGACAAGCTAACAGTCCTCTTTTTCCCTGTTTTTGGTGACACATTTCTGAATATCTTGACATGTTGCCACCTATCTCCTGACCTGCTGATTACTGGAATAGTATAATATTGATCAGGATGTGCCCTTATGGAAAAATGGCTTCGTAGTGCTACTTCATGTATAAAGCCCGACAGAGAAACTTAACTTAAAAAACTATACTTAAGAAAAATACATTTTAAAAAAATTAAATAAATAAATAAATTAAAAAAAAACTCAAGTAAGCTTCGGGGCTTACTCGGGACAATCCAATGTCAAACGTTTTGAAGCCTGGCAGCTTGTGCATCCTGTTCAGTATTATTTCTATGGCTGCAGGGGATGAAATGGGAATGAGGATAAAATGAAATGTTGGATAAATCAAACATCTAAATTACAGACAAGATGTTTAAACAAATACTCATAAGACTTTATGTGCTTGAGAGAACACGATAGCACTATTTCATGTTTTTCAATTAAATCCCAACAACGCTAGTCAATAATATTAGCAAAGACTATTTAATGAACACACACACACACACACAAGTAGGCGTGTACACATCAACATCCCTCTGGCAACATTTATCCTTTATTTCAAGAGCAATAAACAGTAACTTAATTAACTGCATTTCCACAGATATTTTATAGAACCTTTGTACTTTAGTGTACTGTACTTCTGTTTTAGAAAAAGTTGATTTCTACTAGGATTACCTGTGAAGGCCACCTTCCCCAACAGGTCCTGGATCTGTGGTGCGATGCCCAGTTTGTACAAGTACAAGCTGAAATAAGATATATGGGGTGTAAGATTCACACATACAAACACAAGAAAGAAAAGAGCATTCATTCATGAAATTCAAGTTTTCTTCTTTAGGGATTGTGATGGGCTCCTAATGACTACGTCGCCCTGACACCACAGGGGGGCAGTGTTAGCTCACATTACAACAAGCACAGTCAGACATTGGCCGGCAGGGTCAATGAATTCAACAAGCAGGTGGCTGGAAACTTCATAAAACTTTCATCTTCCCGCGGGTACCTGATAAGTAGCAATGAATAATAGATATTTAAGGCTGGCCTGGCATCAGTGCGTCTCTGAGCGGACGAGCTGCAGTAGCTGGTTATTCTGGCCTTTGGTCACAGTGCGCGTATGTACACAAGACGTGCACTCTTTCCTTGGGACAGACGACTATCTGAACTCTGCTTCTACAAAAGGGTAATGTTTTAACATGCAGGCAGCTGATTCAGTTGAGATACGCACACAGTAACAGCTGACTGGGGTTAATGAAAGTGGCCGATTAAGAGCTACAGGGGTTACAGACAATCAGCTGATTAGCTTGAAGCAACTAGCTCTCTTCAGACTGTGGATCTCCCTTGTTTATTTCCAATGTTTTCCTCTTCCTTTTAGAAAACAAATCAAGTCCTGCATCTCGGACAATCTGTCATAAGCGTTTCAAAATGTACTTTCTCTATCCCACTGCGTTGCCCTTCGGGTTTTCCACCACACTGAATGTGCAGGAGCGTCTGTCGCTTGGCCTCCATGACTGCATGTGTTTGTACCCGGGGAAGTAGAGTATTCACTGGGTCCTGGTGGGACTGAAGCTGGACTCGCAGGAAGGAAGAGCACGTGTGTGCATAAGAAGGGAAGGAAATCGACTCTCTCGGGACTTGACCAAAACACTACAACAGAGAAAACAATCCTAGCAGCTCGCATAACCACTCCCTAAATCAGTGTTTGGCTGACTGGACGGGTCAGATAGATAAAAGTGACCCTTCGGTTCATTCAAAGTCATTTTAACTGAAAAAGCAGCGACCTGAAATTGTAATTCTCAAGCCAACCCCCCCACACAACAGTAACACTAATAACTTTTATTTCAAAATATTGCAACATGTTACACAAACCCAGAGCCGTGACGAAGAATTTACCCTTTCTAGTGAAACGATGAGTAAAGAGTTGAACACTGAAACACCACCTTTAATTTGCTAGAAAGCCCCTGCTTACATGGCATATATACATGAGGTTTATATAAGCAGTGCACATAAAGTCACACTGTAGAAAGAGATACCTGTACTGCTGTATAATATAGCCTTGACCTATTTAAGACAAATCATAAAAAAGTCTGTGTTTGACAAGTAGTACTCTATCTGCCTTACCTAAGTAAACAAAACATTTTCAAGTTTCTGTTTCACATGACCTACAAAGTACTATTTCTGGTCTTGACATACAAATTAAACTCAATAACAACAGAAAGAGACCCTGCACCCCACAAAGTAAAAATGTGACTCATACAGTTGTCTTCACTTGACATAAGAGCTGTCCTTAATTTCCACAACTTGAATAAACTACCAACAAAATAACCACTACACATCAAAGTCAAACCTAACTGTTTGACATTGACTTAATTAGAGAGTAAGAAAATGTATCTAAATGAGGCAGTGAGTAACCTGTGAGAGAGAAAGAGTATAAGCACACTACTGCTGCACACATGTTAAAGTGAAAATCTCATCTGCCCATGAGCTTTTAGTTTAATTGAAACTACCAGATAGCAGCATTTAGCTTTGGGGCCATCCGTAATAATACCAGTTTAGTCCACTGGTTTTCATTTCTGTCTTGGAAATGAAACCTGAAAGTGACATTGAGGTGTGGCACCAACAGTGGAAAAAAAGCAACAGGGTGGCACTGCCCAAACACAAGAGAGATGAGTGAGCAGTTTTGCTGTCACGAGTGAGAAATGCATGAAGACAGCAAAGTGAAAAATCACCGTGTTTTTGGGATCCTTTCATTCTTACCTCAGTGCGTGTATGCAGTACACCACCTTGGGCATGTTTTTGCGATCGTACACATCTGTTGTTTCAGGATAGAATATCTGAAAGCAGACACCACAATAGATATGAGTCACTCTTTTATCAGCATCTTGACACCTTTTATTCTGCTTGGGCCAACCAGAAGAACAATATCCATCATAACGTTCCTTCACATTTTAACCTGCAGATGTGTGAGCAGTCGCGAGGGGTGGACGTAATAGTAGGAATAACTCTAAAATAAAATACAATGCCAGGCAACTGCGCTGCAGTAAATGCTACCTTTCTGAAGCGCATAATTTTCAGTCCGACAGAGCTGAATCAACACCAGTCACGAGCATCCTTTATAAAATACTGAGCTTCAAAGGCACTATTTATTGCAGTGCTACTGTATTAGACTACAATATATTTTATAGGTGGGTGTGCTGTCGCTCGGGCCTTTTTTCTTCCCCAACCTGGCAGCTTACAGATATAAATTTGATCATAAACTTGGCTAGCGTTTAACGATAAAAAAGGAGGACAAGGAGTTTCAGGACACCATGACCACCCTTCTCTGAAGTTTTTTCTATCATGTCACACCTGAATGATGCTCCGAACATCCTGGTTTTACATGGAGTGATGTCAGTGAAAAATCTATTGATATGATTAAATTATCAGAGTGACAGCTCTCAAAAAGGATATTCATAAAAACAGCCAATTAAATAACAATAAAAAGCGATCCCACAGGGCACTGCAGACACAAGTGGGTATCAATTTTACTTCACTTTCATTTCCACAATACGCCTGAGGTAAGTCTTTTGTGTTGCCTCAGAAAAGATGGACTGAGGTTGATACTGTTCTGTGAGAACTGCCACACCTTCACTACGATTTCATCCATCATTCTTACACATACCTGAAATGTGTGTGTGAATTAGTGATGTGGAGGTCGACCCACCCGGTTGGCCTACGGGTCAGGAGGGTTCACATAAACTTATTAGCAAATATCTCAGCTTCACCTATGAGTTTTATGTCGTCTGTTTTTTTCTTCTTTTTTTAATTGGGATGGAAGGATTTGTCAGATCGATTAACATATTTTTGTGAATTGGTTCTCATACGAAGCCGGGTGAGGATGGGTTGGTAATCTGGACTTTAAAGGATGGATTGTACTCTGTCTTACCTGAAATAGATTCTTATTTGTAAGGTGTTTTTTCCCTCTAATATGCGTGACAGTTCATTTAATCCATCATTTAAAGGGGATCTCCCTGGCAGTTTTGTTTTTTTTGGTTTCCTGTCTGCTTGTAAGACAGCTCTGTACAGTTACCATGGTGAAACAACACTGGTCAGAATGAAACTTCTTACGTGCAGCAAGCTTGAAAAGTAAAATCTGATCTATTAATGATCACTTATGTTGACTTTTTCTCGGTACTTCTACTCCATGCTGCTCAAGTGATATTTTGACTTAAAACTCTTTTACAACAGTCTGAACTTGATAAAATCTTCATTTCATCTGTAAATTGGGTACTTAAAGTGACCAAGTCTGCTTTGTCTTAAGATGTAAAGACTATGAAATTACACTCGAATGGGTCTGTATGCTGCACATATTTGTAAAACAAGGAGTATGTGTCTGCATCACTGAAAACTGTCCGAGCGCCCTCACCTTGGGGAGGCCCACTGACTCCATGGCTCTGAGCCACTGCACTGTGTTGTCGGTGTGCCTGAAGTGCAGCCCTTTGCTCTGAGGATCAAGCACAAACACAGAAATGTAGCTGTATAATTATGAGGAACTGCAGAGAAATGGTTCAAAATGTTAAGACTGAAACTAAAAACTGTGATTAAAGGGTTGTTATGGCTTACACAAATAATAAAAACCAAGCTCGCCATCACTGACTGACAACTGAGGCGCTCTGCATCTTAAAAACCTCATGCAGAGTCCTTAAAACAACCTACAGAGTCGAATAGTCTCAGTTCTGTTTAAAATGTGTCAAAGAAAAAACGATGAAACGATCAAGTTAAAAAAAACATGCTCAGATTTATTTTAGTTTATTGTAACAGAACAACAGCTGCATGGTACAGTTAAGCAGCCACATTTTTCCCTTTCCTGTGTGAAACTCTTTTAAACTGTCAGAAGTGCCTGAAAGACATGGAAGGTCTTCCTGTCTGCTATGAGGTAAGCTGGTGAAAAATGCAAATGTAGTGAAACTATAACCAAACCCAAAGACGGAAGACGTTTAAATGCAGTACAGTGGTGACCTACCTTGTAGCGGGCCTGATCTCTGTCGTAGATCTTTTTCACAGACACCATCTTGGGGGCGAAAAAGTTGGAAAGTTTGCCAAGGTAGACGCCGTTCCTCAATCCCTCCTCCAGTTCTGTGGTAGGGGGCAATTCCTCCTCCAGGCAGGCCTCCATCCACCTGAGAGTACACACACATCCACCTCAGAGCAGGCAGAGGACTCTCAAAAGCATCTCTACAACTCCTGCAAACTGGCTGCGGGAGCCATAAGTAATAAATTATTAATCTACTAGTGTAAGCAAGCATGTCAACGATGTAATGCTGAGCAGTGGATAACATCTAAAAACTAATGCTTAACTAGATGAAGTGAATATAGATAAAAGGCGAGAGTAACGCAAATAACTGGCAAGATTTTCAGCTAAATCACCATGACCCTTCAAACGTTCGCGCTCAAGGTGATGACTTCTCTGTAATGCTAAGCAGCAGGCCACCGGTTACATTGAGAATATAAACATACATCAGTCCACTGTTTACCCTGTCACCTGAGATCTACAGAGTGTAGTGCAATTTATGAGGTGGCTGAATGCCTGCATGCAGTCAGCAAGTAAATATTGGCTTTTCCTACACCCGCTGCCCTTCATGATCGAAGCAAAAACTAAAGAAAGTGGAGCGTGAACATAAAAAAATAATGTCTTACTGCTGTTTGTGGCCTTCACAGCGGAGGAAGCTGCCTGTTCAGAAAACATATGATGTAATTGTCTCTGATCTATGACATATCCTGTTTGTGGGATTGTACAAATTTATTTCAAAGTTAGCATATGTACCACCTTTAAATGAGTGTCTATGGGACCAGCTCAAAAATAGAGCGACAGAGTGATCAGTGGGCTGGTGAGAGCTGCGCATTGTTACAGGCAGCACCCACACTGAGCCCAGCATGCTTTAGGGAGGGGGCTGTGGACAAACCTACAGTCTGAGGTCTGTGTTAAAGAGGTAAACAGTGAGCAGTGTCTGACACTACTTCATTGAGTCTAAAGCCTAATCTGACTGCAGGTGAAGGTTTATGAGCTTTTTTCCGCTTCTCAAAACAATAAGAGATTTCTATCTCTACAAAGGAGGTGTTAGAAAGAGTGAATATTAAGTTTATGGTACAATAAATGTTGACCTTCTTCCAAACTGATGTCATTTCCCAGTGAAAGGTTGAACTTGAGAGCAGCGTCTGCCAGACTATTCCCAGAGATATTAAGAAAAATCTGATCCAAAGAGCTAGTGAATGATTTGTGAGCGCTGTGAATCATCGCAGCCGGAGAATCTGTTACACATTATCTCACTGCCTGGACGTGACACCACATTTACTATCGTGGCTACACCTCTGACCTGATGGATCTGCTGCTATCTGCTGTGTTAAGTCTTTTTGCTCTTTCGCTCATCAACTGAACCGAATCAGTGATTTTTGCTGCCTTGTGTTTTGTTTTACAGGTTTCATTCATACTGGTAACTCCTTCTTTTCAGTCTGCAAACACAATATTCCCTCCCACATGCATGCACCTTGTTTAGATTAATTAAAGCCGTGTGGGTGCTCAGACAGTCCAGCCTGCCAAAATATGTGTCAGCATATTAAACAACAACACACCAAGCACTGTCAACACAAACCCAGTGAAGTGTGAAGGTTCGGCACCTTGAGGAATTAAAGGATCACCGTTACCAACTGTGTAAGCTGATGTCATCGATCATACTGAGCTCTAACATACCGTAGGGTTTTATAAGATGGAAAATAAAGATAGTTACTGAATTTTTGCTGCATGTCAATCTCAAAACATAAAAAGTTTTACTATGAATATTCTCTGTTTGAAGCTCAGAGTTCTGAGATCAAGAGATCAAGACATAAGTATCTGCTTTCAGATACTTATCTGGAATTTGAATGTGTTTGAGGTTTTGGTAAATTAATAATAAATCAATGGGCAGAGAATGAAGCAAGTAAAACTATGAGCATTTTATGGTTTTTAGACTTTTGGACAAAATACAACATTTGATTACATCGCCTTTGGCTTTTGGAAATTTCATATTTCAGAACATTTCAAATTAAAAGAAGCACATATGGCAGATGTGACTTAACACTTCTCACAGATTTTCATTTTGTTGTCTTTTGTAGCATCTTTGATGATGTGTTTTCGCGTTCACTTCAGAATCAGAATTAATCTGTAGAAATGTTACCAAAAAAAATAAAGATTTTTCAATAAATATCGATACTCAATATTTAGCTGCTTCAATACAGATTTACGCAACATCAATACTCCAGTACCAGCTGAGTTTTCTTCTCTCCACACTAACACACTAGAGATCACACTAACACACACACACACACACCAACACACACACACACACAGCTGACGTGTCCACTTAGGACTTCCTTCATGGTGCTGTCTTCCTCTCTTGCTCAGTCAGTCCGGCTGTGGCTTTGTAAAGATGGAGAGCGCAGAGCCTCCGCGACCGGTTTTAGTTGACAAAGAAAACAGTGGAGTGCTGTTTGGAAATACTTCGCATTTGAGGCAAATGAGAGAGGAAAGGTAAAGGAGCGAGCTCATAACAAGCGATGCTACAGAGCAGTGCTAACCAAAGGCGAAACAACATTTA
The DNA here is from genome assembly GCA_037176925.1 of Amniataba percoides. Taxonomy (NCBI): domain Eukaryota; kingdom Metazoa; phylum Chordata; class Actinopteri; order Centrarchiformes; family Terapontidae; genus Amniataba; species Amniataba percoides. The sequence continues at coordinate 11,594,538 of JBAJHX010000076.1, forward strand.
GCAAAGAGACTGGTGACAGATCCTGTTTCAATGAAGCACTAAACAACATGGCCTTTTAACTGTTAAAGTTAAGTTGTCCTGCTGTCATTTGTAATTAAAAACTAAGCTAACTCCCCTCAGAGCAGTCAGAGATGAGAAGTCTCAGACAGCAAAGTGTCACTTTGAATGAACTCAGATGCTGTTATGAAGTGACTTAATTTATAAGATGAATTTATTAGATCATTATTAGATCATTTATCTTGAACAGTTAAATAGCTGTATAATAATTTTCCCCTGTGGTATCAAATAGCGATATTTTTCAAGGTATTGTATTGAAGTCAGAAATTCCAGTATGGTGACAACACTAAACCGTAATCGCCAATCTTCTGTTTGTTTGTTTGGCCATTATAAATCATTCATTTACAATGCAATGAAACCAGAGAAAACATCATAAGGAGTCTGACTCTACGCTGCTTGTTATGTTTTTGGAAAAGTCACTTCTGACACCCAGGTCATAATACTGCAAAGGCTGCAGGTGATAGATAGTAACTTAACATCAATGTCAAAACAAAGGCAGCTTGAGTCTGGTCTATTGTTGTATCAATATCAGATGACAGTCAACCTCAGCATGATCACATCAGAAAAAGCCAATGTGGTACTCTGACTGAGGCAAAATCCAAACCATTCATTGAATCTTTGAGTTTCTTATCTCTGCAGATAACACTCAAGATTACTGAGGGGAAAAAAGGGCTCTGTTTGGCGGGAACGCAGTCAAAGGGACATCCTGCACGGGTAACAGCGCACTCCTCTGAAACTTCACTTCCTGTACTTAAAACAATGTAGGGAGAGCTTGTCTCCTGAAGCAGGACAGGCTAGCAGCCCTGTTTACAACCCTCCGAAAGCAGGCCTTCCTGTCATTGTCCGACCTGCGACTCGCCAGGCCAAACAGGACCCAGTCTTCTGTTCTCTGGGACTTCAATCTCTCCCACCTCAGCACATTATTAGCAATCTAAACTGCTCTGTGTTTAGCTGCGGTCTCTCTGTCTACATACAGAGCGTCTTCTGCATCATGTAGCTTAGTCACGCTGGTCATGAGCTTGTGATTGTGTGTGTGTTTGCCCGTGTCTGTGTGTATGTGATATGAGAAAATTAGCATATGTGGTTGGGTAGGGTGTGTCTAAAAATTAAGATAATATCATTGACTGAAAATCACATGCTCTGAATGCCCTGGGGTGAGCCAGTCAAAGCAAACAAAAGGGTCCCCATGCAAAAAAGCAACAAATGGAAACCATCAATGTTTACCCTCCAGTGAGGGTACAAAGTCTCTTCTAGAAACCACTGTGTGTGTGTGTGTGTGTGTGTGTGTGTGTGTGTGTGTGTGTGTGTGTGTGTGTGTGTGTGTGTGTGTGT
>JBAJHX010000076.1:11606940-11621082 GCA_037176925.1 Amniataba percoides
CACAACATGAAAATCATCATGGACTCACTGGTGCCAAACCACAGAAAGAAACAGCTGATGCCTGAAAGGACCATGGAGCCACCTGGCAGCCATACAAACACACACACAGCAAGAGTTAGAGCGAGTGACGCCCGTGACTAGTGTTCAGCTGAATTACGGGAATCGAAATTGCCTTTCATACTCATTGATGGATAGCACGTCCACAGCGTGAATCATGAAAAGCAATTACTTAAGTACACACGCAAATATGTGCGTCACTCCTCCTCTTACCCAACATGGACAGGCGCCCGATTTTATCCATAAGAAGGGCGGACACAATGTTGCCAGGCAGAACGGCCAGGGTTCCCAGGAAGTTGATGAAGTAAACCCAGTAGGCACTGTAGTCATCGTCAAACGTCATCTGGCATCCAGTCTTGTTGTGGGTGAACGTGCTGTTGATCACCTCTGTGCCATCTATCAACTTGGATTCATCGATGTCTGTCCGAAGAATACACAAAGCGTCACAGTTTGGCAATGACAAAAAAACAACCAATCACATCACAATGCAGTAAATTTATGTGATTATACCTGATAAATCAGATGTTCAAATTGAAATCATGTAAAAATGAAAATTCTAAGAATCTTTGCCCGTGATATCTCACCGGTGTTGAAGAAGAAAGCATCGATGAAGGTACAGTTACGGAAAAAAGAGCCCACCGATGTCACATCATCAAAGTAGCAGTTACGAAAGGTCGAGTCAATGAAGGTGACGGACTTCAGCTTCATATTGATGAACCTGAAGATAAACAATTACATTCAGTTTTTAATATCCTATAACATTTATAGTAACAATTTAACAGCAGTACAACAACATCAAACCATTTTAGATTCAAGATTTTTCTGTTTGTACAGCTATATTATGATATCATTGTGAGGGATTAAAATTAATATAGACTTTATGATGTCAACAATGATCCATGTGATTGTGCATTCTGCTGATAGTTGACTCGTCCTACCGGTCATTGATGAAGAGGCCGTTTTTGTGTATCTGGTTTTCCAGGGTGAAGTTGAAGGCGAAGTCTTCAGTGCGTTCATTGGTGTAGATCTTCACTTTGGAGGCATAGTCATCCGCCTGAAGATGCTTGATGACATCAGGGAACCAGACAGACAGGCCATAATACCTGTAACCAGAAGGACACAAAGATTCAATCAATCAGACACAACATGCTGATTTTGAACTGAGATCAGAACAAGAAGACAAACACTGAGACACAGAAGAAGACCAGGGAACAATTGTGTTTCTTTTTGATTTGAAAGACATTTTTGGGGGTGTTTTTTTTTTATATCTGTCTGCCTTCTGCCTCCTATCTCTGCTCCCACTGAGACGCCAATGGACCAGTATTGATCCACAGACTGTGATTGATTTTTGAGAGCGCGCGACTCCTGCACAGCAGAGAGATCAAGATGACAGAAATGCAATGTGGCCGCAAGCCCGGCTGCCGAGTGCTATTATCTGCCTGGAGGAATTAGACTTGTCCGACTTTTCCACGACACAAATGACATCAGGTATACGCTCACCCGAATGACAGTGTGAACCACACGATGGCTAGCCTCATCATGTTGTCTCGCATGGGGTAGTTGAAGCACTTCATGAGATTCAGATAGATCTAAAGAGAGACAGGGGGTTATACTTTGGGCTCGGAACAGTGGACAGAAATGAGCTTCATAGTCAAACAAAATCAAATCATATGAAAACAAATATTTACCCCGTGAATTTCAGCCTTTATCCTAAAGAAAGCCTTGGAAACTGGGTTGCCAGACTCTGACTCCATTTCCACCAGTTCATCCAGCTGTTTGGGGATCTTGATCCTGTTTACCTGGGAAATGAATAATTTAAAAGAAGGCAATTATAGGTGTAATCTGCTGAATACATAAGCAATATCACATATCCTACCTACATAATGTTGTTTCATTCATTTATATTTGATATACATACTGAAACTTAAATGAAAATCCAATCAGAATCATAAAAAGGTGAATGTAAACAGTGTTCTACAGTACGTGATCAATTCAAGAAACATGTGTTGACTAAGAGGCTTTCCCAAAGTGCAACTCTCACAGCAAATAAGCCTGAGCGACACAAAACAGCTTTCAGAAGCTTCATAATTCAGATATGATCCTGCATGGTGAAAGCGTTAAAACCTGTCCCAGCGGTGGCAGAATATAAGCCTCTTTGCTTCCTTAAGCACCAGGAAACCCAGCCAAGGCAGCGCGCACACAAACACTCACGGTGAAGACTTTCTCTGGTTGCCCACGCGCTCTCATGTTGGTGTCGTGGATCTGCTTGAGGATCATCCAGGCTTCATCATGCTTCCCCACCTGACAGGAGGGAAAGGGAAGAGGAGATAAAGTCACTGAGATCAGCACCAGTCTCGCTTACTCAGGGACAGCAGCAGCCTCACATCCACAATCATACATACTGTACGTGAATACGTTCCTTTGATTTCTCCAAGATGGGCCAAAATGATGGGAGTCACGACGACGGTGACTCATTTTACTTCAAAGCGTAATTATCCCGCAGCAGCAAACCTACTGTCACGGATCTCCAGGCTTCTATTTTGCAGGCACACATAAGGCCTCCTCCAAGAGTTTTGGATGACTCACTCTGTTTGGTCTGATTAAACATCTGTTAGGAAATGTATAAGTGCTCTCCATTTGCTTCACGTATTCATCGGGTGATGTTGAATCCATAATTGACAAGCACGCGCAATTGGTGGCAAGTGACACAGCACAGAAAAGACGCACCTGTTGCTGTGGATTCATGAGATATCAGAGCTGTTTCAATGTAGCTATTGCATTAAAATTAAATTTTGGGGAGATGCGATTACCTCGAGGTAGAACCTTGGACTTTCGGGCATGAAGGTGAGCGCCACCACAGCACACACGCAGGGCAGGGCGCAGACAACCACAAACACCCTCCAGCTGTGGAACTGGTATGCTGAACCCATACTGAAGCTCCAACCTGTAAATGGTTACATACAAAAGAAAAGGAAGTGAGTGCATTTAATGACTTGATTAAAACGTGAAAGGTGGTGTGCACCTTTCTAGAGCTGTGTAAATGTCCAGTGAAAAACATAAACTAAGCCTAATATAATCAATATTAGCAACACAAGACTAAATGCACTACACTAAACACAACACTGACAGCGTACGGAGCTGGTCAGAGCAAAGTGACATGCATGCTGTTTGCATGAGCAAGTAAACAGTGTTTTCCCCACTAACCTCGAGACAGAAGCAAAAGCAACACCACTAACTATACGCTTTACGAGAATTCAGCTTAAAGCCTCAAAATGCTTAGAAAATGAATTTAAAAAATCAAAGATGTAGGGCTAAAATCTGACTGAAATGTTTTAGTGTTTGTTGAAGCAAAAGTGAAATCACTAAAACTTTGACTTATAAATAAACTTATATTTCTTAGTCAAAAGACTAAAACAAAATAAAAAACCAGGTGGCAAAATGAACTCCAGTCAATGACAGTGACACTGTGGGTCAGGAAGCTGAATAAGTTGGTGTAGGCTCATCACCACAAGTGAAAGATTTCACATTACACATCATCTTATTACATAATTTGATCCATTATTTAAATACAAAATGACAAAAAGCATTGATTAGTACAACTTGAATGAAATGAAAAATTCTAACCACCACTGCAATAGTGAGTGACATTATTTTGTCACAGCCAATATACTGTATATAATATGATGTATATGTCTAACACATTCTTATTGAACGGTGTCTTGTTGATGCAGCTTATCCCTGTTTGGCATAATGTCACAATTTTAAAGAGTATTTGGCATCTTCCGTGCTTGCATAAACGTCTCATCTTAATCTGAAAGCTCATATGTCAAAGTGCTGCCAGACTTCACAAATGCTGCTAATTGGTATTTCACATACTGTGGCACTACTTTGTACCTGTTTGATCTATCATTCAGAGTTAACATTCAGACTCCTATCCCATGATACATTTGCATAATTTTATCTGTATGGAATTCCCTTTGTTTTTCTAATAAAATTACAGAATATGTCAGTGTCTTACTGTAACGTAAAACATCCAAGCCATCCTAGAAATGACTGTTCGTGACCACTTTGTTGCTCAGACCAGACCACAGTTCACAATGTGTCTGATTGATGAGTCACACACTAATGCTCAGTGCACCATTTGAAGCCAGCAGGTGGCTATTTAGCCAATCTTCAGCTCACAGGGGGTATTAAAAGTAAATGTGATTTACTTAATATGTCCCAAAAGGATGCTTTGAGAAGGCAGCGACTACAGTAAATCACATTAGATGTGGTGCAGATATTACTGCGCGTCCTTATCAGAGAGGGGACTGATCCATTTGATCTGAGAGGTTGATTCTAAGTATTATATGCGAATCTCAAACTGTGAACACAAAGCGGCTGCAAATAAAAGATGGCATTTAAATGAGGGGCAATCCACAGCCAGAGCAGAGTGATGTGTGAGCTCGGAGATGAATGGCTCTGCAGAGGGAGCTGAGAGGAGTGCACAGGGACGGGTTAATTGAATGTGTAGGAAAAGAATTGAGTGTTTTCTGCTAAGTTAAATCTTGTTGCACCTGATCTCAGCCCGCAGGCACTCTCCCAGACTCATTAATCATTGTAACATGCACACACACATACATGCAGACACACACTCACATTTATACACTCACAAAGGGGGAGAGGCACACATACATCCAAAAAAAAAACTGGCATCAAAATAGAAAAAGCATAGAAATTAATAACATGAATTACCATATGCAGATGACACTGACACAGCTAACATGATGCCATAATGCCATACTCCCACCCACACACACACACACACACACAAGCAAAGACATAAATATGCATACACAATCATACATCATAAATGTATCCTTGTCATTTTTCCCCCTGAGCCATTCAGTGGAGAGAGGAGAGCATTACGGATAATGAAATACCTGAATTTATCTTTCAGAATTTGTAAGTGGCTCTGAATGTGACATTAAATTCAAAGTACTGTTGTAATTCAAATATGTGGAAGACCATTTATTCTCTCCAAATGTGGAACCATTTACTGCTTTGATTTACTATCTGCGGGGTGTAAAAGTACAGAAAGGGATGCTTGAAAACCACGAGTATACAAAGTGATGCCAGGACAGCCACGGACGTTCGGCACGCTGCACATCCAGATCTCTATGTGTGCTCTCATCGGCAGAATTTTTGGGAGGAAGCACAGACAGGGGTTGCCGTGTCAGTCGTGACCTCCCACGTTTCTCGACAGATCGTGCCTCATGGAGATGCTGCTCCAAAGGGAAATAGCGCCATTATCCATCAACGGGCGTGGGAGGGGAGTCAGGGGGTGGGGAGGGGGTTAACGCTAATGGTTATGCCAGAAAAAGGCTGCTTGGAATTAATCTAGCAGCATATTAAAATCCGCCTTTGAAAGCAATGCGTATCAACTGCTAAAAACAACTATTTTCAAACGGGGGTGGGTGTCTGTCATAAGTGGTATAAATGCATCCCAAAAGAGACTAGAGACACGATAATGTCTCAGTTGGAAGCAAAATCAGTGGATAAAAAAAAACAGGTAAACTTAAAGTAAAAAAAAAATGCTAAAGAAAAAGGGCTAAACAGCAAAAAATTATATTTACTTTGTCTTTATATTTGCCAGCAGTGCATTATTTGACATGCAGAACACAACACAATACGTACGATGAATAGGAAAAAATATATATGTTTTCCCTGAGCAACAGCCCTGTACTACATATCAGACAACGCTCATTAGCAACTATCTGTGATTAGGTTACACTCTTACTGTTGGGCAGCGGGAGAACAACAGGAATGACTTTCACAGACGACGTCTCGGCTGCATGGACACCGCGCTTGCCCTTTATTTATTTCCCTGTGTTTGAATGTGTTTGAATATATGTGTGTGTGTGTGTGTACGTCTGGAGTGACTCAGAGAGAGAGAGAAGTATGAAGAGAAAGAGACAGAGGAACAGAGAGAGAAAGGGAAGGAGTTGTTCAGCGGTGATTGCCTTTTCTACAGAAATGCAGCGTGGCTTCCTGCCCCAAGGGGTTAGTGTTTCACCCATGCCACTGGAAATCTCATTACAGGGATTATGTACATAATTGTCTATGGATGACTGAGTCAGCAGTGCCACACTGGGCCTAGATAGATAGATGGATAGATAGATAGACATTTCCCATACATATATCAGAATAGTATCAATCCTGTCCTCTCATTCTTGACAAGAAGATGAATGAGTGCATTTCTCTAATTATTTCTTTACAAAACATTGCCCTTCTCTCTCTCTGCTGCGCCCTCTTTTGCCAAACTAGTTCATTAATCAATAAAAATGATCTTGCAGCGCGCTCCTGCGTTAAGGAAGCATTAAAGACATTTGGTGGTTTACTTAATGCTTTTTAGTGCTCCAGTGCCTTTCAAGCAGTACAAACCAGAGGAGTTACAAGTAATTGATAACGATGTGAAGTTCACTGGGGGGCATTTAATCTTTAATCTGTGGATCTGAGAAGCGTCTGATGAGGTTACTCTAGCGGCAGGCTTGCTTGGCGGCGAGTAAACTCCGGAAACTCTCGTCAGCGTGATGAGGATCTGTGCCGAGCAGACCTCCTTCAGGGGCCCAGCTGTGAGTCTGGCGGGGGGCTTTTGGGAGACATTAGGAGTCAGTGAGTGGAGAAGACAAATGAGAGCTCTAATGGCGTATTAAACACCAGCAGTGAGGCATTTGTATCATAACCCGTCACTGATACCTTTACGTCCTCACTGAAAGACTTAAAGGCATCTCTGCGGGAAGCTTTTTTTTTTTGCCCATACATCGCAGCGCTGTTGGTTGCGGGCACTGCAGCACTTTGGGGGAAACATAAAAAATGCTGGTGAGCGCTGGAGTATGTATGCAAGACACGTAGTTCCCTCTCCGAGAAAGAGAGGCCGAGTGGTAGTGAGTGTCAGAGAGAATAAGAGCAAAGTAAGGCCACTACCGTCCCTTCGATACGATATCAGCGGATCTGACAGCAGAGTTTCCTCATGAAGCCTCGTTCTGGTTTCAGAGGGTTTTGTGCGTCTGTACAGCGCGTCTACAGGCAGTGTGCACATTTGTGCATGTGTGTAAGAGGTCTTTTATCGGAAACTCCATGATTAGCGCTGTCGTGCTCTCATGTGCCTTTCTCTGTGTGTGTATGTGTGTGTGTGTGTTAACCCAAATGACCTCTTACAATGTCAGATGTTATTGCCTTCAATTTGCCTTGAAGAAGACCTGTGTGTGGCTGCAGCCCAGTAAAACATCATCCATGCCACTTACAGCAAAACACACACTCACACGTGCACACACACACACGCATTGTCTCCTCTCACTGACGTCACAGGTTGGCTAAAGCTTGGTCTGGCCATAAATCACCTCTAGCTGTAGCTTTGTCCTATTAGAGCAAGGAGAAAAACCTAATTATGCTTGATCAAGAAGAACACTCTGCGGAGACAGAGACTGGAGAGAGAGAGAGGAGAGGTAATAAAAGGAAGGACAGAGTCGACAGAGAGACGGGGAGAGTACAAAACCGGAGGAGAGGGGAGGGCAGTAAAAGGAAGGGACAGCAGGTTTAAAAAAAAAAAAAAAAAGCAGGGAAGAAGTGAAAAGAACACGATCAGGAGAAGAGAAGAGGAATAAAGCCCATTCCCTTCTTCTTCTTTCCTTTTATGATGAGTGCAGCTGATGTGTCTAATGCGGTATCGCCATAAATCACTCCCTCCCACGGGCACACCCTCACCCTTTCAGCATACGTCTGCTCTATGGTATCCATGCGTACCTTAATCTCTTAACCTTTTGCCTCTCGCAGCCTGCAGCCACTCAGAGCAATTAAGTGATTGATTCCCATGGCAGGGAAAACCAGCGCCTCAACCCACGGCCACAGGAGATGCTTTTTTTTTTTCTTTGCAGTTTTGTAACCTGTGGTTCGGAGCCCAGCGCAAATTCACGTTGCCAATCTTCTCAGAAGTGCTGCTAAAGTAAATCCCTTTTCATAACTGGCCTTTTCTCATTGGAACGGAGCATAGTCCCAAACCCAGCAGATCCAGATGAGCACACATTACGATATTTTCTGACTGATAGACGCACCGTAGTGTGGGATGATGGCCCAGGCCATGGCGGACGCGTAGATCTCGCCGATCATCCAGAACATGCACAACCAGCTGAGATGCTCTCCTCTTTTCTCCCTGGACAGCACCTCCGCAAAGAAGGAGAAGACGATGGGCACGGCACCTCCTATCCTGCAAGAACCAGAGAGTATGGGGACGTTAGCGGGGAGGGGGTGAGAAAGATGTCTTCGTTCCTCAGCTGAAGAGGTCGGACGTTGCCAGTGGAATTGTAAATTGATAGACTATTAAAACTGTAATAGACTTTTAAAGCTCTGCAAGGTGTTTTTTGTTTGCTTTCCATTAAAATGGAATAAAACTTGGGGTTCACAGCAAAGGAGAGCAAGTAAGCAGAAAATATGCACAAGTAAGCACATTTTCCTCCCCAAATGTAATCCTAAAAATATTCCTCATGATTCAGAGGCACAGGTTGAATTGGCAGTTTGGACAGCCTTTTCAATTACTCCAGAGGTCTCTGGAGGGGGGAGCGATGCAGATGCAATTACTGAATTAGCTCTTAAAGGAACAACTACACGACCTAAGGAAGGAATAAAATCAATCAATGTCTACAACGTCTGTCTCTGGTATTTCCACTTTCACACACTTGGGTTACTTACTCAAGAGTCAGATTGCGATACGGTGACTCGAAGTGCAGCGAGAACGTTTCTCGGTGTAACATCTTACACACTGGCTGTTAACAGCATTTACCGCTCTGCACTGCAGAAGCAGCAGCAGCAGGAGAAAATTACATTTATTACAAGAAACTCAACAGATAGATGTGTAAACCCTCTATGGCAGTAAGAGAGAAACAGGCTTTAAGCAGTAACTAAAGGAAATTGGTTCGGCCTTTTTTCCCCCCAACAATTACTTAGAGGAAGTCAACAAAGGGAGCAATAATCAGGAGAGACGTACAGAAAAAAAACGTATTAAATAGATTTCACCTCTCTGAGATTTGCTCTCGCTGATTCACACACTTTTTGGACTGCACACTGTATTTGTTCAAATGGTGTGATCCTCCTAGTTTTGAGGTGCCGTGGTGCATCATTTGACTTGGCTTTTCACAAATCATTTAAACTGATGGCCTGGCATCCCCGTCCCGGCCCCGGACTGACCTCCACTTTATCAGACTTACCCAAAGCCAGCGACGAGGCGGCAGAGGAGGAAGAGGCCGTATCCCTGGACAAAAGATGACAGGAAGGCGAAGAAGCCGTTGGTGGACATGCAAATGAGGAGGCACTGTCTGCGGCCCACTTTGTCAGACATCCCTCCCCAGAAGAACGCTCCAACCATCATCCCCAAGTAAACAACACTGCCTGGAAAGATAAGAGAGAGGAGAGTCTGACCTGTGTTGACCTTAATATATATGACATCACATCTCAAATCACCTCTTTTTTACATGTAATTTGCTAGGCTTAACAAAATGGCGCATGCTCTTCAGGAACACTTTTTAAACCTGCAATAAAAGGTTGTCTTTCCCATCAGAGGGCAGCAGAAACAAGTTGCAAACACATCAAAGAGAACATTGTCACTATAAAAAGCTGATATGAGTTACTTAGCAAGCAGATGCTTATTTACACATTAAGAAGTTACTGGCCACATCACACAATCAAATCCAATACTCCCTCTTTTAGCTTTGTTAACCGTCTCCACTGACTCCACTGAAATATCCAGCTCCTTAGCTGCTAATTGTGTGAACTGAGTTCACCAGCTGTAAGTCTGATTGCCAAGCAAATAGTTTACAGTTGATTCTTTGCAGAGCTGTTGGCCGCTGTGCCTGAAAACGAGGCTGTGAGACAGCAAAGTCATGGGCCTGAAAATAAAAAACAACGAGCTCTGTTGACTGCTGTTTCCCTGAAACGGGAACTTTGAGAACTGACGTTGATAATGTCACCATTCAGATATCCATCCATCCATTTTCCAACCCGCTGTATCCTGCACTCAGGGTCACGGGGTGCTGGAGCCTCCCAGCTGTCTTAGGGCGAAGGCGGGGTTACACCCTGGACTGGTCGCCAGTCAGTCGCAGGGCCACATAGAGAACATACAACCATCCGCACTCACATTCACACACTAAGGACAATTTAGATTCGTCAATCCACCTAATGCATGTCTTTGGATTGTGGGAGAACCTGCAACATGGGGAACATGCAAACTCCACACAGAAGGGCCTGCCTCGACCGGGGATCGAACCCAGGTGAGGCTGTGAGGCGACAGTGCTAACAACTACACCACTGTGCTGCCTTTCAGATATTATTTGGATTAATGTGCTTGTTTTGAAACCTCACAGTTCCGAAGTAATTGTTCTGTGACATCATGTTGATGATGTCACTTCAGATCAAAGGCAAGAATGTTTGCTTTGATCCCCTCTGATGATGTCATCACTTCACATCACATCACAGATATAAAAGTTCATTAACAGAGGTGGAAGAAAAGATCATCAGAGTTCCCGCTATGAGATCAAACACGTGCAACATCCGGCCTTCAGAAAGCTGACCTTGACTCGGTCCAACTCTGTCCCCGTGACACCGGACAATATTGTTGACCCTCACGTGGACACAGCATGTTTCAGACATCAGCATGAAGACCTTCGTTTGTTCCAAGGTTTGAATGGAGCAACCACATTTAGGTGAAAAATGAACTTATTGTTATTGCTTATTATGTTATTCATGAATTTATTGATTCAGCAGCAGTAGTTGTACTGTTGAGCCTTGTTGGATTTTACTTGTTTGTAAAAAAAACCCTTTAATGTAGTTTAGAAAAGAGCCAGAAAATGAATGCGCAGCAATGCTGAACACATTCATATCAAATGAATATCAGTAAGCCTTCATCTAAAGATTTGGAAGGAAAAAAAATGTATTTGTTACTTGTAAATTTAAAGTTTATTCAAAGTCATTTATTATAATTTCTAAAAGCACAGGGAAAAAACAGAATAAACAAAGATAAGGTGAAAGTAAATGCTGAAAGTCAGAAACAAGCACCACAGCACTGTGCGTGCTGAAAACTCCTCGTGGTGCCAGCCCCAATTTGATTGGTGATTAAATATCTGCTCTACTGCTAACTGATATCTATTGCTCAGCCTGTACCAGGAAAAGCTTCATGGGGCCAGTCCACATGAAAAATTAGCAGGGCTGAATTTTGCCCCCAGTCCGACTCTGACTGTAAAGCTCCACAGAGCCGAGATGAGCTGCAGAGCCTGGTGGTTATCTGTGGGTTAATCACCACAACCGAGACCTTTCTCATACAAATGCTTATATGATCCATTGTTTATTTAAAAAAAATGCCACCACTGTAACATCTTAAACCAGATAAAAACCTGCATACTAGAGAAATTATGCTGCAGCCCTTATGTTTAACAAAGACACGGGGGAAAGGACACATGATTGACTCTTTGCTATCACTTTGAATTGATGACCTTCACAGATCTGCAGATTTTATTCTTGTAATATCACCACTCAAGAAAAACACTACCACTCACTGATGTGCAAGTTAAGTTAGGGTATGACATTTTAAAAATATCTCCCCCTGAGTAGTCAAAGCGAGCCAACAATGACCCTGAGCCAAGAAGTGTTTTATGAATCGCCTCGTCCTCTAAATGTGCTTCCGCCCGCAAATGGCGCATTGTCAAATTAAAGTATGGGGCGACATTAAGTTTGTGCCTCCTCTCTTGCTCAATGCTCATCAGTGAATTGGAAGTTATGTTGAATGACTGACTCCATATGGAACAACGCACTTGGAGGCGATCACACTGTTTTAAAAAAAGACACAGACTGCTATTAGATGCAGGCGCTGATATCACTCAAAATGTTCCACTGTTACACAAACACACATCCAAAGTTACAGGCTAGATCTATACTTTCTCAATTCATTACAACATGAAGTGACAGCCAATTGGCAAACCCTCGGCCCCGGTACACTCCAACGTTGATAAGTAAATACAGTGTGTAAAAGACTGAAAACGGGCTCTGATCAATGTGGAGACAAATGTGAACAGTAATGCAGGGTGACTTTACAAAAGGCCCCGCTGCTCCCTTTTAATCTCTCTCATCACAAATGGAATCAATGCTCCAACAAAACAGCATTGATTTCTCTCACTGATCATCATGGCTCTGCTCTGGCCAGAGGAGCCTATTATTACTGCTTTGGTCTATATTGTGTGTGTCACTGTGTGGTTAGCAGCCACCACAGACATGCAGTGTCTGCAGCAAACTGTGACTCCAACTAGATATTTCCATGTTTAGAAATGTCTTCTTGGAGGTCCCAGGCTGAAACACTGAAGAGTTTTGTCTTCGTCCATATCCAGACATGTGCAGACATACATAAACCTTTAGAGGGGATGTTTGTATTCACACAGAAGAAGGACAATATGAAAGCTACAGTCATATATGGAGTGATATGACTCAGCCGTAGGGACACTTTGTTCATCCCATTACAATAATCTTAATAGCAAGATGCATTTCTTTCCTGTAATGTCTGCAGTCAGGTATCTTCTCCTCTGCTGTGAGCAGATATCTATTTGACTCTCTCGCTTCAGGGGTCAAAACCCGACTATCTGTCACATTTGGCAGCCATCTAGATACCCGCCCGAAGGTGCCATAAATTCAATTCAAAATTTACCGAAGTCTTCAGTCTATGCACAGTTCACATTCGCTTCATTAGGGAGAGGCTGGATGTGCGGTGCCCAGGCAAACACCCACTGGCCTCCCATTTAATTGTCATGCATCCAAACACCCGGAGGCCTTTTCATCTAGTTTCAGCACTCAACTTTCCATTCACACAATGAACTGTTTGAGTTTTTTAGAGAATCTCCCACAAAACAGACAAAGAAGGAACCTTTGATTCCTGCTACTTTTATGCCCTTTAAAAAAAAAAAAAAAAAAAAAAAAAGAGCTATAAAATGCTTGACTAACGAGCACATCCCTCACAGGACAGGCCATTACATAATGAATTTATTGATGTTCTGTCCCACTTGCTGCATGGTATCTCTGAGTGTGATGTCAGCAGTGGCCGCACCAGCAGAGAGGGAAGTAGTGTACTGTGGTGTAATACAATTCAAAAATAGCACAGACATTCCTGACACATTACGGGGTCTGTCTCAGCAGCGAGAGAACAAAAGGTAGTTTGTGTGGCATTAACCTGTCATGTCAAAAAAAAATTGGTGCACTTTTCCAACAGAATAGTGCATCTTTTTTTTGCCCCAAGAGGGATTTCTCTCTAATTTGACTGTGAGTCACTCTCCACTTTCAGCGTGATGTCAGAGGGATACAGTCCCTTTTTTCTGTAGCTTTTGGAGGCGAACCAAGCCGTCACTACGCTGCAGAAAAATATCAGGTTGAAAATGTGTTCGCAGGAACAGTCGCACTGACGAGACTGACACACTGACGCACCGATGAGACACATCTTAATCATGGTTCATTCTTCACAAACCTTTTTTCATCTGAATGATAATTGTAGTTAAGCGGCTGGGTTTGCTGTAAGTGCACAAGCTACTGGTATTATCTGTTTGAATTTATTTTCTTTTTTTAAGGGGGAAATACAATGCTTCAGTTTTTTCCAACAATCATCGTATTAAACACTTTCACGCATTTACAAAAATCTGACTATGGAGAAAAACACAGGCTGATGCTCTCTGTGCATTTTGCCCCAAACCACTAAATGCCATCTGATCTCAGATTACTTCCTTTCCTTTAGAAAGAGGAATTTTATATTATACTCCAAAGTCATGAATGGTTACTCACATGCATCGCTGGATTACTGAATCATTTTTCATATAAAATACACCAAAGCTGACAGTCCTCCCCCAAAAAAATCTGTTTGCAGAGAAATACATTTACAAATGACAAGCCTCTCTGTGTGTAGGCATTAACATACACTGAGTTAAAATGAGGGCGCCAAAGGGAATTCTTAACCAGTTAACTGTCAAAACCCGCCGGCGGGTTTGTAGTAACATTCCATAACTTATTAAATCATATTTGATCAAT
>JBAJHX010000076.1:11621182-11637399 GCA_037176925.1 Amniataba percoides
CTTATTAAATCATATTTGATCAATTTTCATTAGCATAAATTTATCACATAAAATCGCCCCGAGGGTTAAGTGGTTAATGTATATTTCACAGCTTTGCGTAAATATTTTGAAGCTTTTCTATGTTTTTAAAGTTAACAGATATATAACAGTGATGGTGGAATATGACAACCCTGACAAAACAGCTGTGTTGTTCATTGTTTGAGTTAAGCAACTGAAGGTTTGTCCATCAGTTCAAAACACATAATGCAATGTGCTAATGGCTATCGAATGACTAGTATGCAAAACAGTGTGCATCTTAATGTCAGTATCTCCTGTGTGCTCCCTGTAAATGATCACAATGAGCTAATTCTGTTCAGGAAATCCACTTCAAATGAACAGTATAACATACATCATGCATAAAATGTTTCAGTACATCATTAGACTGATGCTCAGCCTACAGCCAGTCAGTCAATACTGAATGTTGGAAGTGATGAAGCCAGACTACGACAGCCTCAACCACAGTGTTCTGATTAATGAAAGCGAGCGGTATCACCCAGTTCTGCCCCCTCATTGATTTAGAGGGGCAATAAATGTAGGTGCTCTCACTCTGCAGGCGAAGAGAAGAAGAGGGATACGATCAATAGGCCACTTCAGCTCAGCTCAGCCTCATTTCAAGACCAAAAATCGGACTCTGAAAGTGTCGACTGAGGCACCGAGCCAAGATCTTAGAGGCAAAGCTCCCTGAATGGAGGCCAACTGGTGCAGACGTTTCACCATACGTGTGTGAAATACAGCTGAATTTGGACCTGATGACCCATATAGACCCTGAGCACCATCAGAAAATGACAGTGTGTCAGGAGACCTCTCAGGCAGAAGCAAAAGGTTTTGCCCCATGACACTCCGTTGAGATGTCAAAACACATCTCCAGGAATGGTTAATATTCAGCAAAAACACAGACGCACTCTGAACACGAGACCTGAGATATGATATGGACAAGATATGGAGTAAAACACTGCGGCGATCACACACACACATGGACACACACACACAGGAGGGAAGGTTAAATGTAATGCACAGATTAAAAAAAATACACGTTTAATCTCTTTTGGTGCAGCTGCAGCAAAGTAGTCACTGAAGGACAAGATGATGGAGGGAAGATAAAAAAATGAAAATGTATACAACAGCAAGCATAAATGCAAGCAGCTGAAATATGTGAGCAGCAGAAGAAAGAGCAGAAGCAATGAAGGGTGTGCGTGTTGGGGTGGTGGGGGGGCACAAAAGAAAGAAAAAGGTAATGAGGGAGGAGAGTTCAGTAATTGCCAGATAGGGTGAGAGAATGGGAGGGAAGAGGGGAGGAAGGGGAAGGCCCTGGTGCAGTGTTTTCTGTCCTGTCACATCTCGAGGAGCCCCCCGAGAGCCGTGGGAGCGCTGAGCTGCATCACGACCTCTTCTCTGATTTCATGCTTTGATGCTCTTCGCTCTTAGCGGTGCAAACTGTTTCAGCGCCGCGCAAAACACCCGTCCTGTTTTATTCATAATGACGATACTATCGTACAACGGCGCGCGTGGTGCGCACGCTGCAGTGACGCCGTGGCAGTCGCTGCCACTCTTTCCGTCTTTCCTTCAATCGCTTCATCGCCACTTTGATCTTCCCTCTGCTCTCCTCCCCCTGTCGCGCCCCTCGTCCCAACCTCGTCCCTTTCTCCCAGCTTGTGTCCTGTCCTATTGCTTTCCAATTTCCTGACGCGCTTCTCATCCCCCTTCCTCATTTTTCCTCCTCTTCTCCCCTCTCCACTCTTGTTCATCCCCTCTCCTCTGTGCTCTCCTCTCATTTATTTGCCTTAGTTTCCTCTTTGCTCCACTGCCATCAGCCCCTTTCGCACTGAGCAGCGTGTAATCACATTTGTACTACATCGTGTCAGTTTGATCGGATTCATGCCTCCGTCTTCTGCCACCTCCGCAGAAAAAGAGATTGAAGCTTTTTGTCATATTTAAGTCATATCAGTGGGGGCAGGATTTCAATGAAATCTATATGAAAGTAACCCATTGTAGGATTTAGAGTCCAGGGTTTAAAATGACTCACTCAGCATCAGTAATGATACAACCATCATTACATTAAAGACTGTGGATAATTCACATGAAATACAGAAGCACCACGAAGCCCTGATAAGAGCGAGTGGTTAGACATGGTTTAGTTGTGGCTGATATTGCTGGTGGCAGCAGGTTTGGTCCATATGTAGGCACACACACTCAATCCTGTCACACACACACACACACAAACACACGCTCTCCCACACAATGTGGAGCTGCGCTACTCAAGTAGTGTAATCTCCGCAGTGACGCTGCGATCTGACTGCAGTTTAGCCATGCTCAGCTGCCCCTGGACCACAAAGCCCCACACAGCCTGCCAGCTGGCTCGTACAGACAGGGAGAACGGGGGGGGGGGGGGGATGATGGAAGAAGAAAGGGGACAACGGGGGAAAAGTAATGTCGAGATGGGGCTGGGGCTGGCACACAAGGAACCCCAAGAAAGAAAAAGCTGCACGGGGGAACAGAGGGCAGGGAAGTAAGGATGAAAAGAAGAAGAAGAAGAAAGGCAGGAAGGGGAGAGTATCGATGGCAGAGAGGGAGAGGTGGATGTTAAATGAGAAGAGCCCGAGTTGAGAGAGTCACAGGGAGAAATGAGGGGAGCCTCGGCAGGAAAACGACAGCCTGGTGAGAACAACTAAGTAATGATAGGGTGATGCGTTCCCATTGTCTGTTGTGTCTGAGATGATCGCTGAGCCTCTCCCTCACATTGTTGGTGTAGTGAATACCACCAATCTGCCACCTCTCCGCTCCCATCCACCCACACCTCCTGTCCCCATTACTCCTGTGCAACTTGACAACGTCTCTGCTTCAAAGCTACTCTTCCCTCCCCTGTTCATCACACATCCCATTGCATCTCCGAGCGTGTGTTTTTTCCCCCCTGCCTCCTTCCCACCTCATCATCCTGTCTTATGCAAAGTGTTTACACGGTCTCAACCTCCACCCTCTTCCCGCCCCAGCTCTCCATCATTCATTCCCACATTGCGTTAAAAATCCCCGTGAGATCGGGACACTGGCAGGACCAAACTGAATCCTGTAATCTAATCAGCATTTCAGTCATCCATCCTATTCGGGCCTTTGCGTTTTTCATACCGCATTATCTCATTACGCTCAGCTCAGTCCGTGCAGCTTGCCTCTGTCTCTGCCCGTTATGTGCTTAATGGAGCTGCACAATGCAACTATGATGGGAGTCCAGCTCAGGTGGAACTAACCAAACACCAAATGGCTATTTTCGAAACTCTTTAATCCAAATGTTTTCGGAGTGCAAATATAAATGTCCAGTAAAATAAATAATTTCTTCTGTGCTGTGGTCAACTATGGTTTTGAAGCTTTGATTTATTTGAAAGCTATTTGTCTTTTGGAAGGTGATGTTTTGTTTTTTATTCCTACTGCTAATTCCATCGTAGTCCATGTAAAGAGCCACTCGAATTGTACGCTCATTGCTTCCTGTCCATCAGTGTGAAATCAGGTTACACAGAAAACTAGAGAGAAGCCATGTTTGCATATATTGTGGCTGGCTAGTTACTGTAAATCTTTACATACGTGGCAGGTCAGTTCTCAGAGTTCCGATATAATATGCAGTGGAAATGCTGACTATAAAGCAATAAGAACCTGTCAAAACTTTAGAAACAGTAAAAAATATCTACTGTAGAATTCTTGGATGTTTTGCGTTAGTTTCAGTTTATAGGACTCTTGGTCTGCTGTCAGTGATACTTTCCTCTGAAGTCTCTGTCATGCACCTGCACACAAATAAAAAGCCATTTCCAAAAAATGGTCTTGTTCTTGTATGGTCTAAATTGAGTTATCAGATTTCTTTGATCCCATATCCAAATGACAGAAACTATGTTTCTTGTATACGTGATGCTGAAGAAATCGGGTTACTGCAGAAAGTCGACTATAATCTGGTTACTTAAGTGCATGGAAATGCACTAAGTGAGGAGTGTCACCTCCCTTCCAAGATCACAACCCACAAAAAAAACAGTATGAGTCACTGGCGCAGCAGCAGAAGCAAGGGCATGATCCCCCACTGGCTTCCCACCCGCTAAACCTGCCAATTGTGGTCATTTGAACATACAAGCAGGCCGCAAGTACTCCTGTTTAAACTGAACCGGGTTCAGTGCACAGGGTGATCTAGCCCTTCTGCCCCCCTGAAAACTAGTACTTATCACCACCACCACACCACCGTGAAGAGGATGTCTTATTGTAAGGCTGTCACTGCAAAATAAGAACTTTATAGTCCTGCTTGGTAAAATAAAAGGTTTATATGAAATACATGAAAAATGAGACCACCCTGATCAAATTCACCCACAGATTTAACTGTCTCTACACTTCAAGGCAATAAATTGCCATGGCACCTGTAAAACATCAATACACTTCATTTTGTTGGCTGTAATTAAGTGTAATTACTCTGGAAAACTCCAAATGGATACCAGCAAGGTCATAGTAATCATGTAGGCTATGCTCAGACATGCACGCGCACCACACACACACACACACACCAATCATGTTCACCTCAACAGGGAGGAGCCTCGGGGCAATCAGTAGGAGAAAGGAGAGGAGAATGTGGGAGGATGGGAGAAGAAAAGAGAGGCACATAGAGAATGGTGGGTGAGAGGGAGGGACAGGGGGTGAGGGATGGAGTCACGAACAAGGGGAAGCAGAGCGTAGAGCATGAATGCCTGCAGGACTTTGCTTGGCTAGAGAGGAAGAAAAGAGTTTACTTGGATACTTGCAAAGAGACAGAAAAATAAAGGTGCACCATAAACAACATCTTGTGAGTATGACAACCTCATACAGACGCATATTAACAACCTCTTTCATTATGTCTAAATAATACACTACATTTGATGTGTATACTTCCAAGCCAAGATCTATTTAGTATCACTAAGATGCAATGAAGCACAAATTGTTCTGGATAGGTGGTGAATAATCAACAGCATGATGAGTTAAAGTACATTAAAAACATATTTTACATATGAAAGGGTGATTCCTCAGCCAGTTCCTCAAGAGCAATCCAACATTTTTCAAACTTTCAGTCACATCTTCCAGTCTCAAAAAGTCCCCGCCGTATCAATTTTGCATCAGATGTCGGTGCAGTTGATGTATTGTCATGTCTCTCTGTGACAGTTAGTATCTAAGGTCCGTGGGCCTGAATTAATGTGCTCGCCGCTCTGGTACTGACACGGTGAGTCAGCCCCCGTACGCAGCTCCGTGGTGATGGATTATACACCTGCAGCCACTGGGACTGCTGGGACTCCTGCTCAACACGCTGAGCACACAGGGAATACCAGCTACCCTCTTAATCCTGACACGGAGACCAGTGGACCGAAACACCTCATCCGCGTGAAAACACAACTGGGATAAAGTGTGACACGTATAGTATAAAAAATGATGTGCCGCCCCCCCCGACACTTTATACTGTACTTATTCAAATCATGATTTTAATATGTCACATGCTTACACTGTGAAAATAACAAAATAAGGTATTCCTGTAAAGGGTTTTATTTTTAATGTAGCTGTGTGTGAATTAACTAATAGAGTTAAAGCAAGTGAAGGATACTTTTGTGTATCAATTCAAAATGCATAATGTGTTTTAGTTGCACTTTTACATCCAAACGCAGGTGGCCAGACCACCAGAAAAAATGACATTTTACAAGAAAAATCCGCTCCTGTGCCAAAAACAAATCCATCACACTGATTAGAAAACGTACTTTGTTTTGTTTCTTTAGGGAACAGGGTGGTAAAAAAAATATGTGACATGTTTAATAGTCTGGGGTTCATTGGCTAGCTACTTAAAGGGCCACTCCACTGATTCAGGTCCCTTCCACAAAGTTGTTGAACTTGACAAGGACAAACTTGTGTGTACGTATGCAGCGTGAGTTGAGATGTCCTGACTTTTAAGCCCTAGCATGGGTCAAGCTCTAAAAACACTCGACCCTACAGTCCTATTCAGTGTCTTTTCATAATATTGCCCGGCCTGGTTAACACACATCGTTCAAACTGCACACGTCTGTTCTTTAAATTCTGTTCTGTAAAAAAAACTAGGCCTCAACTGACATAACCCTTATGACATCACTATGACACATCAGGGTACTTTCTCATCCAGATCCACAGGAGACAGCAAAAGGCCCCTTCATTATTTTAGTTTATGTTGTATATATACCTATACATTCATATTGCTTTGAAATTTTGTAAATATGACATGTTTGGGCTTTTATTGTCTGGCAATGCAGGATGAAAAATGTATTAAAAAAACATTATTCATAAAACAAACTAATCACATAAATGCAGTTAATTAATATTCTATAATCTAATCTCAGACATGCACACTAACCAACACTCAAACAACCACAGGGTCTCTTACCTAGCCATCCCGAGCTGGAGTTGGGCACACACATGTCTGTCTCTGCGCTGGGCAGCACGAAGCCCACCACGAACACCTCCACCCCGTCCGACATGAGCGCCAGCCCGAGCACCAGGAAGAGCTGCCACTGGAACCGCCCGTGGCCACACTCCTGGATAATCAGCTCGTATTGTTGGGCCAGCTCCTCTTCATCCGCCTGCCTCTCCTCCTCCAGACCCTTACGGTCCCTTGCGGCATCTGACACCAGCTGACCCAGCGCCACCTGGCCCTCCTTATGCTTCCTGTCCCCCGCCGAGGGGATCCCCTGATACTCGCCCTCGTAGATCTCATCCTCATCATCGTGGCCCTCTGTGGCATCGCTGGAGCCCTCCTCGTTGTCATGGTAGCCCTCTCCGTCCTGCCTCGGGGGGTTCCGGTAGAAATCCTCATCTTCGTCTTCCTCGTCCTGGAATCGGCTGTAGTTGCGGTGGGACGAGTACTCGTCGGTGGCGCGGTCCACCACCTTGTTGACTTTCTTTGCTGCGTGCCGCTTGGCCTCCTTGACCATGTCCTTGGCCCCCTTAGCCAGAGAAGTCCTGTTATTGTAAGTGTCCTCCATTCTGGGTCCACCGGCGGGTCTTCGTGGGGGTGTTCAGACGATGCTTAAAAGTAGAAGAAGAGAGGGAAGAGGGGGCAAGAGGGGTGAGCGCACGCCAGCGAGGGAATTGCAGGAATGGTGAGATCAGTGGGTCTCGAGATGCAGCAGGGAAGAAACTCTTGAGTCTGCAGTCACCACAGGAGATAACCCACAAAGGCTGTGGCAATCATCGGCCAGGCTGAGAGCTGGGGGAAGGGTAAGAGACAGACAGATAAAAAAAAAAAAGGAAGAGAACGAGCAAGAGGAAAGGCAGGGGAGAGAGAAAAGAGGAGGAAAGTAAAAGAAAGAGAAATGTTCATCAGATAGTGCCCTTAACTCATGTCTCCGTGACTACATCCGTTACTATCCCAGACTAACAGGTGACACTCCACTGACAGCACTTTCCCTCTTTAATCATTCACACACTATTCTCGCAGGCTTTTTAATCATTTGGAGTGATGCGAGGAGAAAAGGCTTTGGCTCTATAGCGTTCAGTTTTTTTTTTCTAAAAAATTCAAAATGAATATTCAATTTCCATGGGTGCTCTCCTTCCTCTATATTTCATGAGCTGGACTGGGTTTTCAAGAGATGAGCATTTTTAAACAGAAATGCTGAATCTGCTGACTCATGTTCAGCTCTGGGGAACAGAAGCTAATAAACAAGGGTCTGCCTGAAATCAATTTGCCCCCAATAAAGAGCTGGTTTATTGTAATGGGAGTGGCGATCCAACCGGAACGCCACTGTCATATTTAATCGGCACAAAGAAAGGAGAAAAGGAGAAATGGCCATGAGAGGATTCGTAGATAAGTGCACTCACAGGCACATAGTAGAAACACACACTTATATACACACACGCACACACAATACCTATCCTCTAAGGCCACTGATTTTCCTTTGTCAGGTGTCTTTAACACATAAAATGGGTCGCACACACTGTGTCAAGAAGCACAGATAAACAGGCACGCGGGGGGAAAAAAACTGTCTCTCACACACCCAAACATGCCACGCTCACATGTGAGTGCACGCTCACAGCATGGACGGGGAAGCCCTTTCCCATCTTGGCAGGCCAGCGCTGATGGCAGGGAGACCCCGGCCCACAGTAGCAGTGCGAATGATGTAACACGACTTCACGTGAGTGTTCAAACTGTGATCGCAGTTCATCATCACAGCGCCTCCACAAGCTCACTCTGGCTTGCTTACTCTCTAATTTGTCAGAGCACACGCACAGCAAACTATGACTGCGACTAACGACTGCAGAACTCAGTCAAATGATGAACGTGACGATCCTAAATTCCTCATTCTTTAATACACACATTTGATTGTTTAAACACAAAATAGTCAGCATTCATACGATGGAGATGAGCTGCAACTGTCCAGTGTGTGTGCATGTGTGTGCATGTGTGTGTGTGTGAGCGGTCAGAGCTGTCCAGTGTGTGCGGTTCCCGTGTGTCTAGGAGCTGCTCACCACAGCCTCTAATGAACACTGAAGCCTTGTCAGGAGGACACAAATCACAGGGCCAGCTCCAGCTCCCATAATGCAATTTTACTGGGCAAAATGACAATGCTGATTCAAGGTGACTCTACTAATCCCTTTTGGCTCATTGGATGACTTCTGCACTTATGAGTGCACTCTTTTACACATGGACTGCTAATTTTTTAATGCCTCCATTGACACTGGTGGTGCCTCAGATATTGTCCAATAAGAGTGATTCATTTAGCATTTGTTGCTTTTGTCACTTGCCTTTGAATATTGCCAGGGGTTAACTTATGATTTTCTCTTTTTCTCTTCCTGTATGATAATAACAACTGTAGAAGACTGCTACCTACCTAAATCCTGCAATAGTATTATAAGGTCTCTCAAAACAGCACAGTAGACCTGCATCTTTTACCTTGTCTTTAAAATAAAAATTCATTTTGAATGCCTCATCAGACTAAAACCCTGCCAGCAGCATGTCAGAGTTCAGGTGCGTCACTGAACCGATGTCATTTATTGTATCAGTATGTATTTTTTTGTACTTAAGACAAGCATGCACACATACACTGGCAAAGGGGGATGTGTCCTGGTGGAGCCTGCCTATCAGAGAATCAATGGAGTGTATGGTGAGGCCGGCTGTCAGTGGTGATGAAGCTCAGAGGACACCCGAGCACACAGACGACCATCCTCACCTGACCGCAGCTGACGAGACCCTGACAGCGCAGACAGCCCGATCACAATCAAACTGGCTAACCACCGACACTCCCAAATAAACCGATCTGTTTTATTCTACGCTGTCTCTATCTCCACTTCCATTTCTCCTGCATCTGCTTTTTTTGGTTCTCTTTCCTATTCCTTTCCAACTATTGATTCCACTGAAGCCTGTTAGTAAGAAAATGTTCATTCCTTCATTTTCATCAATTTGTATACCACAATCTGCTCACTAGTTCAATCTACTTTTCTAATACTACTTTTTCTACTAAGCATATCATCTGATTATATTTTATTGTATATTTCTACTTAAAACAAGACACAGTAAAGGGGAAATGTGCTGGAACGTACAGAAGCCGTATGCATACACCGTCCCAGGGCGTAGCTGTTCTCTCTAATATTAGAACAAAGGGAGGTAATAAAGTGTACGTACTGTTGCTGTGAATGTGAGGACGGCTGAAAATAGGCCTTGCAATACCCGCTGTCTGCATGATGGATAGTGGCCCTGCTTTCCTTCAACCTCTTTAGAATACTAAAAAAACACCAGGTCAAGTATCACTTGGCCTCAAACGTCCTCATGCATGAACATAAAGACAAATGACGAGATTAAAGTTCCACAGGAGATCTGGCCATACAACCTACAACCTACAGCACATTGTGTGTTGATTATCATGAATCATTAGCCAAAAGTGGCACAGTAATGAATGTGCTAATGAGCATTTTGAAAGAAGAAAAGTTCAATAATCACACCACACAACACTGTAATAATGACAGTGGGAATGAACACCCTTAGTCAGAAGAAGTTAAAACATAATGAAGCAATTATCAGCACAGAAAGGGTTTCCTACAAGCAATGCATTTTGCCAAAAGGATTGATGTCGCTGTTGGTGCCAATCTACCTCGAGTCCAGCAGTTACCAAACAGATTGGTATGGGCAAGCGGGTTGTTAGAGTAAGTTGAAAAAAATCAATTCTGCTCCTTGAATTTCAGGTTGCTTGACCCATAACTGCTGGAGGAGACAAATACTTTATATGAGGACTTGAAGGAAATCAATACTGTCTTTTTTTTTTTTGGCCCGAATGCAGTCTGGTAGTCCAGAGATGGGTCCTTACACAATACAAAAAAAATGTAATGATGCAAAACAATGAGGGCAGCTGGGGTCCTCTTTTTTTTTTTACACACATCAGCTATTGTTAAAGCAATATAATGTTCTCATAAATGTAAGAAGGTTGCATCAGTGAAAAGAAGTGACAATTTTCCTCCTTCCTTGCTTGTATTCAAGCATTGCACTAATAAATAAATAAATAAACCAGTTTCACGGTTTCTGTCCCCTTCCCGTATACAGGAACCGCAAATGTTTCCCATCTCAAGTCAGGTTTGACTTGTCAGCGTCCTGCCCTTTCAAAGACGAGCGCAAGCACGGTGGCTTGACGGCCGGTTTGTTCTATTAGCATCAGAGAGAGCAAGTCCAATCTCTAAGTGGGCAGAGCTGCATGTAATCCCATCAAAACGGAGAGCCCGTGACCTCATCTGGAAGGCAGAGGCGCAACCAGCCCGGGACGTCTTCCGTTAGGAGATTTCATCAAACACTGATGCCATTACTGGCTGAGTGGAGGAGCAGGGAGACAGCGAGAGAGAGAGAGAGAGAGAGGAGGCGGTGGTGGTGGTGGTGAGGCGGGTTGTATATGAGGAGTATTATTATTAGAATAAATAGACGCTGGGCAAAAGAACGCCAAGAGAGGAAGTAAATGTTTTTTCTGCAAATGGTTCCAAATGGGGGAGAGAATAAAATGATTAAAAGAAGCATCTTTTAAAGCACCTAAACCTTGTCTGTCAGAGCTCCACCGCACAAGATAAAAACTTCAAAAGCAGAGCTGATTGCCAGCCATGCTAATGTTACATCATAGAGATTCATAATGCAGCTGCAGCAATCGCTTCTGTGCCCATCTTTGCTGAGGAAAAGGTAATTCCCCTCTGTCTCCATTAATACTGTGAATCTCCATACTCTGATGAAAGTAATGAAGAAAACAGAGCACGTATGTTCAGCACTGTGTATCTGCTTAAAACATGATATGGTACATCTGCGCGGACAGGGAGAGGAAATATCTGAGAGCTGTAGATAATAAAAAAAAAACATTACCCATCCTTGAATTTGCAGAGTAAAGTGTGTCTCTTTAGCTTTTTTGCATCAGGCATAGGTCTGTTTGATCTTCCTGGTAAACATATGGTCTCCGAGCCTTTGCCAAACCTCACTGCTGACACAAAACAGTGCTTACAAAAAAAAAATGTAATGTGCAACCACCACCACTGTCTGCCGCAGACCTTACACTTTATGTTGAAATGACGCAACAACCCTGATCAGATAAGGGGGGCCATGTGAGGCAGACTCATTAACTGATTGCTCATTTTTCATGTTGGTTGTGTGTATATATATATATATGTACGTGCCTATAATTCACAGGGGAAAATATCACCTGTCAGAAAGGAAATCATGCTCTCTCAGTTCTGGCAGCTGTAAGGAGGACAGGACTCTGCAATGTAATGCAAACTATGCTACTGGGTTTAACTTTCGCCATGTCCTATTTCTCTGTTTGCTTGTGAATGTCAACAAAATGTGCACAGAGAACCTTTTTTTTGCGTACTTTGTACTTTGAGTCCTGTCTCCCTTTCAGCAGTGAAACACTGGAATAGAAAATGTCTTCCCCTCAAAATAGCTTGTGTGATGCTGCGTAAACTTTGTGTGCATGTGGGGGGAGGGTGTTAACGAAATTACAGGTCAGTGGATGCTCAAGATGTTATTGAATGCACAATAAGGGGCATTCAGAATTACAATGAGATTCTTGTTTGCGGCGGCAGAGATAATAATAAATATAAAAACCCTACATCAAGTTGAAAACAATGACAAACAGGCCGCAGGAATGAATTCTGCAACCTGCAATCACTTTACCTCATCTAGCACTTTTTCATTGATGGGCGTCTTCAGAGTTAACCCAGCGGGACGACTACAGCAGCCCTCAGATTGCAAACAAAGCACTTTGCCACAGATTTCCAGTTCACCGGCTGTGTGCCTGTCAATCGCTCACTGCCTCTTGAGGTGCAATTCACGGATGAGTCAGTCGCCTGCTCCCGCATCCTTTCCTCTCCTCTTTTTTTTCTCCCCTTTTTTTTGGCGGCAGTGCAGAGTGCTTTAACTGCCCCAGGGCAGGCGGCTGGATTGCACTACAGCATGCACAGTCCGCAGCCAACAACCCCAAACTCCAAGGACGAGGGCATCACTAAATGGTGGTGAATATAGAGGTGGACGAACTGTGAGTGGGCGTCAGAAGGCACTTAAGGGTGACAAACATCAGTTTCAAGTGAGCAAATTCACTGATTGAGGGCTCACTCCTGTGGTTTAAATCAGACATTTAAAAAAAAACATGTGCATTAAGAAAATACTGAAGCTATAGTGAGCAAACTCCACAATGAAAAAGGAACAGAAGCTGAAAGTGAAGCTCCACTGCAGCCCTCCTTATTTCAGGCATCTTCTTATGCTTGTTGTGTTGTTCATTTAATGATGCCAATTTCTCCTATTTTTTTGCAGGAGGCATATGGGGACATATTGCAAGCTCTCACACACACAAACACACACACAAAAGGGAAACCATCCAAACTTTTGACAAATGCTCCACAAACTTATGAATAAATAATGAAGCATCCCTGTCTCAGATTGCTTGGATGTTACTTGGAGATGTGGTCAGAGAGATGCACAGAGAAACAAAAACACCACTTGTAAGTCCTACAAGATGATCATACAAATAAAAAAACATTTTTCTTCTTTCTACTGGGAAGTGTTGCACAGTCTGCATGTTTCCAGGGGAGGGAAAGTATTAATTAGGCTACTTACCTTCATTTATGGCGAGAAGAGTGGACTGAGCTGACAGGAAGCCATCGCATCCTCTTTCTGCTTCACAGAGAGAAAAAGAAATGTCTGCTGGTTTTCTTTACTGTGAGAAAAAGGAGGAGAGGTGATTGCCAGCGCACGACGGGGATTTCTTTTCTTTCTTTCTGTCTTTCTTTCTTTCTTTCTTTCTTTCTTTTTTTTTATTCCGATGCAGTCCTCCCTCGCTGCAGCACTTCGGGAGAGGAGAGAGCGAAAGAGAGAGTGAGAGTGAGAGAGAGAGAGGAGGGGAGAGGATGGAGGTGGAGGAGGTTGTGGTTATGCTGGTGGTGTTGGTGATGTGTGTGTGTGTGTGTGTGTGGTGGAGAGAAGAGAAAGGTTTAAATTTAAGCAGCCTGTTATCCATCCAGCGATCAGTGTGTGTGTGTGTGTGTGTGTGTGTGAACAATGGGTGTTTCAGTGGGTGAGAACGCTATTTAGAGTACGTGATAAACAGACGCAAGGGAGACAAAGTTTGTCCTTTAAAGGATGCTGCAAAAAAAAAGCGAGAAAAGTTTCACACATCTCACCCAGAGTTGATGGTGTGCACGTGAAAAAAACATTCTGAGCATCAAACTTATTTGTAAAGTCATCAAAGTCCTTCCATAATTCTGCACCACACGGTTCAGTCGAGAGTATCAAAATTAAATGAGGTAGCCCAAGAGTGTTTTGGGTAATACACCATAAAAAGAGAAAATAGAGTAAAAGTATATTGATGCCATTAAAATCATTATAATCTATATAAGCAGCCCAAGCAACTATAAAGCATGATACGATTTGTAGATTAATTTAATAGTTAGTTTTATTATAGGAGGTACGTTTTTTATTGTTTTGGGTTTTTTTTGTTTGTTTGTTTATTTGTTTTTTTGCCATTGCCAGAACCAATATAGCTATACAAATATACCCACAAATATACCTAGAAAGTGACTTCCAGCATCCCTCCACTGCTTCTACGCCCTGTTAACTGCCAACATTTGATGCCAGGAGAGAATCACCCATACATCAGAGGGGGGAGAGGGAGCCAAGTAAGGTGCCAAGTTAAGATAATAGATCGTAAACGAAAAAGGTTGCTATAAATAAAAAAAAGAATCCTAAAGCGTACACTTGAACCCATACGCAGAAAAAAAAATAGACCATAACTGTCAAACACAATCTGTAAACAAGAGATAATTTAACAAAAGTTGCTTGACTTTATTGTGACTTGTGACTCTTGAGCATGTCGGTCACTACCCAGCTTACACAGATGTCGCTCACATCTGGATCAGTGGTCTCCAGTTCAAATGATAAACCTTTTACTACGATCAGCTCGACCCCACTTATAATACCTCAACCTGGATTGCCAGACCCTGCAAAGGCCAGGGACCCCTTCAAAATGCTCCTCGGTTACAGATCTATCTTTGCTTCTATGGGTCTAGACTGCAGCTTTTTTTTTTTTTTCATAGTCTCTCATAAGCAAAGATTTATAAACTGGGGCTCAGACTTGACATCATTCAGGCGCCACAGGTGAACTCGCTACTGCAGTGACTCAACATGTGTAACACTGAGCTCCAGAATTCATAAATCATTTACATTCATACACTGACTCTCATTTCACAGAGTAAAACCAGCAGAAGTGGCTCTTTTCATTTACGATGTTATTTCATTGGGTGTACAGCTTGTGCTTCACATTTACGGTTCAGGTGTTATGTTTACTGGATTATTTTTTTGTATCATGCATAATATTTTGTTTTCCTCATGCACACTCCACTGAGTTTATCTTAACAACTGTCAGTAGGCTGTGCAGCGAGCAAAAGCCCTTGATTTTCAGGTGTAAGTTTCAGGACAGCCTAGCACTTTCATCCTCACTAAGCATGCAAGTAATAACCACAAAGGGAGTAATACTATTGGCGAACACCCCACAAAGATTACACAATGCTGTTACAATAATTGCATAACCTAGCACAGGCTCTTAGAGATAAGTAGGCTCTTTAGATGAAGTGTGAGACAGTGACTGCCTGTACGCCTGCTATGTCAGATCCCAACAGCTCTGAAACCTGCGAGTGCTTCCTAGAGAAAATGAGGGAGGGGGGAAAAAAAGAAAAAAAAAAAGAGATGACGGACTGATGCAAGCACAGGGACACTCAGCCTTTCAGTATTCACATCATTAAAGCCTTCTAACTATACCAGCTCTACCAGTGAGTCTCGCTCTACCGCTGGAATGACAACCAGTGAGCTCTTTGATGTATTACACCCTGTCCACCTGATGCCCTATTCTCATTTTTGGAAAAATAAAACACCATCTCAACAGCTCCACGTTGAAATACTAAACGTGGGAAATGCAGTAAACGGTGGAGCCTGGTTGCGCATTTGCTTACTGAGCTTAAACACCGAGACACGGCTTTGACACTGCTTGTGCATCACATTCGCCACAAAGGACGCCGAATAGGATTGTAAATGATGCATACAGTGTGGGCAAAGAAAGACACACACGACAACGAAAGCGTGCAGGGGCACACGCATGCACACACACACATAAACAAAAGGAAAGGCATCTTTTTTATCCCCTGAATTTGATGATTCACAGAAGCAGTGACCGAGGGCTTGGGACACTCTCTGTGCTTTTGATTCTGAACTGGGAGACAAACCCCCCTCAAGCCACAGGACTCCATTTACTACTGCTGGAGAGCTGAGGAGCACTTAGCTTAATGTACAGGACAGTAGAATGACCCTCTCTCTCTCCCATACACACACACGCACAGTTCACTGCACATGCCGACACATTCTCTCTCTCCTTTCTTGTAAGATCTCCTCTTTGTCACATAAACATGCACACAAGCAAGAAAGATGCTCACGAATTTCCATCTTTTTATTTCAGTGAATACACAATAAATATTGCGTTGATATTTCCCAGCACTTGCAGGCTGGATGTATGTATGAAGAATAGCTGTCACGTCAATGAACTCCCAATAATCCACATTGCCACATTCAGTAAATTAAATTTTTTTTTTTTTATTTTATTTATTTAAAGCCCAAAATCACAAACATTGTTTGCCTCAGAGGGCTTTACAATCTGTACAGCTGTGACACC
>JBAJHX010000076.1:11647465-11665887 GCA_037176925.1 Amniataba percoides
ATTTAAATATGTAATTACATTAGTAGTGTGGTAATGCTGTGAAGTTGGTTCAGTACAGAATATCTGAGTAGACAAAAATCATAAACCTGGAACCCGACAACAAGTTGTGCAAGAAGTCAGCAGTGCTTCAGTTCACAGAGCATTTAGATGATTTGCCCTTAAAACTCACAGCATTACACCATTATCACCACAGTCCCATTGACACCAGCCAGGACAGATGATCACAAACATACCATCAGCATCATGCACCATTAGTCAGCTGAGCTGCACTTCTCCTCTGCACATGGCTGCTGAAGCTGAACCTAAAACAATTGATTTTCTCTTCATTTATCTCTCATTAATAAGGCATTTTTATCAACCAGACCAACACAAGATAAAGTAATAACAAGAGATATTTAGCCTTTATAAATATAACTACTTGATGGGAATTATGCATAATGATTGACTACATTTTTAATTTGCCAATGTGTCAATCTGTTAAATATCCAGTTTAGAAATTTTGCCATCAACACATATACTAACAAGAAATGGAGGATGAAGGTATTCACATTCTAGCTCAAACTTAATTACATATAGCATTGCTTGTAATTAATTAAAAATAAAATATTTTAGGATAGATTAAGACCATTTTTAAACTCCAGTCCAATTTTCAACTTTAAATTGGGTGTTTACTAACTTGTACCAAAACACCAGAGTCTGACTCAGTTCATATTTTTTGTTTTCTGCAGATAGTCAGCCCCCCCAGGATGAGCCCAGCACTAGCACACTGGCTCAACTTCAGCCATATTCCATCTCTTCCACGCGGTTCAGCCCGGTCCACTTTGACCACCCGGACCCTTCCCACACTGAAGTGGAGGATATGGTAAGATACCGATAGTATAAATGAAAATGTACATTTCACATGACACATCATAGTTTTTCTTTTTTTTGTGCCATAGTTCATTGGACCAGTAATTTAAGTAATTTAATTTAATTTAATCTTTCATACCAAAAGTGTACATTAGATTTTAAACATGCTCATGTATTGCACAATTTTCTTTTTTTTTTTTTAAAGCCAGCATTTTTATTTCGCCTAACTTTTAAATCTCTGCGCCTTCTGGCTTCACAGTCAGTTGTTTTAATGTTGATGTCACAAAAGCAGGTGTATTCATGGAGTAGTGTTAAATTAGCTTTTGTAATTCCCTCTGTCTGTTTTAATTTGCTGCACCGTGACTCACTTGTTCGACCGAAATCTCACTCCTGTTCCTGTTTTCTGTGATTGCCTTTTCCACAGATGGGCCCTGGTGCCCCCTTGTCCAGATCAGAAGTATTCCCTCCCACTACGATAGTGCACAGCTCACTCCCACTTGGAAGCGCTGCAAGTTCCCACAAACAGGTGAGCACGAGACAACGATCTGTTAACTCTGGAACAAGGAGCTTGCAAGTAACAACAATGCCCACACACAGCTATGTGTAGCTGTGATGGTAGTTACATTATCAAATGACCAACAACACAAAGTAGCTGAACTGTAGTTTCAAAAGAAATCTTTATAACTGTAATCAGAGTTATACAAGATGTTGTTAATGTTTGTTGTTTCAGGCCAGTGGTCGTGTCGTCACAGCCGGTCAACAAAAACCCTCAAAGACTGTAACGGCTCGCATCACGGCACGCGCTGACGTCAGTAAGGCCGCACGCAGCAACCTCCAGGTGATGGGTGTGACCCCACCCATGAGCTCCGTGATCGTCGAGCGCCACCATCCAGTTACACAGGTGGGAATCATCTCTACTGTTACACCAAAGTTTTACTATCTGCAGTGTGTGTTATTAAGCGTGTAGCTTTAGTGATGTGAAGCTGAGTTTATAACGAGAGGTGTTTCCTTTTTCTTTCATTCTGGTAGCTCACCGTCGGCCAGGCCACAGCTGCCAAGTTTCCTCGCTCCTCCCAACAACAGGGCCACAGCTCCAGCGGAGGCAGAGGCACCTCTAAGACACACAGCAGCACCTGCCACGTCCACTCCATCAAAGTAGTTGACTGACCGCACACATATCTCAGAGAAAGTGTTGCTGACCTAGCATAGAGTTAATATTTGCCACATCCTATGCAACAATCCTAGAAATAGTTTCTTGGGCATTGATTTCATGTCCATTCTGCTGAAGTGAATTTATCGATTGCACTGATCGCTTTTTTTATTTTTTACAAGCACAGTTTTTTTTCCCTGAGCAATAGGACTCTTCTCAGGAAAGTACTACATAGACACATGGGTTCAGAGCAGCACGTCTTTATGTTTTTAATTATTACCAGCTTGACAGAATTGCAAAATGTGTTTATTTCTATGAAAAAGTTTTACTTTAAATTATGAACAGGTGAGACTGCGCTGTAATGTGTAAAATCTGATATTTTAAATGTTTTATTGTTTTAATTTTTAATTGTTTGATTGATGTCAGTGAGACCGACCGTCCAACACCACAGGATGTTTATTAAACCTAAGCCATATTTGAAGGATCCAACATAGTTTTGTTTTTAATTTAAGTTATTTGACCTCCTGTACAAATCAGTAGTTAAAAAGGATGTAAACATGGGGTTCATTTTGTCAGTCCATATGTTGCAGTGTTCATCCTCACGAAACGCTGCACCTCTTACTGCTGGCACTTTCTGCCTCCATCTGAATCTTATCTGTAAGACAAATGAATATTTTATGTAATAAAAAATTTGGCACACATCCTCTGGCAGCAGCGCTAGATGCTTATTGATTCTTCAGTATATTTATTTTTGAAAAAACAAAACTTTTGTACCTGCGGCTTTCTTGTTCCCTGTGACGATGAGGCCCTGGTAGAGTTCTTTAGCAGGGCTTCTCTGAGCCAACTCCTCCCCGTGGAGCCAGATCAGCAGCATCCTGTTTCCATGCTCTTTATAGCTGTGCTGACCTGCAGACAAACACACACACGCAGCGTGGTACAGTCAGGAAAAGTTCAGTTAGTTATTAGATCAGTAAAAATAACCTGGAGATTGCCTCTGTGCATTGGAAGATAGGAAAATGAAGAAAATTATATTGGCTTATTTGTTAAATAAATCTAATGATATTCATCATTATATTATTCAGTGATATTGTTATATTTTTTTATAGCCACATTTTGCTTGTAGGTTCACTGATTTGGATCTATAACATTCTGACAAAAAAGGTCTGATGTTTCCATCCAGTCAGTGTAAGATGTGACACCTGTCCACTGCTCCTCAATGGCCGATACTTGCTCCTTGGTGAAGCCCCAGTGTTCGGCCAATTTTTTCCATTCTCCGGGCTTCAGGAGCTCATACGCCAGGCGCCAGGCCATCGAACGGAGCTGCTTGGTTTCATAGCGGTGGTCGAGCTTGAACGTCAGCGGATACTCGCTGTGAACGTTCTCATTTAGCGCAGGGTTGGCCTGAAAGGGCAATTAAATCACGTCAGCAGGTTGATAAAGGCCACGAGCCTCGCAGAGCAAAGGGGCATGGGAAGAGATTATTGGAAAGACACACGCACGCAATTAGCAATATGAATGTCAGTGTTAAACATTTTGAAAATCAAGAAGAGGAGGGAATAAGGCATATCTTTAAACTGATGGTAAATTGGCTGACAAATGTTTCCGGTCTGTGAGCCGTTTTTTTTCTCACCGTGGATGCTTTAATAGCATTAGAGGGGATTCAGCTAATCTAGATTGTGACGTTGGGAAATGAATCATCCGTGATGAATGTAATTATTGATCCCGCGGCCTCGAGAAAGGGTTATGGCTCACATGAAGACAGTGGAAGTTGCAAGTGTTATTTTACTGTTGCTCACCTTCCTCCAGGCGTAGAACCTCTCTGCTTTGATAATCATGTCCACAATAATCACCTCGTCTGCTCTGACTGCCACACCCAGAGCCGTCTTACCCTGCTACTCAGAATGCAGCAGGTGCAAGACAATAAACAAATTTCAATTAGCAAAATATAACATTTAGATTTTTCTCACTATTTCAGTGGGTCATGCTGCTATAATGTCTCATGTGTATTTTTGACCTTTGGGTAGCCCAAGAATTCATCTACAGCAGCATAATTTTTACTCAATGTGGTAACTATACTATATTAGGTCTAGAAATAGTGTTTATTTTATTATTATTCTTACTCTATCCCTCAGTGTCAAGTCCAGCCCAGCTTTTAAAAGCATTTCCACGACTTCTGTTCTGGCCAGCTCTGCAGCCAGGTGTATAGCAGTCTGGGACCTCTGAAAGTTCATGACACAAGACAGGACGGCACAATGCAGCAAACATTTTCTCTGTTTTATGTATTTTCCCTCTATGGTTTGGCAAACATCTCATTTTACTGTGTTACCTGGGAGATCATACCTTATCGGTGACATTAATGTCGCAGCCGGCCGCCAGCAGAGAATGGATGACAGGGATGTGACTGTTCTTCACAGCCAGGTGGAGAGGAGCCTGTAGGTGCTGCGAGCAAAAATACCCTGTTACACAACGCGAGCCCCCCCCCAAAAAATGAACTGTGAGCTTTGAAGAAAATCTGTAAAAATGACAATGATTTACATCTGGGAAGAATCTTTGCGTGATGTCTGTGTGATTACCAAAAAAAAACTTCACTGAAAGAGAGTACTGCTGCCACCTAGCTTGTGTCTGCTTACCTGATTCTTGAAGTCTGTGTGGGCGCCGTAATCCAGGAGGAGCTGAACAAGAGAAGTGTCTCCCCTCTCTGAAACTGGATGGAGAGCGCTGCATTTGGCCTGAGGTAGAGACGACAGAGGCTGTTAGGAGTCATCGACAACGGGTCAACCAGGTCAGTGATTTCAATCTTCAAGTCTCTATAGCGCCCTGTTGTACCGCTGTGAGGACGTTGGGGTCACAGCCGGCCTCCAGCAGGGCCAGCACACATCTTTCCTGACCGTTGTCTGCAGCCTGATACAGAGCTGTCTCACCATCCTGTAACACACAGTGTCCATAATAAGTACGACAGCAGTACAACATGACGGTAACAGAGGCAGAAATGTCTTCCCAGGTAGACCACAATGTAAAATTTTTTACTACACTGACAAAATGAACAAAACGTTCAAGTCTAAAACCAACTAGAGAAGGAACTTACATTGGAACAGTAACTTAATTTCCAAAAATACTTTGATTTTTAAAATGACTTAATTCCAGGTAATGACTCTCATCATAATTCAGATCTTTAAGCTCCAGTCCCAGTGAGACAAAGCAGCAAGTGAATGTTATCAAGTTGAAATGAACAGTCAGGACGCAGTGTGCCTGGTTGTGTAACAGTAACCGGGACATGTCTGATGCATCCTAATGAACCCAAAGCAGAGCCACCATCCAGCAGTGGATTAGCCAATGAGCACACACTGACACACACCGAGCCATGATAGAGAGGATGTTTACACTGATTGTCTACCATATTGACTTCATCCCGAGTATCAAAGCTCTGCAGCAGCAGCTGGACGGCTTCCAAGCGGTCGTTCCTGGCAGCTAAGTGCAGGGGCGTGTCCCCGCTCTGGCAGAAGGGAGGGAGGGAAACAACTCGCATCAAAGAGTGCTTGACTTTGAGCTTTCTTGCAGGTGTGACTCACAAATGCCCAGTCAGATGCACGTGAGCACGAGCAGGTGTATGGTGTAAATAGATGCAAACAAGCCAAAAATATAAATAAGTCAGCACACACACACACACACACACACACACACACACACCTTGTTGGGCTTCATGGTGTCCATGTTGTACTCATCCATCAGCATCTCTAACATTTCAACACAGCCGTGCTCTGCCGCCAGTGCAAACGGCCGATGTCCTGACTGCATTGAGGCACAAACATCTGCGTTTACTGCCTAAATAATCCACCCAAGAAGTGGATATACAGTTGATTTTATGAAGTGAATGAATGATTTATGATTTATGAAATGAGTTTCACCTTGTCAACTTTGTCTAATTCTTTCATCTGCAGGTCATTAATAATATACTCTATGATTTCCGTGTGGTTGTTGATGGCAGCACAGTGCATGATGTTCAGTCCTTCCTGAGGTGGAAAAAGAAATGCAAGTTAAGGTTTGGAAATTAACAATGTGAAGTTTAAGCACGGGCCACTGTCAGAGATATTTAACTTGAGACGCATCAGGAAACAAAAGGATGAATAAGAAGAAGAAGAATGGAAGCGTCTGCGCTGAGGTTTGTAAGGAGACGAGCTTCAAAATCCAGAAAATCCAGGAGAAGGAACATTCATCTGCTGCTTTTGCTGCTTTTGCTGGGGGATGTGTTGTTGACATGTAATTTTTTAGACATTTTGTACTAAATAAAAAGACAAATGGCTCAGTTCAGTTACTGAGAAACAGTGGAACGAAACTTCTCACACACCTTACCTCGTTCTCAATCTTCTGCTCAGCTCCGGCCTGCACTAATAATTTCAGGATCTCCAGACTGCCAAACCAGACAGCCAAATGAATGGGCGCCACACCGTGCTGTCACACGCGGAGCACAAAAATGAAAAGCTGGGATTGCATCAAAAATATATGTGTATATAACAGCTGCTGTGTGAGGCTCACGTTTTCAGATGTGGGCGTTTTAACCCCTCTCACCTTGTCCCTTTGGTCCACTTTGACCCTGCGCTGTAGAAGATACTGCACCGCTTCCTTGTTTTTGCCAGCTACTGCATAGTGGAGGGCAGTTCTATTATCCTAAGGCAAACACCTCAGTCAGTATATTTTCCATTTAATGTAGGTTTGTACAAAATCCCCTGCTTGTGTGACATTATAAACAGAAGGTTTTTATCTGTTTAGACCCACCACATTCTTTGCATTGGCATTCAGCCCTTTTCCAAGAGTCTTCATTGTCTCCACATCGTTCGCCTTTGCCGCTTCCATAAACTGCTTCTCTGATTCGAGCACTGCACAAAGCAAGACAGGGTGGTTTTGCAGACTTTTAAAGGCTATTTCGAATGAATATGTTATTTGATGCACATAACAGAGTGTGCTCATCAGAACCTCAACGAGGACGCACTGTAAAGTAAACTCACTTGAGTGAGAGATGTGTTTCAGGTTCCAGCCTTGTGCAAATATAGTGTGTTTCTCAGAAAGAAACTGTCATGCTGTGAACTTACAGTCAGCATACCACAATAACTACTATTAACTAATGATTAACTGCAGCTTTAACAGTACAGACTCAAGGGCTCAGTCCTGAAAGAGAGAAACAGGACTCCATAGTGTTCTATATATTTTTATCTCCTGTATCTCCATAGTGTATTTACTTATTTTCATTCCTTTCTCATTTCCTTGTCCTTGCATACTCACGCATCTCTTTGTTGTCAAAGCTTTTGTCTGCGTCTTTGTCCGAGTGCTTGTTCAGTATGAAGTCAGCAAACCCCCTCACGGCCTCCTGTTTCATCCACTTTCGAGGATCCAAATCTTCCTTCTTAGGAAGACGCTCCTTGACCATCGCCCTCAGAGCCAAGGTTCTTCTTTCCATCAGGAAGCTCCTTAAATGACCTCTTTGTGTGTTCAAGTTGGGATGGGTGAGGCTTGATAAATATTCAAGAGTCTGCACTGAAGTCAAACGACAAGAACTGAAGAAAGGGGAAGAACGCAAGAGAATGCCAGAAAGAAGAAACCCAGCTTCATATAGTTCCTGTCTTCAAACAGTGAACAGCAAGCGCTGAAGTGGACGTGTACTCCCACTATTTTTTTAATGCTTGGAGGGCTGGTCTGTGTTTGCTTTACCAGCTCACTCCCTTGAGAGACTGCTGATAATAAAAGAGAATATTTCTACATGTCACACTTCACCTGTTATATGCCCAACATGTTGCATGGACATGGCTTATCTCGTGCCCTGAAGAGCACAAAGATTATATACCGAACTTTTTCTAATTTCATTTCTGCAAACACAGCGTTGTGTGTTTACAGAGGATCAGCATCAGACTCTGATAGTTGTTCAACTTGTTTGTACAGGCAAGTTTGCCGAAGTTTTCTTTCTCAGCAACGCTTCACATTTACGTGGCTGAATGAGACACAGTGTTTTGCGCTTGCTTTCACCTGGAGCCCCGAGAATATTTTCCATTTGTGATTCAGGACTTAAACCAGCAACTTACTTTTACAGAAATGTAACTTTAAAGGAGCCTTTATTCAGTGAGTTAACCCTGTTCGGTTAAAGGTCAGATGAACAAAGAATGGATTGTTATTTAGTTGTAAAAATAACCTCACACAAAGTGAAATTGCAACAGAGTAGTAATTTATTTCAACTTCGATTCACAGGATAGAAGGATTCTCTTATCTTCATTATTAAACATTATTAAAGTACTCATTGAAAAGCACAATAAATACAGCTGGAAATGACTGAAAATGTCTGAACATAAAATATCCTCATGAAGATAAATAAAAACTAACACTAATACCTGAGAATTTAATAAATAACCTCATGATATATTTAGCAGAAATTACAATTAAAAACATTTGGCTTATCTTCATTAACAGAAAAACAGGCAGTGAAACTGGCACTGACACGACGACAGTGGCCATAAATATTTCCATTCATTCAAACCACACTCAAAACAAACCGATTTTGTCTTTGTGATCTTCTGTTTTTTTTGTCAAGTGCATTGCTCATAATGCGAAGGCATATTAGTGCACATAGTCAACCTCTTACATCAGCAATCTTAAGGCAAAAATTTAATATGGCATTGTGTGCAGCGAATGTGAGGACAGTTTGAGCCACAAAGTCCGTAGCATGACTAAAACCTTTTCAACGGCACAGAGGCGGGAGCGCTGAGGTGTTCTTCATTTCTTGTAGGAGTCATTCTCATTTCCTCCAGATAAAGATGGACGTCCCAGCATGTGTGACTGTCATCTGAAGAACTTGTCGATGGTGTTTCGAGATCCAAGGCCTTTAGCCTTTTTTGAAGGAGGAGAGGAAGGCGATTCCCGTCTGAAAGTCACGAAATCAAAACATCCCTTAAACGTGAATTCATACTACTTTACCAAGGGAAAACGTGCAGGGACCATTTCAAATCTAGGACTCACCTTTTGGTTTTGCCCTTACTCGCTTGCAGTGGCAGGAGATGGCTTCTGTCTGCAAACATGGACGGAAAAGAAAAAAAAAACTCCATCTTTATCTCTGCTCTGACAAAAAAATGACATCCACTGAGTAGGCACTCAATTGCAGCACCTCTTCAGGGATATAAAGAGAGCAATTTCTGAGGCAGGCTTGTTTAAGAGGAAACCGGGGTGCAGTTCATTGTAGGAAAGGAATAGGTGAGAAAGTGATTTAGCCATTTCCAAGACCAGGGCAAAGAAAGCCCCGTGGGGTGAAATTAGATGTCTTTTCTCTGTAGGAATCCATACAAACTGCTCACACAATGTCACCGCCGGTAAATAACAAGGTCAGAGGCCACCGACATCTCCACAAATAGACACTCCTTCTGTTAACTCCGAAGGCGTCATACAGCCACGGTTTATAGGTGTTACTAACAGGATCGTATCTGTCATCAGACATAGATACATCCCCGACTGCAGATCCACCAAGGAAACGCTGACAAACTTAAAGATGCTGTAATTACTATGTTTATAATCACAAATGGGAAAACCCCACTGTCACTACCTGATGATGATTTATTATTATATTGAATGTTGCTCCAGATGTGTAAAAAAAAACAGAAGCTGACAACAAGTGTGCCGTATCAGCTTAAAATGTACTATACTAATGCTGTTAGTATAGCCAAAAAAGTGCCGTGTAAAATAGAGTTCCTATTAAGTGAGGAAGTGTTGAACGTTTAATACACACACACACACACACACACACTCACCTACGGCCTTGCTGTTTACAGCTGAGGGTGGATTCATGGGCGATGACGTCTGTCCTCTGAGCTCATGCAGGACCTCCTGGTTCAGGCAGAGGTCGACGTGGTGGTTGAAGATAATGAGGTCATCGCTGTCCTGGGTCAGCTGACACACCGGACAGATGAGGATGGGGCCTTTAGTGCGGCGTGACTGAGGCTGTTGCGTTGTTTTGTTGTCACCGCTGATCGTCAAAAATGAAGCCTTCTCTTTTGTTTCTTCCTGAGGTTCAGCTCCGCCCGACTCTTCACCTTTCTCTGACTTCTCTTCACGCGCACTCTCCCTCCTCCATTTGTCCGATGCTTCACATTCTTTGTGGTCACTCTCTTCTGACTCTGAGTCAGAGACTGCAACTTGGTTTGGTTTTTGAGAGGCATCACTGAGACACTGGTCTATATGTCTGTTGAACACATTCAAGTCGGTCGTCTCCACCTGCCGGAAACACACCGGACAGGTGAAGCTCTCCGACACTGTGGCGCCGCAGCCTGACGTGGATGCCTCCACGGGGGAAACAAAGTCATTTTCTGACAGGTCTGAGGCCTTGCAGCTACTCTCTTTTGTTGACGACTCTGTGGGCTTTTGAGCCTGAGCGTCTGTGGGAGTAACCGCAGAGGCCTTCTCCACATCTCCTTCCTCTTGTGCGCTGGCATTCGCTGCCTGGAGTTGCAGCCTTCTGGCACGAGCCCTTTGGAAGAAAGACTGCTGGGGTTCCTCACCAGTCTGCCCCCCCTCTGACGCTCTCTGCTTACCGGAGCTACTTTGAGCCTCCTCTTGTTTCTGAGCCAGGGGAGGACGTGCAAGGGGCCAGGTTTGGAGAGAGCGACCGGAGAGATGCTCTCTCTCGAGCTTTTGATTCGTTGCTTGTGAGGAGCTGCTGGAGTCCGTCTTGCCTGTCTGAAGAAAGCCAATGATGCTCTTCTGCAGGGGCTTTTTATCATCCGAGCTGACAAAGGCAGAGATTCTAACACCTACGAGCACAAAAACAAATTATCTGGAGAAAACTTTCGAGTGTATCAGTATTTCCACGCGCAGTTTGTCACAGATCATTTAGATTTATTCCAAGTTAGTCCTATTAATTGGTATGTCAGTTATACTGCTATATCTAATTACCCATGAGCCTCAGTCTCAGTGGCTGGGGGCTTTCGTTGTCTCTTTCTGTTTTCAGTAGGTCCTTAGCAACAGCAAAGATCTCATCCACTGTAGCAACAGGATACGACAGCGTCAGCGCCCTGGTTTTCACCTCGAAGTTCACGTTCTTAAGCTTCAGTGTTACTGTTTTACCCTTCAGGAGCACCGAGAAAATACATATTAGAGCTTGGATCACTTCTGTCTGCTGTTTAATAACCTTATAATGAAAATCATAATCAATTATGGTGTTTGGAAAGGCTATAAGTAGATGGCAGATGGAGATCTCTCTAATCTGTCAAATCACAGACTGATTTGTCAAAATGCATTTTGCGAGGAACGCGCCAGAAAGTGCTTTCATAGTAATGTGATCATCTCGCAAGGAGACATTTCCAAGGCTGATAGTAGCCCCTGCTGTCTCCTTAATGGCCCTCCATTTCCTCCAGCTATCAAGGCCACATCGGGACCCAGGCAGGGGGGTGATAGTCATGCCAAGCCTTCCAGTCCTTTCTCTATCGATTCAAAGGGAATGAACAGGTTGAGGTAATTGTAAGAGATTCGGTTTGGAGTCTGGGTGATTCTAGGTGGGCTAAGAATAAAATGGTATTTCTTTCCTTTTTATAACCTTTTTTCTTTCAACCCATTTTTGTGTTTCTGGCCAATGATCCCCTGCGCTCGCTTTATTTTGCTTCTCTTTGCTGAGAGATAATCACATAGCCTGCTGAGTGAACGCATGATATAACCTCATGCAAGGGAGACAAACTGCCTGTTCATAAGAAATGCACAGAGGAGTGTTAGTGTTGAAAAATACATAAAACAACTCTCATTCAC
Source organism: Amniataba percoides (assembly GCA_037176925.1). NCBI lineage: Eukaryota > Metazoa > Chordata > Actinopteri > Centrarchiformes > Terapontidae > Amniataba > Amniataba percoides. The sequence continues at coordinate 11,659,233 of JBAJHX010000076.1, forward strand.
TACCTTTAAACCTTCTTTTTTCATGTCTTCTGCTAAGTCTTCGCAGAGCTCCCTGCATAATGACAACTGCTCCTCAGCTTTACTCAGTTCTTTAAATGTCCTGTGAAGATTAAGTGTCAGAAGACAGAAAGAAAATGAGGACATGTTACTAGAATGGCCACTTAAAAAAAAAAGAAAAAAAAATCAATGCAACCACATCAGTGTCTATTTATGGCCCACACCTTTCTGTGCTCATACTTTTTCTTTCTTCATGCCTGTGTAAAAGCAAATATGATTACTATTATCTCCTCTGAAACGTTTCCTGTTTACGTTTTATCAAGTTCTTTATCAAGCAAACAGTGAAGTACCTCGGTAAAAATGTGGAGCCAAGACCGAGGGATACCTGCAGGAAATGATGCCAGGCTGTGTCTGAGAACAACAAGGACAGCAGCGCCATCTGCTGGCCCAGATGAGCACAGCTACTGATGCCCAGAGCGTTCAGCATCTTTTCACTCACCTTCCCGATGCCAGAAATCTGAAGGGATAACGCAAACACATTTTTACCGCCTTTAAATATTGACATAGATTTTCTTTCAGCCATCTGCAGGACATCATTAGTCACTTTGCACCGCATCCATCAGCCTTTACTGATAGGACATCTCCTTAATTACATTCTAACCTCTTTCCATAATCACTCACCAGCTACATCACAAGGCTGTGTTTATATTTTACTTTGAGAAATGTGTACTGTACTTTGCGAACTGGGAGATTCTGGATGAAGTCCATGACCGCCTCTCTGGTGGAGGGGAGCCTGTATTGGCCGTTGGGCTTGTTCTTGTCACTGCACACCTTGGCAATCATCGTGTTTGGAGCTATTCCTAGAGGAGGGAATGGATTCATTGAATAGCGTGTCTGTAAATGAATGGCTGGTAAAACACACACAATATTGATCATAATTCTCAATGAAATATGCAGGACAGACTTTTATTACTGTTGAGCAGTTTTATTACTGCCAAGAATGAATTATACAAAATGTGGAGCAAGTCACATCATATTTTTTAAGTTTTGTTTGTATTCAGAAACACCATAAGTATATGTATAGTATATTAAAGTAAACACAAAAAAACAACTGATTGACAACAGCAAATGAAAGAGTGTTTTTTCCTTCACCTGCACTGGCAGTCAGTTTGGTCTTCTGCTCAATGCGGAAGCGCATCTCTCTCACAGCCTCCTCAACAGACTTCCCAAACACCTCAACCCTCGCACCTCCGGCTGCACCACCACCTTCAGAGCCCGGAAAGCAGGGAGAGGAGCTCGGACTGTCGTCAAACAGAACAGGAGAGAGGTCTTTCATCTCTGGCAACTCCTCCTGGAGAGGCTCAACCTGCTCCTCACCTTCACCAGAGAAGAATGATTTCACAGTCAGGACATGGATTTACACTGTATGAACAACTCCGTGTAATTATTTTACATTTCTGTCTCATTAAGTCTTGCCTGTAGATGTGCTGCTGGTGCGGTAGAGATGTGTACGTGAGGAATCTGGCCAGCTCTGCCTCTGTTCCAGGTGGTCTGTAAAATCCAGATAGGCTTCATCCAGGCTCATTGGCTGGAAGTGAGGGTCATAGTCTGCAAAAATCTCCCGGATCTAACAGGGAGAGAGAGAGAGAAATTCATGAGCACCTTTGAGCAAGAATCCTCAAGAGTGCTGCACAGGATTTGTTTTAATGTCTGTTTTTAAGTGTATTCATCTCTTTGTGTGTGTTTTTCTGTTGCTCTTACCTCTTCGCTCACAGCTCTGTATTTATCAAAGTTGGTGGGAACAATAACTAAGTTGGGGCAGAGTTTCTTTGCGATGAAGCCAGGCATGGCGGCTCGGACCCCGTACTTCCTGGCATGGTAGTTAGATGTGGACTGAAAAAGAAAGACAAAAAATTTTAACTATCAAAAACTTCAATTTGAATTCTAAATTTGTTGAAGCCATTGATATATTTCTGATTTAAATATCCATGATTTCTGATATTTCAGAAATGTACTGTGCAATTAATTTATTACTTCAAGTGTGAGAAGACTTATTACTGCAAAGTGAGAAATTGTAGCATTTCTACATGTCAGGAAATTCATAATGATGTGCTACTGAAAATATATTGAAATATATTTGACCGGTTGTAACTAAAGACTTTGTTCTAACTTGTATCACAGAAAGTTACATCGTGCATAGTCTATTACCATAACTATTTCTACCCATTTCTATCGCTGTCATGTACATTATCTGGTGAACGTACGTGACAAGCAAATGCAGTAATTATCTTCAGACTCTGCTGTGTCCATTTCACAGATAATGTTCAAACCCACCAGCATGCTCATGGATCCCACAGCCATGGGCTTGTCCTTCAGCTCAGGACAGTCTCTCATCTCCACAGCAGCGTAGAAAGCATCCATGTCCACATGCACAATCACGCGGCTCAGATCACGACTCCTCTCCAGCTCGGCGGCCGTCCTATCTACCTGTGAGGAGAAATTGGGTGAAAAACACTTTTCCTTCCACCTTTTCATCTAATAGCACATGATATTTGTATATGTGTGTTTTTGAGTGACCTCTACAAAGAGACAAAGACGCCAGCCTTCCCCACTTAAATCCATATCATGTCTCACCTGAGCCTGTGCTTTCTTTAGCTGCTGCTCTGTGATCTGTGCCTTTTGCTGCATCATTTTCTCAATGCGCTGGTTCACCTGCTGCTCTCTTTTCAGCTCGTTCTCATAAAACCTGGAGCCCTGCGGGGGCGCGACAGGGGCGATGAAGAGTTACAGATTCTGTGGCACGGCTTCATAATGAAAAGCTACAAAATCAGACATCCGTTTCTAGGACTGTACATCATTACACTGGGGATGTGGGGCTTTCGCACAAGCCTGGACATAGCCAGTGAGATCCTGTCTCACTCATCACTTTTCTTTATAAAGCCCACTCAGAGACAGGGGGGCATCGTGTGAATGTATAAGGGATCTTGGATGTTACCTTGGATGCCTCCATGATGATCTTGTTGATCTTGTCCCTGTCAAGACCCTCCATACCGGCCTTATTGTCATTGAGGGCCATTCTGGAGAGAAAGCCCTCTCCTTTAGAGGGCCCGACCCCGTCCTCCATCCTGAAGAAAAGACCCTTGATGGGAAAATAAAGTTAGCCGATAAATGTGTAAAATGTCTCAGCTCTGTGTCTCATTATGTGTATTATCAGATAAGAACCAACCTTTTTTCACTGTGAACAGGATCGATCACTGTGGAGCAGAGTCGCTCAGCTGTCAGACGTTCATGGTTTGAAAACTGTTTTTGGCGGTACTTCCGCATTCATGCGTCATGAGCGGAAGGGGCGGGGCTTGTTTTATTTACATTTTGAAATAAAGAAATTAAAGTACTTTTTTCAAAAAAAACTTTTTTGACGGTTTTTTTTTTTTAAAGTCACTGACTAGCTATTAGAGATCAAAATTGCGTCATTTTTCTGACGAGGTCCCACATTTCAAACTTTTCCCTAAACCAGCGTGCAAATGTTAAAATATTAGACTAAGCATAGAAAATCTCCAGATTATTTTAGGTGGCCACTTCCAGAAAAAAAATACACGTGAAACAAACATGAAACGAAAGCTTTGAACTTTGAACTTATAATGTTTGATATCAGGCGATATTAAGAAACTGCCCATGTGTCCCACAGCGGCCCCGCGTGGTTATAAAGAGTCATAGCATGTTCTGAGAAAATCAACTTTATTTTACTTTAAATACTTTTCAATTTCACAAATTGCAGCTCATAATGTACTTTAAGGCTGCAGATGATGATTATGATTATTATTTCATTTTACCTTCACAATGAACCTGAAAAAGATTCCATTTACAGTTTATGACATGGAATTGGTGGTGTTCATTTTTTTCTCTGATATGGAGTGGACCTTATGAACCTTAGACTAAACGCTGGGTCCAAAGTACGATGAATACAGAAAGACGTCCACAGAAGAACACCAAGCCTCAATCTGAAAGTAACCTTTGGCACAGTTTAAAAGGACATACAACAGCCACAGTCATCGATAATGCTGCAGAAAAGACACTAAAACTAGATCCTTTTAAAAATTCAACTCAGAACCAGAATATGGAAAGTAGTTTAAGCTCCCAAGCCACTTTTGTTGTATTTTATTCCCTGTTGTCTTTGCAGACTCCATGCACTGCAGTCTGTGGCAAGATCCGAGGTAAGTTAGCCAAAATAGAAGCATCATTTCCTGTTTTTGTTTTTCAAAATAATGGTAAGGTTTTGTTGCACTGCAGTCTTCCACCAGTCAAACTCATTCCTGTTCTGCAGAAATTGCAGCTCAAACATCAAACAGTAAGAACAATAATGTTAATATCATGTGCAACAGTACATTTTTAATACCATTGTCAATAATACTCTTCAACATCATGTGCAGTGCAATTTTTAAAATTTCTTAGCTTATTCAGTTCACAAACTAATCATACTTTTATTGTTATACTATTTTATTAAAGCATTTACAGTGTATACACCTTAAAATTGTTACTCTATTGCTTCTTGTTCAGTGTGAAGTTAAAAGTGACTCGTGTTATTTGTCAATAATGAAGTTCTTGTTTAATTTGACATTAAATATGATGTTTGTTTAATGTGAAGTTAAATGTGTCTCTTCTTTAATGTGAAGGTGACTACTTTTCCAGTTTAATGTGAAGTTAAATGAGATTTTCTTTCATTTTAGGTTAAATGTGATTTAATTTAATATGAAGTTAAATAAGACTCTTTTTTGAAGGGACATTTATCTGTCTCCTGTTTAACGTAAAGTTAAAAGTGACTCTTCTTTAATGTGAAGTTGAATATATCTCTTCTTTAGAGTTAAGATGAATATGACTCTTCTTTAATATAAAGGTGGATGTGTCTCTCCTTTATTATGAAGGTGGATGTCTCTGTCCTTTATTGTGAAGGCGGATGTATGTCTGACTGCCTCCACCTTGACTCACACTGAGGTACACAGTGAAGCGTGGCTGCAGCTCCTCCCCTCGACCTGAATGAAGCGGAGCAGCCAGTCCGCAGCTACAGCTAACCAAACTGCGGAACTAAACACACACTCACACACACTCACACTCGTTTGCAGCTCCGACTCGAGCTCCGGCCTTCCTCGTCCAGCAGCCCTGTTGAGCGTCTTCATTTCCCGCAGCTGAGGTCGCTTTTTTTGACGGTGAAGTTGGTCGTTAGCTCGCCGCGTCGTTTGACAGCTAAAGCTAACTAGCTAGTCTCGCTGGTACTCGACGTCAGTTTCAAAACAAAGCCCGCAAAAAACAACAACAACAAAACAAACCGAGAAGTTGTTGTCACCTCCCGGACTGCTTCCTACAAGACGAGCCTGCCTGGTCGGAGCACCGTCGGGGTAAATACAACACCGCCGTCCAGCCCGCGTTTGGGGCTCCGCGTCGATGTTTGTTTAGCCGAGTTGAAGGAGCTGTCAGCGGGCTCTCACCTCCAGGCTCGTCCGGCGGCCGAGCTGCGCGGATCAACCCGCCCCGATCAACCCGGAGCTTTTCTGCGAGGCTTTGGATTTAAATGTCCGAGAAGAGCTCGTCGTCCGGCTCGGATGAGGATGTGGACCCGGAGTCCGGCCAGCCTGTGGAGCTCGGAGGCGTCTTGAGCAAGGTGAGGCTGGATCCAGCTCTGTGGATGTGTCTCTGCTTTGTGCTAACTTCTGTCTCATATATATGTGTGTGAGTGTGTCTGCAAACAGCACGGGAGAAGTTTGAGTTAAAACCCTGCAGATGCATCATGGCAGACAGAGGATGTGTGTGTTGCACGGTGCAGCTGACTTTGTTTGCCTTGTCTCTCTCCTTTGTGTCCTCTCAGTGGACCAACTACATACACGGATGGCAGGATCGGTGGGTTGTGCTGAAGAACAACACTCTGAGCTACTACAAGTCTGAGGATGAGCGGGAGTACGGCTGCAGGGGGTCCCTGTGCCTCAGCAAGGCTGTCATCACCGTAAGTGAGGAGTTTGTCCCGTGTTTCTCATCAACAGGCCCAGACCTGGACGTCTTCGGGGAGAAATGACAACAAACGCACGCACGAGCCTCTCTCCTGTCTCTGCTCTGTGTGATTTTGTGCAAAGCAAACTTGTGCGAATCTTGGTACATATTCGCAAATGCGCACACACCAGTTTAAAGACGGCTCGTGGGAGAATGAAATCGGTCTACGTGTCACTTTCGTGAACTACGACCATCAGTGTTTGAATGATAACCTCCTAACACTGAGGATACCACAGTCTTATACACAGAGAAAAAAGCCAGTGCAGCGTGGATGTTCAGTAGTGCTCACACAAGGCGAAGGAGATTGTGGAAGAGGTATAAACTGGATTGGAAAGTGGAGGTGCATGCGTGTCAAACAATATGCAGAAAATATACCTTATAAATATATATAAATATAAATAACAATACAATCCTCCCCATCGATCACATGTAGGCGTGTGAGCCCCTATATAACTTGAATAACACAATAACTGGCTACAATAAGGTCGATGCGGAGCGGCTACACACTCGATTAACACTTACAGGCATGGCTAAACACAGAAATATCTCAAAACACAGTGTTGCTCAGCTGTCCCATGGGGTACAACAACAAAACAGGAAGAGGCACAGATGGGAAATATGA
>JBAJHX010000076.1:11671197-11708590 GCA_037176925.1 Amniataba percoides
TCTCTCTCTCTCTCTCTCTCTCTCTCTCTCTCTCTCTCTCTCTCTCTCTCTCTCTCTCTCTCTCTCTCTCTCTGTCATAACACACTGTAGGCTGCTTCACTCGCCCACCCGTTTGGTACTTAAACGGCACCGGACAGCCCTTGTCTCTCTCTCTCTCTCTCTCATAATTCATACATGCACCGCTCATCTTTACCCCTCTCTCATCCTCGTCTCTCACACGCAAACCCACACAGCCATGCTTGCTTGCTCAGTGAGAGATGCTGGACATAAAGATGGACAGGATGAAAAGGTTTCACATATCAGGGTGTGTGTGTGTGTGTGCGGTCTGTTGATGTCTGCATATATACGCCGCAGCTGGAGGGGAGTGCATGTGTGTCTTTTGCATCTCTGTGTGTGTCTGCGCGAATGCGGAAGATCTGCTTCGCTCGGCCGAGGAATTACAAGACTCAGCCTCTCGGCTCAGCCCCGTCTCTTCTGCTTCATGGAGCAGCCAGTGTCTGCATTTCCCCTGACTGCCACGGAGCAAATGAGTTTTTTCCCCTCTCCTGTAGCCGCTTTCTTTCTTTCTTTTTTTTTAAACTTGATGGGCTAAACCGAGCCAGTGTGGCTTTTTTTTCTCCTCCTCCTCCTCTTCCCCTTTTGTTCCTCAGCGAGGTGTGTCCGGGGAAACGGGAGTACTGGATTTAAGCCTCTGAATTTGTCAGAGCATTTTTGGGGGAGCGTCTGGGCCATGTTGGGGCCAGCAAACCGCCGGGACTGCAGCAGTGTCCTGCTCTGCTTTGGGTGTTGGAATGGCCGAATGGTGGGCTTATAGCATGTTGCCGCTTGCTCACTGTCACTCATCACTGGAGTGTTTCATTTGTATGCTGGTGGTGGGACACGAGTGATGAACAAACAACCCATCTTTGCTCTCATCCGTGCAGTTGCACAAATGATTATCTTCTCTTTGCATGCGTGCAGTTTTTCCACCTTAGCAGCACTGATGGGACCTGAACTTCACTGCATGCCAAATGTCATTGTCAGAAATCATTCACTATTTTTTTTGTTTGTTTAGAAATTCAGCTTTATGCTGCATGGCAGCAATATGCTTAAATGTGCAGAAGTACTCAGTGGTTGCCATGGTCAGTTTCTGTAAACCCAGCTCATTATCACAAAGCCGTGGGCACCAAATGTTATTTCATGTGTTGTGTGTGAGTGGATGTTTGAGTTTTTGCATGGCTGTCATGCAGCTGAGCAGGTGCATAAAATGGCTCTTACCACAGACTGGTCCTCGTGTTTCATCACAGCATCGCCTCTTGGTCTGTGCCAGAACTACCAAGACAGTTATAATCATTTCAGCAACCTGTGCACTATCCGAGTTCGATCAGAGAAATAAACTACAGCGAATCAGATGCCTCAGTGACGGTGTTGTAAAACCGCTTTAAGTCCGCAGAACTTTTTTATTCACTCAGGTAGCTACCCAACCGTCATCTCTTTGAAATGTCGGCTGCTTGAAGGGGTCGACATGAAGTAAACAATGAAGCATTTCATGTGTTTGTTTAAGGACTTGATGTGTTGTAGCAGGAGATTATAGTCAAACTGAAGCTCACTGAAATGAGACTGTTGTGTAAGTGCGTTGCGAGAGCAGTCAATAAAATAAAATCCCTGTTGCACTGTAGGCATCATAACTTTAATTTGTTGAGCCATCGGGGCTGACGCGCTGCAAGCTGAATGCACACAGCTCTGCCAAAATCTAGGTTGCTGGAAAAATGGAACATGTCCCGTATATATATTTAAATAAACAAAAACAAACGTCGTTATAGCAGCAATCTAACCAGCCAGTTACAGTGCAGCTTGACGCAAACCTGTCTTAAGACTTTCTTTCTCCAAACAATCAAAGTTCACCACGATGGTCAGTCTTTTTTTTTTTTTTTTTTTTTTTATTTAAATGAATACTGAAGGTACACTATGGCAAGGCTGGGTCAGGTGTTCTTGTTGTATTATTTAATTTCATTGTAAAGTCAATATTCATTGTATTTTGTTCGTGCCTTTTCATGTGGTTAACAGAATGTGGTTGCAAGTCATATATCATCTCTTTGAGCTTCTAGTAAATACCAGTACTAGATAATGGGTGTCACAATTATTTCTGAGTAAATTTTAGCAAAATCTGCTGCAGGGGAACCTGACAGATTAAAATGTAAAGTGTAAATGCTTAAATGCAACCCTTCAACCATAATGACAGTATTCACAGGACTGTATGACTGTTAACTTTCTGTGCGCTCTCAAAGCAAACACTGAGACTCGTGTTTGTCACCTGACTCCCTCCTCAGTTTGCTCAGTGTTCATCGAAAACACTGCATGCTGGTTAACAAACAGGAATATTACATAATCCCTTACTGATCTTAAACTGTATTAAAGAATATAATAATGATAATCACCGATCAGCGTTACACAATATGGTCATGACTAAACCTATGCAAATAAAAGTCATGAGTCATAAAACCGTGTTCTGATTAATATCTAAAATGATTTCAAACGATTGCCCACCTCGTCACTATTTCTGCTGGCTGCGTAAGTTTGTGTGCAACAGTTAACAGCTGCATGTGGGACAGACAAGAACATTTTTGCTTTGTGGGGGTCGGTTGGCTGTGCGCACACACACTCTGCACGATTTATAATAAAATCCTGTCACTTTGCTGACTTTGCAGTCCCAGGCATCGGCCAGTCATAAACTGTTCAGTGGAACAAACGCATTCACTGCCACTCCCTGATGGCCGTTCGTGCCTTAAGGCCTGTTCAATAAAGCCATGCGAAGCAGTGCGCCGTTTGTCCTAATACATGCAGTATTTTCTTCCAGAAAGGCGCACTTACAGACTCTGTGATTGATTTCCACTGTTTGTCAACTACCTAGTTTCAGGTCGACTGGCTTTTGTTGATGCATGTATCTGCTTGTCAGTCCTTTTCAGCAGACTGTTTGTTTGTGTAGGTGGGGGTCCTGCTCTGGTCCAGCTCGGCATTACTCAGTGCTGCTGACTGCTAGAACAGATCTCCCCCTCTCTGTTTCTATTATTTTATTACTGCAGACTGTCTTATTATCATGCAGATTCATTTAATGTGTTCAGTGCACTCACTGATTTTTTTTTCCCTCTCCTCTTTGCTTCTCCTTTCTTATCATCCACGTCATACCCTTTCCTCTCCTCATTCTCTCTCTCTCTCTTTTTTCTCCTTCTGTTCCCTCCCTCTGGATCTCAGGCCGAGTCTGGTTATGGTTCGGAAACCAGTCTCAGGCGTCATGGTTCCATGTTGTCCCTCACGTCCGCAGCCAGTGCCTTGTCCGCCACGTCCACATCCTCCTTCAAGGTAAAAAACTTATCACCACAGGGACACACACCCTTGCTGGCCTCTCTGAAGTATTTCCATCAATACACATATAAACCAAATATACAAAAGGACGCTTTGAATAGACTTCATCTGTTTTGTAATTACTGTGTTCCTTTATTTAAAAAAGTGATTTGTTCTTACATTTTATTGTGCCCCTGCCTTGTGGTTAATACAAGAGAACTAACATGCCGACAGCCTTTGATCATATCTCTTTACTGTTTGTCTCTGCTCAGAAGGGGCACAGGTTGCGGGAGAAGCTAGCAGAAATGGAAACTTTCCGTGACATCCTGTGCAGACAAGTGGACACGCTGCAGAAATACTTTGACTCCTGTGCTGACGCTGTCTCCAAAGATGAATTTCAGAGAGACAGAGGTAACCTGTGATGTAAAGACACCAGGATGGAGCTTTTGTAGTGTCAGAGATTGAAATTGGCTCACTTTTACAAAGAAAAAAAAATCAGATATTTAGATCAGTGTGGACGTGGTAAAGAGGAAATGGTCTTGATTTTTACTGGCAAAAGGATAGAGTCTATAGATTGGGAGCTTCTTTACTTGCTCTGTGCAATATGAGAGTTAAAAGGAGAGTGGTTGGTAAGACTCATTGAGAAAGGAAATAAAAATCAATATCCACTTACAGGGCACTTTGTCACTTAATCTCTTGATCTCCTTTCTGTAGTCTTCAAAATCACTCTCATATCGAACTGACTCTCTTATGTTGGTTAAATCAACATGACGTTTCATCTCAGTTTCTTTTCTTTTTTTTTTTTGCTTTTTGCATTGTCAGCTATTTAGGTTATTCATTTGGTTAATTGTGCTGCTAGATTGTAGACAAGTTGTGAGACTGTGGTTGTTTTCTTACCAGCAGTAGATGACTGTGAAGACGATGAGGACTTTCCTACCACTACAAGACCCGACGGTGAATATAATCACAACAACAACGGCAGCAAAGAGAAATGTGAGTTTACCTGCAGATGCAGCCCGACCAATCATTTGAGATCTTTTTATCTGTGTAAAAATACATATTTTGTTCCTTGGACTTCCTTTGTTTCTGTTTGTGCCAGTGTTTTCCCCCGCCAGTCCGAAAGGCATGAACGGGATCGACTTCAAGGGCGAAGCCATCACTTTCAAGGCCACCACAGCAGGCATCCTGTCCACCTTGTCCCACTGCATCGAACTGATGGTCAAACGAGAGGACAGCTGGCAGAAGAGACTGGACAAGGTACAGCCTCTACTACAGACACAGCGATTAAAATAAGTGTCGCTCTCGTTGCGTGAAGTGTGAATAAATCAGTTACCTCAGCGAGAGCGTCAGGCATTGTCTTCAAACGGTTATTTTTTTGACTTAATAGTTTGGTGCTTTTGCGGCGCGAGGATGTGGTGCAACACTCTGGTGTCCAAATGTCTTGCTATGACTAGTATGTGATACAGCTAATGTGAGCTTGATGGGAAATTTACTTTTAAAAAAGTACAGGGGTTGTTATGGAAAGTCTAAATGGTGATTGAATGGAGATGGCTCTGACGCTGATTTACATGTAAAATACTGTGGTCGTATTTAGCTGTATAAACTGGCTGCTTAGATAAGCCTCGATTCTGTATGCTGTAATTCACATCTGCCTTTTTTTAATTAATAAGGTCTCGTGGTTATGGAACACATTATATAGGTATCTGATATCTGTGTTTACATTTATATTTATTTGATAACTGCATCTTGTAAAGCGATTTCGTTCCTCTGTGTGTGCTTCCCAATAAATTTTTCATGGGAAATGTTAAGGTGTTTCAACAGACGGTGCCTTTAGCAAGATATTTCGCAATATAGCTCCCTGTTCAACTGCTGCTTGATAAACGAACGATAAAGCAAGACGGTCTTAAAAACAAGAACGTGTGCTTAGTCAGTGCTAAAAAGAGGAGAGAAAGAGAGAGAAGCAGTTCTATTTATCCAATACAGCTATCTCACAGGTGGTTAATGTAAACCAGCGATATCAAATGCAACATTTATAATTACCTCAATAAACGTATCAATCCAAAAAAAAGAAAAATCGTCAGGCTTGCTTATGAGAAGCACAAATGCACCTGTTCCCTTTAACGAGTATAGTCTCCTGTTATTTGATCGTTTTATCTTGCATTTAATTATTTATGAGCGGCCTGAGTTCCCTTAACTCTCTTTCATTCATTCATTTTGCGTTATCAGGAGGCCGTTCTGTGTCTGTAAAGGTGTGCTCATCAGAGTTCCTCTTGCTTACATCCTGATCAGCCCCACTCCGATCTAGTCAAACCAGTTTCTTTTCTTTTCTTTTCTTTTTTTTTGTCTGTGTGTAAAGGCGTGTTGCCCAACCCTAAAGCCTACCAAAGCAGGGAAGTGCTTTCAGTTAGTCTGACTGTTCGGGTGAAACTCTGTCTGAAACCTCTGTCTTATCTGTATTTTAGTTATTTGTGTGTGTGGAGTTTATCTGCTGATGTGGAATAGGGAAATCGAGATAGTTACAGAGCACGCGATTGAGTCACACCTGCTCCGGCTCGTACAGAAAGGGATTTAGAAAATGACTGCTCGGACTTCGTGGTGCAGTCTGTGGAAGCCCTCGCTACAAAAGGGGACGGAGCGGCTGAAATACCAGAAACAGAGATGGATTCCCCTACAGACCTGCAGCCACTTCTTTAAAGTAGGTCTCTGTCTTTCTCTGTCTGCTGGTTCCACACAGCTGACAGCAGGATCACCTCCTGTTTATTTTGTGCCGGGTGTTTAATGTCCACACCTTCCTGTATGCGTTGGTTTCACTTAATCTAAGAATTTTGTACTTTGCTTCGTTATTTTTTCAGACACACATTACTTTAGTGTGCTGACTATTCCTTATATCAGTGTGGTTTAGCCCTGTCGGTAATATGAGCTGTCATAAGGAGTGCTTATTGTCTTCATAGTAAATTTTATTGTGTTTTGATTCGCGGTTTGCTCGTTTTTTTCGCTTTTAAGTAATAGATGGTGAAAACAGTAGATCCAGCACTTGGAGATAATCCAGCCTCTTCACTCCGCCTCTGTGTAGCAGCAACTGTGTGTGAAATGTGTTTGGCAGGGAGCAAGACCTTAGGTAAAACCTGTTTGAGTGAGCGTGAAGCTGAACGATGGAGTAGGTTTGCCTAATTGTTTGAGACATTCAGATCTCTCTCTCTCTCTCTCTCTCTCTCTCTCTCTCTCTCTCTCTCTCTCTCTCTCTCTCTCTCTCTTTTTTGTACCTCTTTATTAGCTATAATCTGATGAAAAGAGCATTGTCACTTGGGTGGTGTCAAATGTTTTCTGACTCTACGAAATGCAACAGTGCATTCCTGTTGTTCATTTTCTCAACCTAAATACACAGATGATTTAATAAGTGTTTCTGATTACATGCTGTCTCTATTATTTATTGCGTATTACACCACACTGCTCTCTCTCTCTCTCTCTCTCCTTCTCCCTGTTCAGGAGCTGGAGAAGAGGAGGAGGGTAGAAGATGCCTACAAGTCTGCTATGAATGAACTGAAGAAAAAGTCACACTACGGAGGCCCAGACTATGAGGCAAGCTGAAATTGGATAAGATAAATGGATTTGAAACAGTCAGATGAACCGTAGCAGATTGATTTCATGGCTCTGTCCTGTTTCTCCCAGCATGTTCATCTTTATCAGACTGCACCTTTTTCTGCATGTGATTCTTGCACTGCTGACAGTATTTGCTTTCTACAGGAGGGGCCCAACAGCCTGATCAATGAGGACGAGTTCTTCGACGCGGTGGAAGCTGCACTGGACAGACAGGACAAGATAGAGGAGCAGGTGTGGCTAAGATCTAAAGTTTTCTATATATTGAGAAATTTGGATGTATATAACAAGTACACATTTAGTCTAAATCTGCATTAAGTCTCTTTTTTATCTCTTCATGCCTCAATCTCTCTCGTTCTGAAAAACATTCAAGCAAAGCAAAGTGAACTGAAGCACAGTTGCATAAAGAGAGACACAGAAATGTTGCTTTTTTAATCTCTTCTCTCTAACCCAAACTCCTACTCTCTGTCCCTCAGTGCCAGTCAGAGAAGGTCAGAATACCTCGACTAACTCCGGTTCCTCCAGGAGACGCCTACTCCACGATCGGTACATACCGATTCGCCACCAAGGTGCCCGACACATTTTTTATTTATTTATTTTTTTTCTCTTTAATGCGCATCTTTTTTCCACCCTACTTTGTTCTAATTTAAGGCTACCAGTTGCTGCTGTTTGCAGCGTTTCATCTTTCCTTTCTAATTTCTAGTCAGCTTTCGACCTGCCGATGAAGCTCTTCAGCTGCGACTAGTGTGCTGACACTTTGAATAACATTTTCCTCGCAGTGTATCCATACTTCACTTTAATCTGTCCAGAATGACTTTGTGCAATAATTCAAGAGCTCTTACAACTCCTTTATATAAAAAGCTACTCAAGCTGGTTGTGATTGTGTCCTCTTGACCACTGCAGTTGGGCCTCTTTGTGTGTGTGTGTGTGTGTGTTTTTTTTTATTCTTTATTCCTTTTCTCTTTCAATCTTCCTTTCTGCCATACAGCCCCGTAGCCATTCTTCCTCCCTGTCCTCCGCTGAGCTAGTCAGTGCCTCAGATGACATTCACAGATTCAGCGCCCAGGTACTGTATTTGGTAAACAGTGAGCACCTGTATCTGCAGGGGGATGCAAACGCCTACTTGCTCTGTACCACAGGCAGAGAGAGCATGAGAATGTCCACTAACCAGTCTCTCCAGGATTTCACAAACTTCTCCTGTGCTATAGGGTAGCAGGTCTTTAGTAGGTTTCTTTAGTAGCCTTTATAGTTTTATGTGATGCACTAACACAGCAAACCTGGACTCTGTAAAAGTGAAATTCTTGGAGTAGTTTGTGGAATGATCCTTACTGCGTAGCAGTTGTCACCTCACCACTGATTAAAAGAAAAAAGTTAGTCTCATGCTGCACGCCTGGAATGTAGCGAAACCTTGTCATTTCCGCCTCCTCCTTTTCCACGCATTGCTTCCACAGCATGAGCAGGCATGAATCCAGACTGGCTATGCACTTTTTAATGCACTGTTGGGATGTTGAGTAACGTTGCCCCCGAGCAGGATCAGGTGTTTAATATTTATTTGGTTGCAGCTCAGTGGCGAATGTCGTTGCGTAAGAAATTCCTACGATCCTGAGAGGGAAATAGTTTTCTTTGTCTGTTTACCTCCTACGATATTATCACAACATTCTGTAACAAAATGCCGCTGAGCTTCTAGGTATGTTGATTGCTCTAGACTCTAGATCTCTAGACATGTTTAGTGTTAGCAGAACATCCTAAACCCGCCGTTTTTCTTTTACCCCGCCCTCCCCAAAGCTGTGTCCTGTTTCAAAGCATGTCCATAAATAGGCACACGAAGAACAGTAAAAGACGTGCTAACATAAGGATGTAATCAATAATATCTGTCTGTCTCTTAGGTGGAGGAGATGGTGCAGAATCATATGACTTATTCTCTTCAGGACGTAGGCGGAGATGCCAACTGGCAACTGGTAATAGAAGAAGGAGAGATGAAGGTGAGGAGAAGCGGAGGAGAGACGCTGCTTATGAATCATTTCCCTCCATTCCCAGCTGTGAATATTTACATCTCATTCACACAAGCCACTGTGGCTGAAGTGGAGGCATTGATGATCAAAAGCAGGGAAAATGTATCCTCTCGAAGCGGTGGAAGTTCTGCGTAAACAGTTTAAGTACAAGTATTGTAAAAAGAGTCATGCCACAGTGGAAAAAAATAATGTACTAAAGCCATAAAATAAGTTATTATTACTTAAATCTGTTTTTTAAGTACCTGAAAAAGCCCACTATCTTTCCACCAGTGTTCAAATATAATCATACTTGGAAAGATTAAAAAGATGCTTTAAGATATTTCTTGTAATGAAGTGATGAATATTTTATAGAACTGATGTGACTTTCCATTTGTTCTGTCTCAAGCTGTGTTCTTTGTGTATCAGGTGTACAGGAGAGAAGTAGAGGAGAACGGTATTGTGCTGGATCCTCTTAAAGCTACGCACGCTGTGAAGGGCGTGACAGGACACGAGGTCTGTCACTACTTCTGGGACACGGCTGTTCGACTGGACTGGGAGAGTAAGTTCACTCTTTCGGAGGTCACTGTCACATCAGCACCGCTTTCTTGATGCGCTTTTAATGCCGTGACCTGACTGAACTCTTCTTCCCTCAGCCACCATAGAAAATTTCAATGTTGTGGAGACACTCTCTGATAACGCCGTCATTGTTTACCAGACGCACAAGGTAAATTGGTTTTGCAGCGGTTTTTAGATGTGACTGAAACGCGTTGCACATTCGATCAGAGAGATTCTGCAGCCTGTCTGAAAGCCTCTTTTGTGTTTCAGAGAGTGTGGCCGGCCTCTCAGAGAGATGTGCTCTACCTGTCAGCCATCAGGAAGATCTTAGCAACAAACGAAAATGATCCCGACACATGGCTTGTCTGCAACTTCTCTGTGGACCACGAAAACGCCGCTGTAAGATTACTGCATTACGCTCATTGCGATAACCTAATATTGCGAGTGAGCTGAAAGCGGTTTAGTGAACATTTATACATCATTTTTGTTGATTCATTTAGTGACATTTTCCCAGCGGATCAGGCATCCAACTGTGATTAGATTAGCAATACATTTTATTCGTTTCAGCATAGAATTACAAATATTTCTCAGTCGAGTTTGGTTTTGTTGCAGGGCCCTTTTTTCATGGATAACTGGAAAAAAAATAGATTTAGACCTCTTAGCCTCAGTCGCTCTGTCAAATTAGCTACAGTGAGATTTGTGGTAGCTTGGATGTTGTTTGCATTTATATTTTTCTCTCAACTTTCAGCCCACAAACCGGTGTGTCCGTGCCAAAATCAGTGTTGCCATGATCTGCCAAACGCTGGTCAGTCCACCAGAGGGTGATAAAGAGATCAGCAGAGACAACATCCTTTGTAAAATCACCTATGTTGCCAACGGTGAGTGCCTCTCCAGCCTGATGAGGTTTTCGATCTCAGTGTGTGACTCGGCCAAGATCATCAGCCATTATAATCTGAGCAATCTAACACCTACAGATGTCTTAAACGGAAAGATTTCAAGATTATAAGATAAAATTTGTCATCATGTGCGCAACAATTTTATGGAGTAATCGCGTGGCAATGAAATTCTTGAGTCTGTGCCTCTTTAAAAAAAAAATGCTCAAAATATTTTGAATTCCAGAAGGAAGTGCTTAGCTGAGTCATAACCCCAAAACTGTCATTTCTCTTTTCTAGACAGTCTGCACTAATATAAATAAACCCACTGAAATATCTAAACTGTAGGTTAGATATTAGATAAATCATAAAATAAATTATTACTAAACTATCTAATATTTAGACCGATGAATTTGCAGTTCTGTCCAGTCTGTGCTGTGTTTGTTAGTCTAAGGCCTGCAGAAAAGCTCCACTGTCGCGTCAGCCTAAATAAACACAGCCAGCTTTTTGTTAGCTGGGTGGATGATTATGTTGACTCACTGAGATGCGAGTGGCTGTTTTAACCGTCAACAAATGGCTGCAGGTCACATGAGGGCTGCAGGAAAATAAGTGGATTGAGTTGATCCGGAGACTCTTTGAATATTCACCCAAAATACAATGTCATGCTGTCAGAACACTGTCTGCAGCTGCCTTGTCCCCTTTTAGTTATTATTATTGTTATTAGTAGTTGTGGTAGAGTTGTTATTATTAATGGTGCTACAGAGATAGCAATGTTGTTTTTACACCATCCTCAGATCATCCAGTATTCCTGCTAATTGGTCCTTTTGCTGCTGGTTGCTGCTGGTTTGTGTGCTTTGCTCTTTGAAATGTCAGTCCAGACTTACACAGCTTCTCCCTCCCGTGACTTCCTGTGGACGAGAAGGCTGTGACATGAAGCAGCGTCTCAGAAGGAATCCTGAGCTCATTTATTGTTAGAGAAGCCTGACAAAAAAAAAAAAAAAAACAAGCCTCTCATCTTTGCGTCTCACTAGAGGGCACCCTAGACTGCTTTCTGTGGTCTGAATCTGGATGACTAATAACTTTCTCACAACTGAGCACATATAGTTTCCTGATAATTTTGCTCTGTGCGTCCGCAGTAAACCCTGGAGGCTGGGCTCCGGCATCAGTCCTCAGAGCTGTGGCCAAGAGAGAGTATCCCAAGTTTCTCAAACGCTTCACCTCCTACGTGCAGGAGAAAACTGCTGGGAAGCCCATCCTCTTCTGAACACACTGAGGTAACCGGGAGCCCAAACACATCCTGTCTTACAGCTGAGAGAGCAGCCAAACAAAACTTTAATTTCTCCGTTTGATCTCACCATTGATTAGATATATCTGCAATCCTGCACTATGAAAAAGCAACAGAATCTCTTATTCTCTTATTATTATTCTCTTATTATTTAAATTTTGTTCATTTCTGGGATTTTTAATTTTTTTAATCTTCTTTCAGGTCCGGGAGGACCGAGGTTGCCCACTGGAGAGACTCAGTTGTTCAGCGTTGAACAGGCTCTCGATGACCATGTGACCCATTCGCCTGTCAGTTAGAATGTGTTTTCAGACTTACTACCGAAGGACAGCATATCATCCAGGACGTCCCAGAGGACAAATGCTTGTAGAAGAGACTGGTTGTACGGCTTTAATCCATCAGTAGTTGTCATCCCAGCCACATTGTAATGGCTTAACATCATCTGTCGGTCATGGGTGCATTTATATGTAAATTGAAGAGTTTCCTAAGTGGCTTTTGAATTGTTACCAATTATTTGCTTTTTTTTGTAAATTGTTTTGTACATTTCTTATGATTCCATACTTCTTGACTATTTTGGGGGGGGGTTTGCTTTAATCACTAGTATTACAGCTACTTGTTTTGCTGCTGCTAAAGTAACTACCATGAGGGAGGAAAGTGGATGTTGATGGGAAAAGCATCGATGAGGTGTGGTACAGTATCTCCTCTTTCTTGCCTTCTCCTGTCCCTCTAGTGATGACTCTCTTTGCAGTTTGATGGGGGGACAGAGCCTAAAGCTTTGAAATCTTTATATTTCTAGATTGTTATAAAGTAGCGTTCGGAGAGCACCATGGACACAATGAATTGTACAGAAAAAAACAAATACGTTTTCAGTTAGTTTACCAATGTGAGAAATGTGAATTGACTGTTAAACGCTTGAATCTGATGACAGCAGTGGGGCCAAGGAAACCTGAGGTGGGAGATTTTCTAAGTCTAATTAACTCATGTTGGACAATATTTTTGAAACAGTTGAACTGATAATCAATTATTGGATATCTATGATGTAGTTGACTGTGTTTTATAGATGCTAAGTTGCGGTCTATTGTCTGTGTGCATCTGTCTTTAACCTTCACGTAACACGTGGTTTCTGACAGATATTTACGAGTGGCCAGCCGTAGAGTCTGATGCCTCTCGTAAGAGTCCTCTCTTAGATTGAGAGACGAGGGATACATTTTGTACACCGTAAGTTGTGTTTTTTTTCACTGTTTTCAGCCCCCGATGAGGCAGCAAAAAAAAGAAAAATCTGTCCATTCACGAGCGTCTGGTTTGTAAATGAGTCCTATCGCTATGGCGCAGGTAAAGTTATAAAATGTTGAGTAAGATATTTCCACCGAACACTCTGTCATACTCTCTACATTTCACACGCCACACTACAGTGCAGTGGCCTCCTGCCCTTTGACTGATAAAACTACCCCCAGAATGCCTTAGACACCAGGAAGTACCCTAAAAATCCTGGTTATCTCTACTGTACAGCCACCAGACGTGCATTTATCAACACTGCAATGAAGCGAGGGGGTGGGAGGGGGGGAGAAGGGTCAGCATTTCACATCATCTTACCTCAAGATTTAAACTTACTCTAGATTGTTTGATGCCATCAAGAGTTGGGAGTTTTGCAATCAGTACATCTGCACGGTTGTCTGAGGGGTCAGAGGTTGGGAAGGATCTGGATAATTGTTTTGCTGATGATTACAACAGCTAGATCTACAAGCAACATCAGCTGAAGAATGCATTTACTGTTTTTAATTTTGATATTTTGTCAGTAATCTACACACTTTGTATATTTCTAAGTTGTACATCAGAAGTGTTATTATTTGCACTAAATGTAATGCAATTTGACAATGTTCTGTAAATTAAAATAGTTACACAAGAGAAACAAGTGCAGTTTGAAATTGAGGATGGAGAAAATAAATTGCATTTATACACAGGGATGCAAATAAACAGATGTTCACAATAGTATTTAAGAGGCTAAAGTAGATAAAGACAAGACGTTGAATTTTAGCAGTTTATTTATAGGAAGCATATATACATACATGTATATATGTATGTATATATGCACATTGTCTTTACATTCAGCGATTAAAGTATATTTTCAGCAAATGGTAAAATATTGAGATTTACCTAATAAATTATTGTCTCAACTGACGTGTGATGGTGGAGTTCGACATTTATAGTTGGATATGGTCTTGATGAAGAGGTATCGGACAGCTTCTAAGTGTGGGATGCTTGTCTCATAACTTTCTTGAAGAGGACACACTTACTATTCAGTATGAAAGGATATCCTGAGTAAGCAGTTCAGTCATGACGCAAACCTCACGAAACTAGTAGCTCCACATCAAAAAAATGATCTACAATGTTCCTTCACCGTCTCTGTACATGTAGCATCAATGACTTACAGAGGTGTGCATTTGTAGAGTAAAAAGAGAGAGAGAAGGAAAAAAAGTGCATATTCACATATTCAAATCTGTGCTTATGTCAGGTAGCCCACCCACCTAAGCAACGTCTTCAGAGAAAAATATTTCTTACAGTAATCATAACTAATGTCAAAAGTGCCTTTTTATCAAGAGCGAGTGCGCCTTCTCTCCGCTCTGTGCTTCATCCAATATCCAGTAACTGTCTTTTCTCACTTTACAGCGGCCCCTTTGCCAGGACTTCAGGTTCCCGTCAGGACAGCACAAATAACAGCCCGGTTAGGATACGGAGGCCAATTTTTAACCACGTCACAGTCTGTGTTTGGCCTTGGGAGCTTCAGAGTCCATCAAGTCTTCTCTTGAGAGTCTTTTCTCATCTGTCGTGTTGGCTGTGGCTACAAGCTGGCTTGTGTCCTTCATATGACACCATCACACCCACCGTCCCCCTCGTTCACTGGGGGAAAAGATGCCATTATAAATTCACTGTAAACATTTCTCTTCTGATCAGCAACAAACGCAGCTGCAAGCTTTTGAAAGTCTCTTTCATGTCCTTCATTCTGGTCAGCAGAAAAAACAAAACAAAAAGAAATGTATCTACCTTCTTGTCATATGTATATATAGTAAATGTTTAGATCTTTGTGTAGGCCATGGAAACAGTATACATGTATAAAACTTAATGGCACTGCGCTGACGCATGCTCTAAAAAGCGACACTCAGTTCAGCCTGATGTTCGTCACATGGTTCCTGCAGATGTCCGTCGCCGTGACTCTGCAGGTGTTTTCTTTTAGTCCGTCAACCGTTGGAGTCTCTAGTGTGTTGGCAATACAGGTGGCAACATGGATCTAGCAGCACAGGAAGTGGGAGTTGAAGGCCAGCCTGGTCGGGCCAATGGAGCGTGGAGATTGTCTTATGATTGGCAGGAGGAAAACGAAGGCCGTTTTCACTGCAGGAAAGTCGAGAGAAACGGACGATCATTAACGCGTTAACGCAAAAGCGAACAAGCCACACAAGAAGCACAGACAGATATGAATAAGTGACAAACGACTCACCAAGTAGACATCGAGAACAGAGCCGTCATCGCGGTCTATGTCAACGTCCATGGTGCTCTGCTCTGAAGTGAGGCAGATAGCGCTGTCCTCCAGCGTGAACGTGGAGCTGGATGCGACGTCATCCCTGAAAAACAGAAAAGGACATTTTCACGTTAACCTGTGTCGTGGACAGAGCCGCGAGAGCTCGCTGTCTGATTGAAAGGCAGTTAAAGGAAAGCAGCTGCACAAACAGTGCCGCAAAAAATATTAAAAACATTCTCTAAAGAAACTAATCACACGGTATTGCCGAGCCTCTGACATCAAGAGAGACGAACAGACGGCGAGCAGGATGGGAAACCTGTCTGGTGTCATGCCAGCGGAGGCCTCAGCTGAGAGAGGCTCGTCGTCTCAGAAATGCCTCACAGGAAATGAACGAAACCTCCTCTAGATCGACCAGATTTGACCACAAGGACTGAGCCGACCCACGCTGGCAGAGTATTACTGCAGATGGTCATGTTAAGCGTTAGAGATAAGAATGACCTTAAAAACTGAATTATTCTCAAAAATGTACTGATTAAGTCGAAGCCATTTTGGTTTCAGCTCTCAGGGAGGAAAACGTGTCACAAGCTCGTAATCCTGCTTTAAATGGCATCAACATTTCCGTCTCATAGATTTACCATGATATCAAGACAAACTGCGACAGAGAAAATATATGCAGTGCTTCAATAGCACGGCTATGAGACTGCATCAGTGTGTGACAGTGAGGATGTTGTTCACCTGTCCTGTCTTTTCTGATTCTCCATCAACCACCAGGGGGCAACCTGAGTGCTGTGAATGTCAGTGGACTGCCTGATAAATTCAGGAATGTGTTTTTACCCTTTCACGACATGTGACTGACTGATTTTTGTGCTCAAAGTCGAAATGAAAACCAAGTATGGAGAGTGGCAGAGAAGCACGGCTGTAGAGACAGTTGGACCGACGGATGGAGGAGAGAGATTCACGTAAACCACGGCTTTGTTTTAAGAACAATCCCACTCTGACACATCACAAGGTGTTACTACTGTAACCGGCAGACCAGCTGTCAGACAGAGATTACCGTCGGTGGATGTGCGGCCGCCGCTAGTCCTCTTTTGTCACAGCCTTCCTGCAGCATAATGGCACCGAGCAAGGCCGCGTCAAAGCCGGCGTTTAAATATTTATGAAAACAGTTGACAGAACAATGTCAGGGCAGCAGCAGGTGACTGATGAGGGGACAAGACCGGGCAAGTCGCACAATGGCGCCTCAGAGAGCGAGCCGAACCTGACACTGCGGACAGGAGGAGAGGTTAAAGATGGGACAACGCGTAGAGGACAACGTGTCCGGAAACTTCCAGGGACGGGCAAAGTGTCAGCAGGACGATGTAGTGAAGCGGAAATAAAAGTGGGCTGAAGGTGTAATAAACCCTGCTGATGTAATAAACTGATTATTATTTCATAAAGTGCAATGACACTGTTATCAGCTTATGTGGCATAGTATCATGTAATAAATAACTAAAAGGTCTTCAACTGCGGCAACGACAAAAGACGGAAAGATCATGGAAATATCTGCGTAGTGCTTCAGGGGTTTCTCGTTCCCCGTCTGTAAAACGTAAGAGAAAGAGACTAAGGTTTCCCACCATCACGCCGCTCATCATTTGACCGTGCTGTCCATATGTTGTGTAGGAAGTGTCGATATGTGCGCTGGATGCATGTTGCCCAGCCAGCTGAGTCACCTGCTCCATGACGCATGTCACCAATAAGGCCATGTGACGTAAAAGCACAGGTGACAATAACGTGGGAGCGTGCCGGAGCGCATGTGTTAAAGTGCTGGGCGGGGCCACCCGCCGCGCCTTCCCTCTCGTCCTCGGGGGCCCGTGCTGCCTGCGGCGGCCTTGCATCATTGTTTAAACGTGATAAACTACGCCCTCGAGCAGAGAGAGAGTTACAAGGGGAAAAAGACGAGCAGGGAGCCGTACCTCTCCTCTGTTTGGTTGTCCACGTTGACAAAGATGGAGGAGGTGGAGATGGTTCCCATGGAGGAGCCGGCATAGTAGGACGGGTTGGCGGGGACCAGGTCGGGACGCAGAAATGAACCGAACACAGCTGTGGAGGAAACATTCACATACATCAGCGAATGGAAACAAGAGCACTTTTTTTTCATCATTTTCTCCCAAACACTTGCTGTTTTTGTTTTTTCATCTAAGTTTGTCTCTCTCAGCCAAGATGAACTCCGTACAACCTTTTCTATTGGCTGAGTAGTACTACCCATGATGAGTAAAATCGCTGGGGGAGTTCCCCTTCAACTGACAAAACACACATCGAACCACACTGACCGCATCATTTCTTGGAAGACCAAACATTCCCCATTAGCCAATCAATATGATCAATTTTTTTTTTTAGCTTTTTACAGCTGTATTGAGCTGACACTAGATCACCCACCACAGAAAATGGGAAAGAGTTATTCCTGTCATTCTGCTATTGACTTCAAAGTTGAAACGAGCCCGATGAATAAAACAAGGGCACGAGAATTTGATTTAGGTGGATTGATTTCACTTAATACATTATATTATATTTCTACGGCTACGCAGTTCAGAACGTGGCAGGTCTACTCCTCTCGACTGATTCAGTAACTGCCGATAGAAAGTCAGGAAGTCAGACAGTCCAAACGGCTTTAATGTGCGTTGCGTCACAGCTGGAGCCGCTGGTGGGAGAGCGCTCGGTTGTAAAGGGAGAGAGGACACATCACCCCGTGACTGCTCTTCCCGCTACAGGCCCGCACCCTTCTTCGTCTCTTCCGGTGTGACGCTGGTTAACGCTCGCGCATTCACATCAAAGGTCAGACGCTGCAGCCGAACGCCACTTTTGCTCCTCTCTCAGCCGTTTGATTCATTTACCTCCGTGCGGTGGGGTCAGATTATGATTATGGGAGGAGGTGAGGTGAAGATAACGCAGCTGAAACTCTCTTTATTTGTTTTTATCACACGCCCTATGAACACACACACACACACTGCACAGCTGCTAATGACAAAGTAGCCTCCATTTTCTTTCCGTCGAGGCCGAACACTGTATCAACCTGTGACAGCCCCCCCCCCCTCCTCCACCACCTCCACCTCCCTCTCCGCCCACCCTCCACACGGGAGCAGTGCTGAGAGGACGACATCTTTATGGCCGAGTGAAAGTGGCTTTTTTATGGGCCTCAAGTGTTTTTGAAACACTCTAATAAGCCACAAAAAAAGACAGGAAATGACTGCGGTTGAAATGGCCGATCAGGGGTCTTTTAGAGAGACACTGTGGAGATAATTGTAAAATAGCAAGTGCGTGTATGATAAAAAAAAAAAATCCTTTAGGCTTTGACTCATCTCATCAATGACTCAGGCACTTCTAAGAACACCGCTGAATGCTGTAGATACTCTGTCATATACCGAGTCACCTCTAAGTTGTCACGGTTGCAGTGAGAACTCGTTTTGTTTCGTGTACCTTGTCCGTCCAGACTGGCCAGACTGCAGGCTCCTCCCAGCCTGTCCCTCCTGCCATCCTCGTTCCTCTCATCTGCCTGCGATGAAAGGATCTCCTGTGAGGACGACTTCAGAGCCGGGATGGAAGTGCGGGTCCTCTTTGAAGGGGAGAATCGAAGTGCTGCAGAGCAAAAAAGAAAAAAAGAAGGGCGCGAGTGAGGGGAAAAGACAAGAAAAGGCTGGAGATAAAGATTCGGGGAGGCAGGGGATGAGGATAATTGGTGGAGGTAGAGTAAAGGGCCGATTATCCCGACTGAGGCAGCGTTCACACACTATGAAAGTCCAGCGCTCTGCCTCCAAAATGAGTAAAAGTAAAGTCACTGAACTGTTCAAATGCACAATGACGATTGCATAAGTGCCCCCACTTAAACCATCCTTATTCTGCCTCCCAAGCAGGGCATGAAATTAAATCCTTCCCTGTCATCTCCCTCTGATGGGACTTGGCGATGGTTAATAGCGCGGCTAAATCCTCAAACCTTTTCTTCAGCCATGTTCGTTCCCGCGCGAGGATCCGTGCACGTTGCATAACATTGTTACTGTACGTGATGTTACTGCGAAGTTCCAAAACCGCTTCCTGGCTTTTACCTACAGTCACGCCCGCGACCCGAGAATAGCCCATGTGGATCAAATGGCTTGAATGTTTCCTGGTAAGTATGACGGAGGATGAATCTTTCTGTCAGGCAGTCCATCGGCTCCGCATGCCTGATTTCTGCAGAGTTGGGCGTGCGTGGAAAATGAGAATGAACTCTCAGGACTGAAACGAGTTTATCAACCTGCTTTGCTGCTTCTGGACCGCCAAGGAACAAATTCAGTCTGTTATGAACGGACGCTTAAACTTAACTAAAAAAAATCAAGTCCTCGATGTCGAGAAACAAACAATTTAATCCAAAAAATGTAATCAAAGCTCCTGTTTCTGCACATCGTGGATCACGCGCCTCCATTGCTTATACAACTGCTAACTATAGAAGACGGTAACAGGAAAAGAAAATCGTGTGATCAATGAGACAATACAAGGAAACAATTTCCCAGTTAATGTAACAAGTGAATTACCAAACATGATCTAATAATGTTACAGTGACACACAAATGCCCAGAAGTGGACAATAAAAGCTGCCTACAGACTGATCCTTCTTATCAGGCCGGGATTTCCTATTTCCCATTGTGGCCCTTTCTCTCTGTTTGTTTTGCTTTTTTTTTTTTACATGTGGGCTGGTTTCCCTCCCGTGTCACAGACTTACGTTGAGTCTTCCTGAAGACCCGTGTGCTCATGAACTTGAGGAAGCGGCTGGCGTAAAACCCGGGCCGGTGCACCGAGACGGAGTCCTGCGGACAGGTGGAGAAGGTGCAGCGCTTTTAGCAGATGTGAGACAAAATAAAAGGCTCTTTCATAAAAACAGCTATCGACTTACGCCGTCGTACACCAGGGCTTTCCACGAGTGCTCCAACTTCTTAATGAACCTGCGGAGAAACAAAACAAGGGGAAGCTTTGTCACAAATGTATCGCCTTACCCAACAACTTCCCCTTTTATGCTTGATCAAACCTGAGACTCTTTCCCCTCGGTGCAGCACAAACAGAGGGCTTTTTTTTTTATCTGCATTTACGCAGAAAATACATCAAAGTTTTAAGTTATATAACACTGTGGTGGGAATACGGCAGGATAAGTGGAGACAAATTGGGACTATTCATCCTTCCTCCCTGACCCGATCTCACTTCGCCCACTCTGCGTGCAAACGACGCCTCGCCCGACCAGGCTGACAAAGATTTATGCGATGCTTTTAAATTTCCACAAGTTTGAAAAAGCCGATGAGCCAAAGGGCTTCCTCCTCTGCTGCCCTGACGCTTCGGCTCTCAGGAAAAAAAAAAAATCGATGTGTAAACAAAGAAGACTGATAGACCACTGTGTCCATTTAAATCATGTTGGATGGAGAAAAAGTCTTGAGTCCTTTTAGGAGTGTGATTTGTAGCTCTCTCCATCAATGCAGGGCGATAACTCAGCATTAAGAGGTCTTGTTGTAGGGCGAGCATCAATCGAAGCCGTTTACTCTGGGAATCATGCCATGCTGTCATACTGAGCCCTTAACTGTTCACGCACATTCCCTCTTAATTGTCACATCATTATTAGCTATTGACAGTTTTCAGAAATTTGGGCATTTCTGCAGATCACACACGCAGATTTACAGATTAATGGATTTTCCAATCAGCGATAATAAGGGAGCCCCCATGTTAGAAATGAAATGATAGCAGGTTTATGCAATCTCACAAAGAACAGTACCTGTACGACTGCAGGATATCTATGATGCCGAGGAAGATGAGCAGCTTTTCTTCTCTGTGTGTTTTGGCAGGGATGCCACCCATCCTGCAGCGGAGTAAAAACACAGCAGCAGTCAGAGAATAGCCACTGTTCTTCTTGTGCTTTGGGCCACTGTTCAAATAAAGGCAATTTGCCTCTGCACTTTTACAAATGTTTGTAGAAGAGGCACTTACAGTATTTACATTCATGCATATTGCTGTAAATACACAGAACAGTGGCTGTGTTTGTATTTTTGTAGCCATGGTTATATGAGAGCCTGACTGTGCGCGCTGTTCGAGCGTCCCGTGCGAGGTACCACTTGTATAACTGCATCCGTGAGAGAAAAGGTGGCGCTTAAGAGACGGGCTGTGCGTATGCCCAAATATGTGTGCATAATGTGTGTGTGTGTTTTTTCCCCCAGCTGAGCCGACTCACGTGTCGTCTGTGGTGAGGGCCTCGGCGGCCTTGCCGTCTCCCTGGATGGACTCCATGGCGGTGGAGTAAAGCACCCTCTGACCCACAGGTCTCCTCCCGTCCCCCCCTGCCTGGCCTGGCTCGCCCCCTTCTCTCTGGCTCTGGTCCAGGACATGCACACCCAGCAGCAGGCTGTAGTCCATGATCTTAAAACTCTCCAGCACCTGTAGCGAATTAACAAGACGTGCACTTTTTACAAGAAAGGCACGCAGGCCGGATTGTAATGAGCAGGATATTTCTGACCTATCTGAACATTGACGAGATTACTCTCCTGGACTACATGTTTCACCTTCAGCCATCCTGATACCAAAGAGAGCCTCATTATGAAATACTTTGAAAAACTTTTTTTTTTTTTCCCAAAACACTTTCATCAAAGACAGCGAGCTCGCGAGAGGAAATCTCTGTTTAAACCAGTTTTGAGCTAAATAAACAAGGTGTTCCTCCACAGCGAGCCAAGTGTTACACATTGACCTGTCTGGAGGAGCCTTTCGCCCAGTTTCCCAGAGACTCTGCGACTTCATGAGTAAAGCGGTCGTGGCAAGACGAGGGCAGAGAGGGAGGCCAGAGCTGGATCTGGGAATGGGATCAGAGCCGCCACCAGGTAGCTGGTTTTAAGTGCTCGACTGGAATAAAAAGTTACTGCACTGGTTTATATTTCTGGACTGAATAATCCAGTGCTTATCAAGTATAAGTTATGAGAAAGGGAGAGATGAAAGCGGTTTACTTATATAGTTTGCATTTAATCCCTTCAGTCAGAGAAGAATTGTAATCTTTAGTGAATGGAAAAAACACAAAGAGGATAAAATACAAAGAGAAAGTTGAGATTTTAGGGAAAGTCAGGTTTAAGAGGAAGTAGCCTAAAGCATAACCTAGTGACTAATCCTGTCATTACTGGTGCAGGCATTCTCACTTTCTCTATAAATAACCCATTCCTAAGCCTAATAGGATTGGACACTAAAAAAAACAAACTGATATAATGATATAATCAAAAACTGTGACCCAGAATCTTCAGAGATCTGGTCTGTTTTTTCCAGGGAAAGTGAAACCAATAGTGTTTGGAAGTTGACCTGTGACGACCTCCTACGTTTCTGAAGCCACGTTTAATGCATGGTCAAAGAAGATATTATTAGCTTCAGTAGGAAATCGTGTTTGCATCTGCAATGGAAGCGGCTGATGTGTAAAGCGATAGTCACACACATTCAAACACACAAACACAACATGGACTTAATGACAAACACTGGGGCTTTTGTCTGAGCTTTGCCTATTCCATATCAACGATTTGCATCCCGTCACCCCGACTCCCCCAGCCTATTCAAACAGCAGCCATTTTGAATAGAGCCACGCACACCAGGCTGCCTACAGAAGGCCATCACTGTGCGTCCTGACCCCAGCTTTCCCAGGCAAACAATCACACCGTCACAGCAGAATGAAAGCTGCATTTCTGTGGTTGTTTGTGCAAAAAAACTATATATATATGTATATATACGCACATATGAGGCATACACAAACATAATTTAGTGGAGTGGCAGAGTGTCCCTTTCATGAGAAACCTGGACCTCTGCTCTCCTTTCAGACAGAGCTCAGTTTTCTCACAGCAAATGGAAAAAGGATAATCCTGACACTCCTGTAGGAAGCGGCCTTTGTCACAGCATCCCGTTTAATAAATCTCTGATGTTTCTTTGTATGTTACACCCGCGAGCACTCCTCCACATATCTCTGTGTCAGTGGGGCTCCCCATAGTGCTCATTGGTGTGCCCCACTTAGCAGCGACACTAATACGCTGCAAATTCTCTGAAGTACGAGTTTGTCTCTAAGCACTCTACGAGTCCAGTTACAGGAACGTTGCTGCTACACATTGATGCTTAATGAGTACAACCTGCTACACATGACGCCACATATTAGAGACATGAGGCCTTTAATTTGGTCAGTTGTTCAGACTTTTAATGTAGACTTAAATCATGACTGTTGTGACCTTAAATTAAGCAGAACTTTTCCGTAAAATGTCAAGATTTCAGTATTTGTTTCTTTTGCAGCTTTTGTAAATCGTGTTATTTCTGTCTGTGTTCACTCTCTCTGGCACTGAGAACATAAACTAAACACGTTCAGCTTCAAAAATGTAGAGTTTATTGCAGAACTGTTGTATTAGATTAGATTCAATTTTACATGCATACCAAAAAAACTCAATAGCATCTGCCATCTCCATACTGTGATCAGAGGTAATATAAATAAAAGTATGCACAGTTTTTTGTCCACTGACAGGAGTTTAATCTGCAACTATTTTAGTTTCAGCTTCTCAAATGTTCTCTATTTTTCCTCTCTGACAGTAAATCAAATATCTTTGACTTTTAAAAACAAGACATCCGAACACACCACCAGCTTAATCAATAATGTAAATAAACATTTGTTCCAGCTCAAAACCTGAGTAATTAACAGATTTTAGCCACGACCTGTGACCACTGAAACCTTACTGACTTCTGACTGTGAGGTTGTGGCCTTGGTTTTCAGAAGCTGAGAGAGAGAGAGAGAGAGAGAGAGAGAAGCCATTGTTATCACAGGATCACATGGCTGAGAAGAGGGGCAACCATACAGTAAATGGCTGTTTATGATTGGCCGCTGCAGCTTTTGTGCAACCAGTTGCTGTCAAACGTCCAAGAATGCATGCCTACACTGTCTGAATCGTTACTGCTGCACTCGCTCGCGTGTGAAATGAAAGAACTCCTGTTTCTCAGATTTTCATAATTAAGACGCAAGCGTGCAGATGTCACTTGGCCGGGGAGGTCCCCGACATGACGAGGCCTCCCACAGCTGTCAGAACGTGTGCTGTGAACACAACCGTCTCAGCAGCTCGACATCGTCGTCGTCAGCATCGCTATCATCGTTCTGTCTGTCTCACAGACAGCTGCTGCACAGTCAGAGCGATGCAAAGGGGCTCGACGCTCTTCTCTGATTCAAATCGCGCACACGCATGCGGCACTACCACGGCACAAAACACACACACACACACACACACACACAATCTGTACAGTAGAGATCCAGTATGAATTATTAATGCCTTGTGTTGTTTTGGCATTTGGAGGGTATCAAGGGAGCTGCAGAGTAATGGGGAGAGTAGCCTTAAAAGGGAGAATGCCTTGGAGTCCCACACAGCAAACATCTCCGATCCTGTCAAACACATTGCTCATCTTTCTGCTTTCTGCTTTAACTCTGACCTCCCATGTTCCTCTGAAATAGAAATCACTGGAAGAATAGCCTAAATGTTTTTTTTCAGAGGCCCCACCGCTTGTACTTTCATGGGACAACAATCCGCTTCCACTTCCTCATTCCCTCCACGCCCCTCGACCCCATGTTGCCTGGCTTCTCCCGACCCCTCCTCCATGTTTTGGTCTGCAGCCTCTCCTGGGGTGACGGGGTTAGCTGCTTACTCATGGAAATGGGCAGCAATTCTGCTTAGAGGGCACTTTGCTTACCGCTCAGGAGGCGAGCGCAGGAAGCCATGACAATAACAAACTGTGCAACACAGAGTCTCTAACAGCTGCTGGTCAACAGTCTCACTTACGTTTGATGTACACACGCCACACCGTACACACATACATACTGACATACAGTATGCAGAGGCCTGTGCATGCACACACAGCAGGTAGATGCTGCATGTTTGTGGCACTTTAGGGTAAAGCTGTAAAAAGGGGTGTGCTGCCAGTTTAAGGAAGCACTGACTTAGCAAAAGGGGAGGAATGTCTTTCTGGCTGCAAACTGCTTAAGAAAACATTATAAAGAAAATAGAGTCCATCAGCGAAGTCAGCATATTTGTTAGTAATGATAAGAAGGGCCACAACCTGGGCATGTCACTTAGAGTTCCTCTGAATTTCTGGTAATCGTCCTTAGTCAACATCACAAGACCCGTGTTTGTCCAAAAGATTGTGATCGAGGTACTGATTGACTTAAATGGTGGGAGAGCAACAGTTACTCACATCGGTCCGCACACCTTTTCTCAAACAAGAAACAGTGAACAAAACACTTTTTTTATTTGTATAGAAGTGCAGATAATGATCATTGCCATTGTAGATTAGCCTGCTGGGTATTTTATATTGATTGATTGTTTTGTACACGATGCTTCCTCCAACCAAACAGTCCAAAGTGGTTAAAATACATTTAAAATTGATTAAAATCACTGAAAAAAACAAAGACAAATTACAACAACAAAACTAAAGCTATCAATATATAAATGTATAAATGTTAGGCACCATATTTTCCCTCTGAAAGGTAGTGGAGTAGAAAAACTGTATAAAGTGGCATGAGAGGAAAATACTTAAGCATTAATAAATTCTTAAGCATTGCGAGTTAACTTGAGAAAATGTATGGAGATACATTCCACTTCTGAATTTCACATGTAGCGTAAAATGAGCTTTTCCATAACACCCATGAGAGAGGAGAGAAGAGGAGAGTGCTGTGTTAAAGTCAAACTAAATATACCCACAGCATCACACTGGTCATTACAGCTAACTCCGCTCCATGTGCCATCAATCTCTGTTTGGCAATAAAACAATCAAGGTTCTTCTATTCCCACACACTAAAAATTGAAACATTTAAGCTGAGGCCACTGTACTGGAAGTCATTAAGTTGTTAGCTGACTGGTGCCACGCGGGGTTGCCAGGT
The DNA here is from genome assembly GCA_037176925.1 of Amniataba percoides. Classification (NCBI taxonomy): domain Eukaryota; kingdom Metazoa; phylum Chordata; class Actinopteri; order Centrarchiformes; family Terapontidae; genus Amniataba; species Amniataba percoides. Next base: position 11,697,238 of record JBAJHX010000076.1, read on the forward strand.
CTGGCAGGTTGGCCGGGCCCAGCAGGACGTCTGGAAGGAAATCTTTCTTCCTGGTCACGGGGCCTCATCTGACTCTGATTCACATTTACAGTAACCTGTCAGCTTCCAGGTTGAATGTCAGAAAGTGGAGGAGCTATGTGCGAGTTTGTGTGTGTGTGTGTGTGTGTAAGTGCAGTTACTGTATGTCAAGCAGAACAAATGGGATTACAACACAGAGGGATTTAAACCCATCATTAAGCAGCCACTATGAGAGTAAAACACATTCAATCAGTGTCTGGAAGTCACATTGTCATCACTCATAAAGCTATCCCATTAAATCCTGCGCCTTGTCCACCTAAACAATAACGTGGGCAGGAATGTCACTGCGCATACATTTATTGAGTCTGCAGAGGAACCGACCCAAATGACTGATTGTACAGTTTCACGATGCAATGTTTTGCTTTTAATCAATCCATCTGTGAATTTTCTTTTCATTTTGAGCACATAACTCTGCGGTCGGGGAGCCACAGTATCTCGATTGTTATTACAGAGACGGAGCGAATCAGCAATTCAGCTCCTATGTTCTGCTTCTTTTCATTTTTTAAGCCTGGAGGCTTGTTCTTTGCCTACAATTGTGGTCTGCAAACACGCCAGCAAAATTTGAAAATTTATTATACATAGTCTAGGCTGTTTTCCCAAACTGTGTCTCTAATACTGATGTAATGTTGCTGGACAAAAAGTATGCAAAATTCTGAAGTCTGAGCTGCTTCAGAAAACTCATTTTGCATGCTGTCATCTGCTTTCATGCTTCCAAAGGCGGGCAAATGCTGGTGGTTCACCCGAGCTCAGAACACGTCTCCTATTAAACTCCAACTGTTCTCCTCCAGCAGACAGTCTCCTGGCCTCCGCGTTAAAATAGAGAAGAATGCGAGCCTTTAGATTGGAGGGACTATCTTTGGATCGTGCTCCGAGTCTCTCACGCTACCAGGATCATGTCTTAATCACATTCAGTGTTTGGAGAGCTGTCATGCACTGAAACATAGCAGCGCGGAGACGGCAGAACAGAGCCCGGGGCGAAGTGAAAGCTTAGAGTGAACACACAGTGGAAACACACTGCGGTCCAACTGGCAAACACATGGAAAATGTTCTTTTCAAAACATTCGTCACATCTAGGATGCACACGCACACACACACACACACACAGTGAGCAGCGTCGTAAACTTGTGCTTATTATGAGTTTAAGCTCCCATAATCTGTTACAAGAATGAGAGGTCAGTGACATCCCCTCAACAGCCATGTTCCTTCACTCCGGTGAATTCCCAGGTTCAAAGCAATCTCCTCTAAGCTCCCATATATGCCATGACATAATGTCCATGTGGGTTTTTTTCTGCACACGGGTCAAAATATTTTAGCGAAGGAATGAAAATGTGAAACTTCAATGGGAAAGTATCCTGGTAAAAAAAAATCAAAAAACACATCACCTGATCCAAGACTTCCTTGTTTGCTGGACAGCTTCCTTCTGTGGGATGATAATGACCTTCCTGTTGTGTATGACTTTGCCATTTCAAAGCCAGCCCAGTGAACAGACAGGCAACAAGAACGAGCACACACACACACACACACACACACACACAATCCACTGCTCACAATCCACACACAGCCAAAGCCGCCTACCCGACAGTCTCTCTGCAGGGTCTTCATTAGGTTGTTGTACGTCTCCGTGTCAAAGTAAAGGCCCTCCTCGTGCATGTCCTGAAAGTCCAGGTCTTTGTAGGTGGGACAAGCCTTCTCCCTCTCTTTCCGGGACGCTCGCCTCTTGTAGGTGGATCCCTTCAGGTCGTACTTGTAGTGCATTTTGACGGAGCGTGGCAGCACGTTGTTCATCACCACCAGTCGGATGTTGATGCCTCCGGACTGGATGCAGTACAGTCCGTAAAACTTGGGCAGCAGCGTGCGCGGATTCTGGTTCAGGTTCTGAGAAGGGAAAGTTATTACAGTTATTTGGAATACCCCTTACGCTAGTGTGAATTGCAAGCTCTGTGTGAAAGAAAAGGGAAAAAAACGTTTATCAATTTCTGCATTATATTGCAAATAAGCTGATAAAGTCAGGACTCTTATATACCACTTTCACAGTTGTTGGTTGCTTTTCTTAATTAAAATCATAATGTTATATAAATAAATAATGTGCATTAAATTCACATTTTACTGCTGTTTGTTGGCTCAGCCTGAATAATTGTGAAGTTAGAATCAATATCAGTGCACGGGTCTTAACGTGTATTCGTGTTACAGGCCAGCAAATGATGAAATGTTTGACTTCTTGATATGTAACCAACCAACAGGGGCCCTACAGCTGGAGCTCATCTGAAGAGTTCTAAGTTAAAACACCCATTCAACACTCAGAAATGGAGTTTTTCCACTTTGGTGCCAGATGTGTCATTAAGTAACTCGTTAAGCTTCTTACCATGTAGTATCCAGGTAGCAGTCTCTGGAGAAACTTGGCCTCTTTGTGCTGGACGGTTTTAATGATGAACTCGTCATCGCTGGTTAGGTAGAAGAGAGAGCCGCTGGCCCCGGGGTTGGTCAGCTCAATCAGAGGCTCATTTACCAATGAGTACTAAGAAAGGAAAAACACACCAGTTAAACATTTTGCACGAAACAGAGGTCGGACTCCTAGAAAACACTTGGATCACATTCACACGTAAACGGCCCTCAACACATAAACTACTATACAGAAAAATAATAAGACTATATAGTCATGTTTTCTATAAAAAAAAAAACTTTAAGTTTTTTTAATAGAAAACATGACTATACAAAGATGCTACAGCACAGACATCTTTTTGTTTCTTTAGTGCTGGGAAAAAATGAACTAAATCTTCATTTCCCTTAGGGCATTAAAAGTAAGTCCAGTGACAGAAGAGCTGCAGGTTTCTACTCACATACTTGAGTTTGTTTTAGTGGTTTCATACACGAATGGCCAAAAATTTGTGTGCACCCAAACACAGTGAGTGTACACACTCAGACAGTAATTGATGTGTGATCGCTGATCATCAAAACCATGTGTATGCTGGAAAGGCTTTCCACGTGTTTTGGCACATTTTTGCTGCAGGGATTTTCTCCCATTCAGCCACAAGAGCATCAGTAAGGTACGAATGATGTTGGGCAATGGGGTCTGGCTTGTTAAAATTCAAGCCCAAAGAGTTGGATAGAGTTTAGGTCAAGTTCATTGAGCCAGTCAAGTTCATTACTTCAATAAGCAGCGTGTCAGGTATTTGTCTGAATTATTTACACTGTTCAAAAAAACACTAATCAGCTGAGAGCAGAAATGTCTGTCTAAAAAACTTCAATGAAATCTACACGACATTCGACCATCTGACAAACAAGCAAACAAGGCCACTTACATGGACAGAAACATATTAAGCTCCTCAGCCGAGGACCACAAAGAGCAATTTACTGCCTGTGCTGCATCTCAACAAAAATCCACCCACACGGCTGGAGAGCCTCCATCTCTACGTGTGAGGCAGAGACCGGCGGAGCAGCCGACCGGAGAGGAGGGTTAGATGTTAATCAGTGTGTTACGAGCGCAACATGCTCGGAGGAGAGGAGAAACACTGGAGGCATCCGCTCTCCCCCTCCAGAGACTGATTCCACTGATGACCGTCTGCAGTCACGTTGAGCTACCAGCGCAAACACATCCGCAGTTTATTGCATTTGCATTCGGGATACTGCTCACACGTGTGTGTGTGTGTGTGTGTGTGTGTGCATGGGTGTTCTCTCTTTTAATTAGACTCTGCTGTGTGGTTTCTGTCTGAATGAATTCATCATCACCTCAAGGACATCAATCATGAGTGCATCCTCTAAGCTGCTCTGCCTTGTGCCATCCTGCCTCTGCCGCCTTGAAGTTGTATTCCCTCTCTGTGTCTCTTTTGTCTTTCACTTACGCGGAAACAAATTTGCATTCAAAAACAAGAAAGCAGCCTGTGCGGTTCTGAAAGGCTCGGAGACAGATAGAAAATAGGAAAGCGGCGTAATAACATGATGGAGCCCAAACAAGATTACAGAAAATCGAATTTGGTTCCAAGCAATAAGTGTGTCTGTTAAGTAGGGATGAATATGGCAACAAGGTATGCTCTTTGGTGAGCAGCAAATTAAATTAACATACAGAATGGCATCCAGGGTACATAAATAGAGACGCAGACGGGGGTGTTTGAACATGCCTTGTAAGAGATATTAGACATCTAAGGCTTCAGTCAGTGAATATTTTAACACACAAAATCTCTTTAAAAACATCACTCTCTCGTTCTCTCCATCTATTCCTTGGTCTGAGTTTGTCTTCGGCTCTGCTGGGAAATCACAGAATCATCTGCTGATTTCATTCAGCACTGGGAGCCGGTACCTTGTAATGAGGGCACGCTCCGTTAGCTCAGTCATTACCTCCGATATCTCCGCCGCCCCAAGGTATTGCCTCGACTTCATCCTCCAATCCTGTCTTTCCCACGCACAGATGGTGCATGGCATTACCCGCCCACTACTCAATAAAACACTAGTTGAGTTCTGTCACAATTAAATACATGCTGAGGGAGAAGATTAGGGTTTAGTCAGTGTGAAGTCATCCAGGAGAAGACAACCAGCAGGTCATTGTCTCTTGTTTATGGGAGCAAATGCTGTTTTTCTGTCTGTCTCTTTGATTTTTGCGCATGTTGAAACAATGGAACAAAATCAGATCAGAGAGTTCATGAGGACACATAACTTAACAACTGAGTATAAATTACTTGTGTGGTTCAACATAGGGTAGAGAGACAACTGGTTTACTAATTAGTTAGCTAATGTAGTTTGTATTAGTTAGTACTTGATAGCTAATAAGTGCTTGAAGCAATAGTTCAAAAGTTTTTTCTCAAGGCAACCAAATCTGTCAACCAGCACCTCATTTTGTTTTTTTTTTTGCCTTATCTTTACAAAAACCAAAGCATAAAATGGCAAATTGTGGTTTTATGTGTGGTTTTGTGTGGGACTATTTCTTGGCTGGGAGCAGGGACTCCAGGAAGTCAACATGAATAAGCATATTGTCTAAAATATCAAACCATTCTTCTTTTTCTTGAAAAAAAATCACAATACACAGTAAGTGAATCTAGTGTTGTTACACTGCCCTACATGTGTACGATGCGTTTGCCTGATTTTAATTTGACCCTGGCACACTTCCTCTCCACAGCCACACCCGGGTTTTGCAAATTAGTTGGTAAGATGCAGAAGGACCTCACTCGCAGGCCGGATTGGGCGTGTGCATAATCAGCTGAGAGGAAAAACAAATAATATTTTTCCAAGAAATTTTAGTCTCACCAGGTAGTCGTCTGGTTTGATGCCGAACAAATCCCTGAAGTAGCGAAAGGCCAGCGGGGCGTAGGTCTTGAAGCGAAAGTCAGGATAGTGATGCGCTGGGGTCAAGTTGCTTCCCTCGCTGGGATGTGCGATGAATAATCAAGCATGCAGGGGAGCAAAAACATACAATGGTGCGTCAGATACATTTTTCTAACTCTAGGTCAAATAAAAACACATAAAAAAAAGCTTTAGCTTTCAACATGTCAGCATCATAAACACAGGGAAGGCAGCAAAGGGGTGGTGGGGTGGGTGAAGGCTAACACCAAATCTTTGTGCCTGGATATCTGGGCTATTGACTCTCAGTCAGTGTATCAGTGGACCCTTGTAATGCACTCCACCCGGGCATGAACAGGCTTCGGTAAAGTCATCTATGGGAACCCAGATTCACCAGTATTGTGGCGACAAAGTGGCCTGTATAGAGTTCTTCGCCTGGAGACCTGAAGGTGGTTCTGATTACTGGACCTGAACAATACCACACAACACATGAGCCTTGACACCGAGGGGGAGAAAGAGAATAGTAAAAAAAGGGGTCAAAATAACAACAGCAAACACGCTTAATAACCTACTTTTTTTCTTTTTTTTCTTTTTGTGACCTCGAATGGATCGCGAGTCCTGATAAACTCAACAAAGAAAAACCCTGTTTTGTAACCTGTGCCCGAGGGGAACACTGAGACATGGGAGTAAGCACGTCTGACGAGGTTAGCATGAGTCAGCCGCGGAGTCTTTCATCAAATAAATCAATCACACTGACCCTAAATCTACAAGAAGTAGGTTAATAAAGGTTTTTTGTTTTCCAGGGCACCTCTAAATCTGGTTGAAATTCTGAGGACTTGAATGCTTTTCTGGGTAAAGAGGCTGCTGTGTTGTTGTTCTGTAATGGTGCCATATACTGTAATGGGATACAGGCAACAGACAGGCCCTGCTGGGTAACACTATACCTGTGATTACCCTACAAAGAAATCTGACTGCTCTGCTTAGTGCGTGAGGGCAACAACAATTATCTAGCATCAATGACTGACAGTCCGTGAAGGCAACATACGCCTCGCATGGAAACCATTTAGCAACACACACAGCACCTGGACATGTTTCATTCAATCTAATCAGGGAGCCATCTGTGTGTGCGCCTGCCTGATGAAAGATGCGAGCGCCGGTTGTCAGAGATACATTCACTGAGAAACAAAACAAAACAAAACAACAACAAAAAAAAAAACCTCTGTGCGTGTGTGAGTCAAAGTGATATGCGACATCTCCAGCCATCCAAAACTAGACTGACAGGACAAACAACAGTGGAGAAAACCTCCAGAGAGGAGCAACAACACGAGGAGGAAGAGAGGGAGAGGGAGCGGTGAGAGGGAGAGAGGGAGGCAATAAAAGCATCCGAGAGCCGTCTGCATCACTCAGCCGCTCTCTCAGGATGTTCTGTCGGTGAGCAGACAGAGAGAGAGAGAGAGAGAGAGAGAGAGAGAGAGAGAGAGAGAGAGAGAGAGAGAGAGAGAGAGAGAGAGAGGTTTGTCTGCTATTATGGAACAGAAAAGAAACACTTAGAGAAAGTAGAGAATAGAAAGAAGAAAATGGTTATGTCAGATGCCAGACGCAAGACATCAAATTTCCTCCCCACCGATTATGTTTTGTTTGTTGTGTCTTTTGTAATTTTCTTTTTTTCACCTAACCATGTAGCCTTGATACATTTTTTTATTATCATTTCAGCTGGATATCCCAGTGAAAAGCTGGCCTTGAAGAAAACAGTGCATTTCACCGTTACATTAAAAAGCCTGACATCGGGGCGTAGGTCGAGGATGATATAACAAGCTCGCTTTCATATTATGTGTTTCATTATCTAGAAGAGCCGAACAGGTTTTACCACAGTGTTTTTTCTTTCTTTGGCTGTTGCTGAGAAGCAGGGCAGTAAACGTGTGTGCCAAGAGCAGGTTTGCATAAACCATGGTGAGTTTGCATATCCTGGTGCCACATCTCACAGGTAAACCACAATTTTTTTCCCAGCAGGTCTCCAATTCTCTTCCTGAATCTTCAGAGTTAAACATAGTATTGCACAACCCACGGACTTGGCCACAGATAAAAAAAAAAAAAAAAAAAATTGTGAACACCTTTTGATTTCCTTTTGAATAATTCTTTGTATGTTTTCCAGAATAGGACACACAAAGAGCATTTTAACCACAAAATAAGCATCATCAGACTCTAACACCAAATGATGGGAGCTTCTAAAACTGACTGCACTGCCTGCTGTGAGACTTTAAGTGCTAATAAGTGACATTGTCATACTTAATAACTGTAAAAATAGATACAGTGCCTGAGCATCCGCTGTGTATTAATGGATGTGTGAATGCATGAGTCACACTTTTAAAAGAATTGCTGGGCTTGATTATATAAAACGTTTCTTTAAGCTGAAGGCAGCCTGAGATGAAGGAGTGGCCACACGCTGACATATGTTTTGCACTGTGGCAGTAAGAGGCACACAGTAAGCTGATTTCACAGTTCTTGGCGGGATTATCCACTAGAATAGTTTTATCCCTGCATCATGACTTAGACTTGCAGAATTCACTTGGTTGATAAATGATGATGCTCGCACTTTGTGGCGGCAGCAGAATTTCTTTGGACTGGATGTCCAGCGCCTGCAGTTTCCACTGAGCATGATTAAAAATAGTTTTCAAGTTTTTTTTATTATTTTTTTTAAACAAGACCCAGACATGTAATATTTGAGTGGTCAGACGGGTGCAGCTTGGTCTTTGGTCGCTTTCCATTCATTCACTTTGCAGAGTCAGGAAACTGTCGCAGCCAAAGAGCAGCCCGCTACCACCTACACATAATCTGTTTTCATGAAGCAGCTCTTTGATTCGCTGGCACTTGTAGTCCAATAACCTTGAGCTTATGCAAAAGCCTGGCTGTTATTTTGTTGGCAATGTGCAAACCATTAGAGGAGAGATCTCACTGGCTGTAGGGGCAGCGTGCGTAAGCATGAACGTATGTCTGACACTACGCAGCACTCACCTGGGCAGAAAGACGCTCTCCACCACATAGAAGTCTTGCATAAGCACGTCTCTGTCAGGCTTGGAGGTGAGGTTGCCCACTGTGTAGCCGATGCCGAGCTGAATGGCCCCCTTCAAGGCTGATGACGTGGTCTGGGTGGGAAAATAGAAGAGAAAAACACCACATTAGTCAGGCTGTTATGGCACACTGTCACTGCTGTCCCCGTTACATAAACCACTGGGTGTAAATGTGAACGGCTGAGAGAGAAAAAATTGGGGAGCCTGAGAGTGATAACCAACAGGTTTGAGCCACTTTTAATTTAATTTCACTTATAGACTCCAGTTTAATATAACAAGTTATTTAATTTAAACTACAACATTATACATGGCCGCAGAATTAAAAGCAGACCGTACACTGCGCCTCTACAATTCATGACTTTTGTATAGTACAATTTGTGGTATAAATTCCATACAAACACATTAAATCTCCTAAAAGGCAGAAGCATACATAAACATACTAGCTCTCTTGTTACATGGGCAGCCACTGCCTTGCAATGGGGACATCTCAGGAAATGCTGCCATAAGCAGTGACGTCTAAAGTAAGAAAAAAAAAAAAAGAAATAAAGACAACAAGTGTGACAAGCACTTGACTGATCTCTGGCAGCCGGCCCTGACAGGGGTCAGGACATTATGTGCCGTAGAAGGACATTTATAAGGACTCATGTGACTCGGGCTCAGAAGTAAAGACCTTTTGGACTCGTCGGCTCTAAACATTGGCATTCCAAAATAAATGTTATGGAAGCAGGTTCACATTCGTCTTAAGAGGCAGATAAAACTTAAAAAAACAACAACACAGTGACGCATTCGAAGGAACTGTCAAACTTTTTTACCTTCTTGTATGTTTTCTCTCTGCTTGTGCTCCAAGGCCCTCCCATCCCATTTTCTGTTGTGGTTGACATCTGAAAGAGACACAAGGACTGAAATAAAACTGCGATCAATTAAAATCACAGGCACTAACTTCCCTTCCTGTGATGCTAGAAAAAGTTAATAGCATGAACTTACCTTGCTTAATGAAAAGCCGTGCCCGACAAACAGCAATCAGGGCGACATCTCTTGATTGTCATCAGGAGGTTTGGATCTGTCAGGGGACCCTCTGTAAGAGCGAGAGGTATTATTACACAATTAAAAAAAAAAAAACAGGGCAAAAAAACGCTCACAGCTTCGGCAATAAGTGAAGCTGCTCCGAAGTTAAGACGTGACAAACCGAGGATGGGAGAGTACATGTCCAGCAGCAAAGACTTGATTAACTGCGATAAGTTTGAGGCCATTTTAATGCCATCACTCTCCTGGTAATCTGTGCCTGATAGGAGAGGCAATTTAGTCTATTTCTAACCTCTCACTGGTGAACCGGCCTACGGCAAGATATCTCTGCTTTGACAGCCCCTTATGGCTAATGAAATGTTTATGTCTGTGTGTTTGTGTGTGTGTGTGTGTGTGTGTGTGTGTGTGTGTGTGTGTGTGTGCGTGTGTGTATTTAATAACCATCCCACGTCTTCTTGCTGGAGTCTTATTTTGGAGGACACCGTCCTTATTGTCACTTTGGCTGTCACAAATCACACTGTGCAGATGTAGAAAAGACACAACAGATCATCCTCATCTTCATCTCTGGGTTCTTATTTTCTCACTTTTCCTTCCATATTTCTAGCTGTGTGTATGCGTGTGTGTGTTGGTTAAATAACACCTCATAAAGAAACTGGGCTGCAGAGTGTGTATGAATGAGGTCTGCTGGTCGCTGCCCAGCTTACAGCACAACCACGTCCCTACTGAGCCACTAAAAAAACAGCCTTTTTTTTCCTCCCTTCTCCTCATGTTTCACTCCTTCACTCTCCAGACAAAATAAGGCAGAGTGACACAAGTCAATGAAACTGTGACATAACTGTGCCTCTGAGCGTCTCGTCAGGGAGAGAACAGGCACACAGGCGAGGACTGGAGGAGCGCAGGCTTAATATAAACGTAGAAAAAATTTGGACTTTGTCTGATAAGCGCTGGCAAGCCTGCAGTCACCACTCCACCTGCATATAAATGCACCTGCAGGTCTCAGAGCCTCGGATATTGCGCAACATCTTTCTGCTTCATCGGCGCATGCGCGGGCACCACGTCCTCCGGTCACCTGCTCTGTGACCAGCAATCACATCCCCCATCGAATCAGAAACTCTTCAACAGAATATATACATACTCAGTGGAAGAATTTTATCTTGAAAGTCTTAAAGCTACAGCACTAATAATGCAGGTGACAATGGTCCAAGATGTGGTATAAAAAAAGCATCAAATATGTTGCAGCCATGTTTAAAAATAGACTTCAAAAGACTGATTGTGTCTTTAGATGAGTACATGTTCACACACTAATGCAGATATTAAAAGAATGTAGCAGACTCAACTCTTATCTCCAGACTGGGTCCTTATCTGTGCACTGCTCTTCTGTTGCTACAAACAAAGGGACAACAGCACCACAAATACATTTTAGCTTGAGGAACACCTCCCAACTACAGCTACATATCTTTGTTTGGCGTCACTTACACTTCTCTGTCACCTTTAAAACCACATTGAAGCCTTCTTCCTCTTAGGGAGTAACTCAAGCGCACGAGGACACACAAAACTTGTTAACTCATCCTGAATAGGCGTTGTGACTTTGTGTGATTGTTGCACAAGTCACCTGGAATTTTCTTCATAATAAAAAATCCTGTTATCAGTCATTAGCTGTGTTATTAGAGATGACTCAGAATATTTCTATTCACCGCTGTGTAATGAGGTGTTGATCCACCTGAGCCATCACACTGTATGAGCGGCTGTGTGCTCTGAACCTGAGGAATGTTAATGAGCCTGCCGACCCGTCTGGCTCTCTGCTTCAGCCCTGGTCAGTGTTAAAGGGGATTGTTTGGACCCCTCTCTCTCTCTCTCTCTCTCTCTCTCTCTCTCTCTCTCTCTCTCTCTCTCTCTCTCTCTCTCTCTCTCTCTCT
>JBAJHX010000076.1:11710966-11725032 GCA_037176925.1 Amniataba percoides
TCCGCTCTGGGATGAATCATTTGGCCAACATCTAATTTGTGGGTTCTCCTCCACTCCCCAGGCAGAAGTGATTTGTCCTGTAAATGACAACGAAAAAAAAAAAAAAAAAAAAAAAAAAAAGACGCATATCCTCCACCACCTCAGAAACATTTGGATTTGTCCCCTGGCTGTTGTTGCAAGAATGATTGTGTTTTTTGCCAGAGTCGAATAATGAGACAGGCAGAGGAGTAGGAAACGCTTGGTGGCGGGCAGACAGCTGTAGAACACTAAACACTGTCTTTGTGAAATGTTCAGTCAAACACAAATGTCTGCTCATCAATCTCAAAGACACAAAAAGAGAAAACACATCCAATTCAGTACCTCTCCTCTGGCTCCACCCAATTCAAACAGACTGCCTAAACACAAATTTGAGGACACGCACAGAGCAAACGGAGCATAAATGCAGACAGTTTCAACATGTACACGCGCACACTGATATACAGCTTTTATGGGCAATGTAAACAGCCGCACATCGTACACACACACCCTCTCTGGTTTCTATCTGCTGGTGGGTCCCTGCGCCAAATGAAGCTGTAAAACAGCAGGCAGGTATTATTTTGGACTCTTTTTGGTGCGTTCTGTTCCACATTTCACTGTATCCTCTGGGGGTGTGTTTGTTTTCATCATCCCTCTGAGGGACAAGCTGTGCTCAGAGCAGCGTCTGTCTGTGTGCACCAGGCACTATGCAGCACTGCAGAGCGTGCGTCTATGGTCACCATGTATCGAAAAAAAAATCTGTGGATGTTTGACTGGTTGGATTAACAACGCGGACACAACTTTTATTGTCATCAAATGAAAATGGCCAGCAGCTAATGAAAAGACTATGTTGTTGCCTGCAGTAAAAGAGATTGAGCATCCAGTGTGTAGCATACTAGCATACTTTACGCATGTTAACGTGTACACTGTATCTCAGTACAGATCTTGAGTACAGTTGAGATCCGTGGTCAAGAGGTTTTAGATTCAACTTGTCATGAAAGTGATATCCATCTCGTAGCTGATCAGTCTGTACACATACAGACAACAGAGCCAGTGCAGCTAAAAATACAGATCTTAACAACATGATGCTGCATGGAGAAACAAAGCAGGATGAAGAATGACAGTGACAACAACTTTTGTCCCTGACGCATCATCACAGGGCAGAGTTTACAACATAAATCTGAATCCTTGCTTTAGTGGGCTCAACTGTGCATGTATGAGGTCTACCACAATCCAGGAAACTATTTTTGCATTTTAGTTATTGATGGAATTTGACCTTTTCGCAACAGCTAGTAAAGAGCAACAATAGGTGGGCGGGAAAGAGGGACTACACCTACAGAGCTTTGACCTTTCAGCTGTGACATGGACAGAAGAAATGAGACGGGGAAAAAAGACAGAGGAAGAAGACAATGAGAGAGAGAAATAGAGATAAGGAACAAAAGCTGGGTGCTCCCCTTGTGATTTCTGCAACAGCAATGTAAAACAAGCCCACGTGTCAAGATTTATTCAAAGCGAGGCAATTTTTCCCCAGCTGGACAGACAAGAAAACTGCACTGCGATAATGCAAATCAACCAACATAATCACACAATACTGAGCACGAGAATGAATATGCTTTCGCTTCGCAACACAACACGAATACAAGAAACCCAGGGAGAGGACTCGGCCTGTGTATTTGTAATTCAGAGAGTGTCTCTCTCCAGTTCCACTCTGCATGAGAAGCAGTGAGGAGGTCACCCTCTGTGTCCAGAGAGTCACATGATTCAGCTGAAGGAACGAGGGGGGGGATGAGTATATAGAGAGAGACAACAGAGATGATGTTCTCTAAAGACACAGGGGCAGGGAGAGGCTGCCCTGATGGAGCGATACACTGCAGCACAACGCTCTGAGACAAGGACTTATTACAGCAGGCTTATTATATTCAACCACCAGTGATATCTACGCAGGCCTGCCTCAGCAGCCCATGGCAAACATGATCACATGACACAAAGAGAAGAGGACGAGGGAGCCTCGCCCATCCCACAGCTTAACTTTTACTCAGCCCTGCCCTGGAGTCCAAAGGTCCTCCTAGTCTCCGTTACACCACGAGCGTGACAGGCAGGTTTATTACCTTGGCGTATCGCTGTGGGTGCAACTTGATGTTCATTATTCTCAGAAGTGGTCGATTGTGGGAGTAAGAGGGGATTAGGTCACCTTGCCTTTATTGATCGAAGGCTGCTGAAGAAGAAGAGGAGGAATTTCTTGTTCAAATTTCTGCATTCTTTCATAAGTCTTTTCTCCCACTTGTTTGTCTTCACCCACCCCTCCAAGCCCCGCCGCGCGACCCTGCCGTTCACTCACCGCTCCTTTCCCCTCTCTCGCTCTGGCACCCGAGGGTCCCCTGAGTGGGCCTCTGCGAGCCCTGTCATTACCAGGGCAGGGAAGTGGGAGGGGGCGACGGGGGGAAAACAGGGCCAAAACAACAACAACAAACAACAACAACAAACACCACAACCTCCGAATAATCTGAATTCCTGCTGGGCTGCCAACCCATTGCTCTGCCTGAAACCCTCCGGCCAACCAATCGCTACGCAGAGGAGCACAAATACAAACCAATTACCGTTGCAGGCCTCCTTCTGCAGATTTTTTTTTTTTGTCCTCTCAAAAGCTGGTGCAGACAGGCCGCGAGGCCGGGCAAAGGCACGGGGGGGAACTCCCCTCTGGAGGTCATTAAGATCAAAGCAATAATACTGGGAAAGTCTACATTCAGATTCACCTGCAGCAAAGTAAATGGAGGGTATCTGTAACAGAGCCTGGTGTTTGTTGACAGTCTTCCCAAGATTAAGATCTCTCTGTAGAAACATTTAGAAAGTCACTGTAGCAGGAACGCAGCTTTGACTGACCAATGTGTGTCAGGTCACGTCATCAGGACTTACATAAAGGTGCGGTGAATGAGGGTTTGTTGTGACAATTGACAGTGTGTTTGTATCATAAAGGGGCATTGATTTTCTACTGTTGGGGGACTTTTAGGGACCGATATAAAAAGGAAAAGTCTAAATCTCTCTCAGAGGCTGACATATCCTGGCTTTTAGTTTTCAATTGAAACCCTGGTAAATGCCTGTGTCTTTTAAACTTCGCACCCCCAGTTTCTAACATAGACTTTGTTACACATTTGCCACCTCCAAGAACCAGACTTAGACTTAGACTAGTCTTTATTTACCAGGCAAGATTAAAAAGAAATAAAAAATCAGTATATAAATAATGTTATTGTACAGAGGACCACTCACTTTACGCTTCAAAGAAAAGCTGTGCTCATGTATAGGCCTTTTTCAAGGGATTTAAAATAAACTGTTTTAATTTATTTCTGAACCTATTTAAAACTTTATTTAAATTTTAGTTCTAAAGCTTTAAACAGGTTTTATTGCTATATTGTTACAGAAGTGGTTACTTTTGTGAATCTTATTATTACACGAAATAACTTTAATTCTTGTTATTACTTGTACATCTAAGAAATTTAAACTGATAAACTGACTCATAAGTGAATTGAAGCAGCTGATTTTCCTTTTCTTCCAGCTGGTTTATAGTCTATGCTCGTTTGTTACACTTTCTAATAAACTTCTTGTCGTCCAGGCTGAAGACTGATCCCGGTACTGATGATAAAAGAGATTTGATTATGAAGTCCTGACTGAGCCCTGGTGCCTATCAGTAGTACATGGTATGTGCTGACATGAGTGCAGCCTGGCCGATGAATGAGGACAATAAAACAGATAACAGAGAGACAGCAGGCCACGCAGCGCTTCAGCAGAGGTGCAGGAGGTGCGTGGGCCGAACCTCATCCGATCAATAGAGTATGTGGGTCACACTGCCCCTCACCTGTCCAGCTTTTATCCTTCAGTACTGCTCTGATTCACACTGCTGGCCATGAAAAACCAGTGTATCTGACTCTTTGTTCAAAATATTTTGAGGAGGCTTTGAGCACTAATTCATTCTTTTTATATATCTGATAGCAACATGCCAGTGAATACTTCACAAACGTAGCCAACTTTGTCCCAGATTTATCAGTATTATAACACTGACAAATTGGTCACATGTATGTGACGGGCACTGAGTAACAGCAGCCCCACTAGTCCATTTCTCAGGTTTATTTTTCAACCTTTAAAAAGTTTCACTCAGTACAAACCTTGACTGTAATGAGAAGGTTCACAATGTCACTGATTTACTTGGGAAATAGCAAAACAGCTTAACACACATCACTCATTAACCCATCAGGCACTGAAAGACTAACCACTTGTTATACTATTGACATCTGACAAGTTCTTCACCTCCAAGAATGTAATTTACAGGAATTGATACTGAGGCCCTGAGGCTCACAAAGATGGAAGCCACATCTCCTTGTCAAATCAAAATGTCAAATCTCATTGGACAATGACAGAAACTGTCAGTCTCTCTGCTGCTCCACTGAAAATGAAGTGATCTCATTAAAGTTTGCTGCGACTGAGAAAAGAAACGACAAAAGCACGGCACATTGCCGAATAGCCCGAGATGACAAACTGTGGAGAGACACCCAACAAACTCCTGTTGCTTTCGTGGCACATTAGCACCTCGAGACGTAAAATACAACACCGCAGACGGGAGTGAGAGAGGATCCTCTGAGAGAAGAATGAGAGTGGGTGTAGGAGGAGGAGAGGTCACACACCAAACACACACAAACATTACGAGGTGCTGGATTTCATTATCACAACACAGAGAGGCTCTTTTTTCCTGTTTTTTTTTTAATCATATCATCTCAAATGTACCCGGACCCAACATGTGGCCACACCCCTGCGTGTGGACACAAGGCACGTTGGTCAGCCAGACCCTTATCAGGAAGGAGAGGGAGTGAGAGAGAGAGAGAGAGAGGCAGCTGAGAACTACTGTTCAGGGCACTGACTTATGTAACTGTCTTAATGAGCCTCATATGCCTGTTGTTTTGGTCTTATCACTGCTGGGATCCCATGGTACACTATGAGCATAGTACACAGAATGCTCTTTGACCCAAAGTCACAAGACCGCACTAAAAAAACCCACAACTGTTAATTGCCGTGCAACCACTTCAGAGGACGCTCATTCAGCAGGAAAACAGTATCCAAATGTTGGCTTCAAAAGGTGGCCCTCCGCTCTGAACCAGCTATTACTGCTCACAGTTACAGTCAGTATCACCATTTAATCACTAATTTAAGGGAGAATCAGTGAGAGCCCAAGAAGAGCTGAAATAAATTTGATTTGTGTTGACAAGATTTTGGCTCTCGAGCGCTGTGGCACTTCTGCTGCTGCTCAGATGGAAAATATTACATAATGCACAGATGCTGCTCACTCTTGACGAGCGACGCATCAGCACAAGGGCAGAGGGCGGCACAGGAGCTCAGGTGTTCGTCCCAAGGAGAGACAGCGGGGGATTTGCATGAGCTGTTTTCCCTTTCAAACATCCTCTGCGGCGAGCTGCCCAACCTGGCCTGAGCTGGACCGATTCCACTGCCTCTCAGTCAAATGAGGAAGGAACTGGAAGTTCACGGAAGAAGCCAGGCTCGTAATGCTGCGAGCCACCTGCTTGAAACCAGTCAGATTTGCATGATTGATCAGTCCCCATTCTCCAAAGTCACACTTTGATATATATTACATAATAAATCAAGGAACAATCGCACAGTGTTTTCAGCATGTTGTTGTACTAGCTACTTTGCGAGGCAGAGGTCCTGGAATGTAACTAATGAAAAGCGTCATGCGGAAAAACCAGGATGCCCTGTGAGCAGATGTTTTAAGCTCAAATGGTCAAATTAGGCTAAACTGTACTCAAGGCAAAAGCGTCACAGTTTTCTCACAAAAATTCTTGAATTACTCCAAATCCCAAAACCTCTGAGTCATTTCTTTCTCATTCAAGGCATTCCTCTGATGAAGGGAAACAGCCTCTCTCGCCACAGAGAGAAAAAACACACTCTAATGTGCCGCCACTTTTCATCCTTCATGAACAAAACTCTCCCTCGGAAACAGTATTTGGTATTTGTGAGATAATGCCATGAAACACAAGCTCAGCAGCTGAACTCGGTGGTAACCAGTGAGTCCAGGTCGTTCGCCGCTGTTGTCAAGCTTGCTTTAAGCAGCTTCCCTGCACACTGGGCAGCTCTCAGTCTCCTGGCAAAGCAAACGAGATAACCAGTTATCTCTTTCTCTCTCTCCCCCTCTCTCTCTTTTGACAGGCAAAGCTATTTCACACTCACGGCCTGGCTGCCAGCTACCAGGGGGAGAAATGTAGCACTTCACCGCAAAGGGCAGTGATAATGTGATAAGTACCTGAGCCAGTAAATGAAAGGATGGTCCAGAGCAGCAGCAGCTAATAATGCACACAGATAATATATGAGGAAAACAGAAAATCTATCACCTGGCCTGCAGCACATGATGTGCCAAAGAGGTGCTGGTGGCTGTGTGACTGCACTCAGGAAGTAGTTTCTCAGTAACTTGGCTTGCAAAAGGTCACCCTGAACCAGTTTGTCCCAGGTGCAGACAGCAATATCTGGACAGGAAGGGGTCTTAACATTATTCCACACACACACACACACACTCACAGCATTGGGTTTGAGGACAGATTTCCTTTATTATCATGTTTTTCAACCAGGAACTTTCTTCCTCTGCCCTCTCAGAAATCTGTTACACAACCTCAGACACGCTTGCCTCATTTCCCATCAAGCTGGACTTCCAGTTTCTCTCTAAAAGCGCAAGACAGAGTCGCAGACACCAAAAGACGACAAAGTTCCCCATTAATTAGAAAACAGCACGCGGGTGACTGCGCGCGCCTCACCCAATGACAACAACCGGAGTTTCACCATAAATAAAACAGAATAACGAGCCACCGCCTTTAATGTGAGCTCTACTGTCACTTCACTGATGGTAAAATAAGAAAAAACAGCCCTGACATAATGGCAGCCCTCGGATCAGAGAGTGGGGGGGCGCACCTGCAGTGCCTCACCTGTCGCAACAGCTGGACACTTGGAAACGTGCGTAATGTGCGTAAAGCGACGCGGAGTTCACATCTGTTTTTCTTTTCACGCGAAAAAAAAAACAAAAAAAAAAGGTTTGAAAACACATTAAACTCACAAGCTCTGTTCCTCTTCTTCTTCCTCCTCCTCCTCCTGTTCCTGAGTGCTGGTGTAGAGACACTGAACTGCAGTCCTCTCAGAATAAAAGAGCCTCCGTCCTCCAGCAGCCGGTCCCCAAAACACGCCAATCAAACGGCTGTTCTGAGGAGGCTGTGTGTGCTGTGTGTTCCCACCACAGGCTGACTGTGTCCAACTGAGGAAACACTCCTCCAGCGAGAGGAGAACAGCCCCGCGCGTGTGTGTATGTGTGTCCCTGCCCTGCCTCTTTACATGGCACTCGGTGCGCCACTGGACGCAAAAAAAAGGAAAGAAAAAAAAAAAGAAAGAAAGAAAAGTGGCCCCTGCGCGCCCCCTGCAGGCCTAATAGAGTCGTTTCATTTCACATGTCAGCTTTTCCTTGTATAATATGAGAGTTTTGGCACCCCTGTGATAGTAATATACAGTAATGTGTGGTGGAGGCTTAGACAAGGGAAAACAAACTACTTAATTGTGTGTCACATTTTATTTTATTTTATTCTACACTCAACAAAAATATAAACGCACAAACTTGAAATGGTGAACAAAAATGGAACGTCATGAAGTGCTCAGATTCTTGATGTTTATGGAATGATTTGTTTTGCTCAGACCCAGTAGTCCAGTGTCACTTGGCCACTCCTATTGACTGCAATCTCAGATGGAGTATTTCAGCTCACGAGAGTCATGGAGCACGGGAGAGTGGTGGTCAATATGCGTGACCAGTACACAGACACAACTTATGGTCTGGTCAATAAAAGGGCTTTTGTCACGTGTCAATATGCCACAGATGTCACAAATCATGAGGGAAAATTGCCGGGTTGAGCATTACAGCTGTGGCAACACAACTGAATGTGCATCATTCCGCCGTCAGCCGCCTGTGGACTCGTTTAAGAGAGACTGGAACGACAGTGAACAACACTTGTGCTGGACACTTCCACGCTGGAGGACCGTGCTGTTCAGTGACGAGTCTCGGTTCCAGCTGTACCACGCTGATGGCAGACTCCGTGTTTGGCGTTGCATTGGTGAGCGTTACGCTGACGCCAATGTTCTGCGACAGGTGGCTCATGGTGGTGATGTGATGGTGTGAACTCCATCATCTGACCTTCAAACAAGATAATACCCACCCACACATTGCCAGGATATGCAGGGACTACCATGAACAGGAGGTAGTCCTGTCCTCAACTGGCTGCCGTATTCACCAGACATGTCACCTATCGAACACCTTTGGGATGTTCTGGATTAGGTTATTGTTATTGATAAGTTTGTTCGACCCCAGTTGTGTTCTGCCATTACTCCAGGACTTTTGTTTTGAAATTGATGCTAACACTCGCAAATTAAAGCCACTTTATTGATAAAGTTATGTTCTTCTTGGATAGTTACTCTATTTTGTCAGATAACAATAACTACAAGTTTTTCTTCGTGCGTTTATATTTTTGTTGATTGTACTTTACATTAAACAGCACAATGAAGGTTTCAGCAACATGGCCAGGATGGGAGGGCCAGCTGTGATCGTTGGATCCAGGACTGCCACTGCTGTCCCTGAGGGTGTAGAGTAAAAGGACGTAACATCCCGGCTGTGAATTTTACTCTGTTCCTCCACTGCTCACAGAAATGCGAGTTCACGATGAAGCAGTAATGTAACACCTGTGGGATGGAGAGATGGGCGTTTAAGATGATCGTATCGATGCACAACACGTGGAACAGTCACAAAACGTTGATCTCACCTGACTGTCAGCATTTGAGACAAATATTTCACTTCTGAGCGAAAGCAAAAAGAGAAGGCAGCAGAGTGGAAGCAAGTCAGATTAGTAGTGAAAGCCATCACCTTTCTGAATCTTACTAATGAAAGAGTCCGCGATGGCTGCTTTTGACTGTTGCTTATAGGGAAGCAGAGCAAACGTGGCATCAGCAGACAAAATTATTTAACAGTGTTCAGCACTTACAAATACAGGCAGTGGCAATGAGTCCAGCTTTAGTATTGCCATCTGTGGTGACTGCTGCCGATGTGGTGGCTGGTAATGATAGCAGAGGAGAGAAGAAAAACTCCACTCAGATGTCAGTTTAAAAACAGTGAGCAGTACGATGTAGTATCTGCAGAAAAAGCTCACCTGTGGTAAAGTCACAAATGTTGTTGTGCTCTAGTTGAGAAAACAAACAAATGTGACACAAAGTGTTATTAGACAGAGAGGCAAGTTTTGAACTTCAGAAAATATATAATACAAATGGGTATAGATGTAAAACAAGAATAAATATGAACCTAAATCTAGTGTGGCATTTCTAATTTGATCTGTGATGGTTGCTGCTCATTTAAAGTGAGCAGCTACAACAGGGGCTGTGACTTTTAGCATAATGCAGTGATGGGATTTCCCCCTAACGTAAATCTATAAACAAACAGTACCCACAGCTGGAGTGAAGAGCTCTCGTGTGCAAAGGAAGCAGCAGAAAACGTAGGTTTTAAAATCTGTGTGAATGATTGCAAGGAAATCACAATCTCGAAAATATATAAAAAGTCAAAGCAAATACCTGTGCATTTTTCAGTCAGAAGGTAACTGACTGTATTTTCAAATTCACAGTCGCCTTCTTTATCGGTGGAAACGAAGGCCCGTCCACTGTGCTGGCAGACAGTCCAGAGAGGCGGCGCACCCGTACAGTCCGCCAAATTGGTGCCCTCAGTGACCAAACTGTCATTGCAAAACACTTTCATCACATCCTTGGCACATCCTGGATCCGTGCAGAAAAACACCCTCTTGTTGCTTCCACCTGCAACATCGTACAATATATTTACAAATTGTCACGCACTTTTCCTCGCGGTGAGAGCGGCGTGAACATGTCAGCACATGCCTTGAATTGCTGTAACTGAAGAGCTCTGAGTGGGTCCTGGATCACACAGCAGCAGAAAAATGAAGGTCAGCTCTGTCAAGACAAAAAAAAAAAAATCTTAGTGAAAGCTCTTTGTACTCAAGGCTCTGTGTATTAAAGTGGTCAAAGACCCACCTTTCATGTTAGAGATCTGAGCTGAGAAGGCTTCCTGGATATCAAAACATGTTGTTGCTGACTGACACTGTTGCGCACTGGAAGACTTTATCCTCACACTTCCTGTCTCCGCCCTGATACCCTACTGAGGCACATTTTCTGCCTTCCGAGCTACTTCAGCTACAATACTATCAGCACGTCACCTCCTCCACCAGCCGTCTTCAGCTATCCTGACAAACATGTACCGTCTTCTTGTGCACATTAGTGACTCATCCGACTTCAGCAACTGTCACACTTTCGTTTCGATTTTTGGTTTCAGTTCTAAGTTTGGGATGTAGTAAATAAACAAGTAAGTAAATAAATGAATAAAGAAGGAAGTAAACAAATGTGTTAAAAAAAAACATCTGGATAATTTACCTTTTCAACAAGCGCAAAAGTTTGCAAAAGTTTAAATGTCATTCATCTGTGCAGAACCAATCAAAAGCTGGCTTGATGCAGAGCTGCTGTTTCAATTGGATTTGATTGGTTTGTGCTCAGAGATGCGGTACAGTAGCCAGTAAGGACAACGTTTGAGAAAATGCACAGAAAAAGACCAAAGTAGGCATAAAAGCATTTCAAAAGCCAGAATTATTTAACTTTAAATTATTAATCTTAAATTATTTAAGGTCATACAATGGAAGGATACATCCAGATGAAAATAAATACACAAGAAACGTTGAAATCGATTAATTATTTCACGCCCAGTTTTGAGACTATTTGCGTCACACACACCAAAATGTGCGCAAAACTGCAAATTTAATCTTCAGAAACTGAAGTCTTCATACAGTTATCTAATCACACACTGTCTCTGTTCAAAAAGATAAAAAACATTTTCTAGATAAAACATTTTCGCAGTCATGTTTTCCATGTGACCACTGTGTAAAAAGCAAAGCTGTGTGTGGACAAAAAAACAAACACAATTAGCATTTAATGTTAATGAGGCCACCTGCTGTCTTGCAACATGGCTGACCACTGAATGAATCACTAAAAAAAAAAAACTGTGGGAAAAAAAACTCATTTCATTTCACAGGATTTTCTATATGATGTGCTTCTTTTGTCAGGTGGGGTGAGGGGTGAGGAGGGGGGGCAGTCAGTTTTTCAGGCTAATCAAAGACACCACCCATTAATACACTCAGTCAGTGGGGAGGAGTGGCTGCAGGATGATGCTCCCATCTTCAGTACATCACGTGATGCTGCTGCTTCCTAATTTGGGGGGGGGGGGGTGTCATGTGATGTTGTGATGCTTGACTTAACACTGGCAGGTGCCAGACTAAAGTCGTCTGAGATGGCCCGCAGTGGCCACAAAAAGCTCCCTAATCTTTTTCCAAGAAGAAGAAAAAGAAGACCAAGACTCGCACTCACCTGCCACACAGCCCAGCATGCCTCTGACGTCAGCTGCACCCCATCCAGGTGCCGACTCTCCTCCAGGACGGCCGTCAGCCAGCAGCTGTCGCACACAGTCCAAACAAACAGCAGAGGTGTGACTTCCTGTGTGAGAAACTTTAAGGGCTGTTTTTCAGACTTGCGCATCACGCGCGTCACGTGAAGTGTAACCTTCTGCTTGAGGTGAAGTTTCCACAGTGAAACATCTCCTGAGGGGCCCGTGCAGCTGTTCGTGCCTGGTCGTTCCTCCCCGGAGATGGAGTGATAAAGAAACCCGTTTTTGATAACTCTCGGTTCTCACCTGGGGAGTTCACGGTGCTCACGCGAGCGTCTGCGTCCCGCGCGCTCTTACGCCTTTTGATCATCAGCGGGTCCGTCTGGTGTGAGTGACTTCCGTGTCTCATGTGACGTAAACACATTACGTAAGTGATGTCGATGCATGTATTATTATTATTATTATTATCATTATTATTATTGTTGTTGTTGTTGTTGTTGTTAGTTGTGGTAGTAGTTGTAGTAGTGTAAGGCCCAAGCAAAATAATCAGCATTAAACAGGGATGTCATTTGTCAAATTTTGACCAGTACAGTCATGGAAATATTTCATTGTCTGAAACCGAAAACATAACCAGGACCATCCCAGGCATGTGTCCTGCAGGAGCCCCAGATTCTTCCCCTCAGCAATGATGTGAAGTTACAAAGAGGCCAAATTTAGTTGTTATAGATTCTCCCTGCAGATGGCTGCAGGCCAAAGGAGCTGCTAAATCAGAGCTTTTCCACCCAGCTCAGTGCAGACTTAAAGAACTTTTAATTTAATTATTATTTATCTTGGATTATATATATTTTTTATTTCCTCTATATTCTATATTTATTATCGTCTCTTGTCTTACTCTCCTTGCATTTCTGACTTTTCTTCCTCTGTGTGTATGTTTTGCTGCTGTTGCGCCGTAAATTTCCCCATTGTGGGACAAATAAAGGAATCTTGAATCTTGAATAAAAATAAGCCCAGAGAGCGTGCAGCTGAGCTGTTAGCGCATTTAAACATGCACGCAGTTGAAGAGAAAAAGTGATATTTTGGGATGGCATCAACAGCCTTACTTAACTATAATGAAAAAATGCTGAAGAACTGTCGAGAGCGAGCCAAAACAACCTGAGAAACTAAAACACTGAGCTGAAGGATCCATACAGCTGAGGGGAACTGCAAAGTTTGCGGATGACTCACTGCTCTAAGTCATACCTTTCGTTCAGTCATTGCTAGAATAAAGATATGAATCTGAACATCTGTGAGGAAATTACAAGTGATCCAAATAAACAGAGTAGAGTGATAAAGTAAGTGTCACAATGAGTAATTTTATTTAAATCCCTCCCAGGTTGGGAGTTAAAGCTGCAGTATTTCACATCGAGAAATGATTCATTCATTGTTTTTCCCCATATGAATTTTCTGTGAACTGTCACAGACTCACAACATGAGTCTGAAAATAAGTCACTCAAAACAATTGTGGACACATTATGAACAAGCACATTTACACTGAAGGCCTTCAGCTGTAATGTACGCTGAATACAGCTTCGGTAAATTGCTAAAGGTCACTGTTATAGCACGTCTGGATTGGAGGATTTGACTGTTTTGGCTGGTTGATGGCTGTTTTTTTTTAACTCTGCCACCTCGCAGCTACAAGGTCTACATTAAGAAACAGCCAGCTGTCTGTTTGTAGTTTGCATCATGTGCTGTTCAGCTGACAGGATATTGCAGATGTGTGGACCTCGAACACAAATTAGTCTCACAAGTTGTGATTCGATGGTGAGAGTTTAATAAGGAGGCTTAGTCATGCATTTGGAAATACATGAAACTGGTCACGGTGCAGTATCAAAGGATTCGCCTGAAACATGAAGACATACAGTCATATGTTGAAGCTACAGTTTTCATATTTGAAATGCTTTCATCAGTTATAGTGCTGCATCATTTAAAGCTCATAGTTGAGTGTTTTTCAACATCATAATGAAGTCTGATATTTTTTTTTTGGCAGCAGTTGATGACAATCTGGACCAAAAGCATTTCGGATGATGATGTAAAAACATCACTGTATGTTTTTGCATACCAGTGAACAGTACAACACATTGGTTGTGTTAACTTTATTTGGTCACTTGGTGGAGCCAAATATGTACTTTTATTTTCTGTATTCTGCAGAAAATAAATCATTTGTATTACTCAGCATTATTTAATGTTATTCTTCAATATATTTATAATCCTGGCTTGTAAAAGTTTTGTAATTTATCATAAGAAAAATACCTCTTTATTGCTTCCAAATATATATATATATTTTTCTGTTAACCAGCACTTGTGCACCTTCAGTAAGAACTGTTCTGATAAATAACTCATCTAAATGATTGTGTGCTTTGGGCCGGCAGTAGCTCAGTCCGTGGGACTTGGCTTGGGGACCAGAGGGTCGACGGTTCAAGTCCCCCCCATGGACCAGTCTACATGGAGGTGGACTGGTAGCTGGAGAGGTGCCAGTTCACCTCCTGAGCACTGCTGAGGTGCC
>JBAJHX010000076.1:11725132-11743225 GCA_037176925.1 Amniataba percoides
GGCACGTCCGATCAATGCCGATACCACGTGTATCGGCCGATACCGATCGGGTCACCGATCAATCGGAGCACCTCTATTATAAATAGATCCTATCATGACTCAGTTGATGATTGTGATAATGTAGTCCAAGTGCTGGACTATTCGACCCATTGACTAAATACACTGGTTATTCCACAGGGATCTCAGAAGCAATATCATGTTGCTTTCATTACAACTCCAATGAAAGACATGATCTTTTATAATGAGATGCTTCAGACAATTTGAGTCAGGGAGTTTGACCCCCAGACAGACAGGGAATTTAGAATTAAATTTGGTTTTAATTGTATCACAGTAAAACCAAAATAATTATACTCTTATTTATTTATTAATTAATTATGTGAGAGTCCCCCAACTTGGATATAATCACTGAAGCAAATCATTGAGTTATCATTTCATAAAATGTCTGGTAATAGACCATTACAGGAATGAAGTGGAACCTGCCATATGGCCTCATGTCCTCTGTGCCCTCTACTCTGCAGCATTCCAGTCAAGGGTTTATCCAAGTTTTAGACCAGCAAGCTCTACAGTAAGTACTGGGCCTCCCTGTGACAGTCTGATTCCTAACCAGGATTAACAAGACTACGCGTCTGAAGCCCTGCTAGTGGACATGAGAGGTTGCAGTCGTCATTACATCCCACACAACTGTTTACAACACTCAGCATGCTGAAGAAATACTAAGAACTTCTTCGAGCCTTATCAGCACCTGGTCAACAAAACATCCTCCTGATTGTACTGTTACAGGAAATGCCATGAGATTATTAAAATCAGCAACGTTTTCTCATTAGGAGCTTAACATTTGTCTTTCTCCCAATAAGATTATGAGAAATTTTGCATTCAAGATTTGCAGTTAGGCCTGAAGGTAGAACAAAAGGATCTATTGAAAGTGCCAAATGAGGTGACATCATGGTAGTCCACCTGGCTCAATGGTAATAGTAGTGGAAAGGTCAAAAGTTCACTTCACACGTTAGGATTAATCTGCTGGGACCAAGGATATGCATAGCAAATTGCCTATCAACCAATTGGTTTCAGCGACAATGTCACTTTGACCAAACATGGTGCAGACGGGCGCTGAGGAGGATTACCAAATCAATTATGAATCATGAGTACCATAAATGTCATGCCAAATTTAATGGCAATCTTAATCTGTTTTTGATGGAAAATGAACATCCTCAGGCCCAAGATTACTGGACATTAAGAAGAAAGAGTAAGTCTGATGCTATCTTATACAGGTTTATAGGTGAAACATTGCTATATTTAGTCTATTTAACTTCATTTAGTCTTGATGATGTCTGAGCCTCCTCCATACAACTCCTACTCTCAAAATCCAGCTGGATCAGGAATCCCATGCTACACCAGTATGATTACCTTGAGGAGAGCTGAGCAAATTACCAGTGAAATAACCACCACACAAGTGCCAGCTCTCGTGAGTACAGAAAAGCATGCAGGAGGGTTGTTACTTAAAATGACATCAGCCTTGCAATGATGTAAACACACAACCAGAGCTGCTATAATCTTACTTGAAGTAAACCTTAGAAATTTACGGCAATTGTAATAAGTACTACTAGACTGTTGTGACTGTTGTTCAAGGAAATACAAAGAGCACAGGAAAACACTTTTCAAAAACTGTGCTTTTTGGCTTTTCTCTAGGGAATTTACCTCATTGTGATAATTCGTTTTATGTCACAGTTCACCAACAAAAACTAGCACAACCTGGTTATATCTGCAACTGTCTTGATGAAGGGAGGTTGTGATCAGTAACACCAGAAGAAACTATTAAACGTCTGTCTCACTAAGAATGAAGTAATCACCTCGTGTCTTTTGCCCTGTGTGTTACCCAGAGACAGTGGCATGGGGCTTTAAAAAGCAGAGCTAACAAGGATTAGCATCCAATTTTAACACCTGACTGTAATCCTGCCCTCACACAGTCCTTGCTAAGCCTGTGCTAGCCATGCTAATGGAAGGAAAGTGATTTGCAGACGGCCTGTCTTTTTTCTTCGTAAGTGTTACCTAACAGCTTGGCTCGTGACACATGCAGTCGATGACAGGACTCTCGCAGAGGAGGGGGAGCAATAGATTAGTTCATCATTACTTACTGTTGGGGTGAAGCTGGAGAATTATTTACTGAAAAAGTGCTTACTGTCAGATAAATCAGTTCTGTCACTGTACCAGTTTTTGGGCAACTCTGCTTTTTCTGATTTTGATGCAGGCTGCACGTTAAACAGAATCATATTCATATGCTGCTGTGAGTATCTAGATTATCTAGCAAGACAAAACAATTAAACAGATAGTGCTTTTTATACAACACCTCTATCCCATTTTAATGCATCATAAATCAAATACCAAAAGGAAAAACACTGAATCTGTCACTTTGGGTTGATCATTATCTATCACTTATTGTGCTGTCTGTCATTTTCTCCTAAGATTCAG
Organism: Amniataba percoides; assembly: GCA_037176925.1. Taxonomy (NCBI): domain Eukaryota; kingdom Metazoa; phylum Chordata; class Actinopteri; order Centrarchiformes; family Terapontidae; genus Amniataba; species Amniataba percoides. The sequence goes on from JBAJHX010000076.1 coordinate 11,727,599, forward strand.
TATCTATAATCATCTTTTGTGAAGCTATACCTTTGCAATCACCATGAACCTATTAGATAACAGTGTGCATGATCAGGCCATTTGCTACAAACACAGCTCTGTCCAAACTGTGACAAAAAGGAGCATTTAATTTACCTCTATCAAACATTTAGGAGAAGCCATTGCTGTTGTATCAGCCACTTCAGCTGATTAAAACGTCATTCATTTCGTTTAAATTTAGATCTACTCTGACTTCACACTGCAGGCCAGTAATCACAGGCCTTTATTTAGCGTGCATGGGCGGCTCACAATGGGAAACTGACATAAAGTGGGGTAGAAATCACATTCTCCTACAAATAAGAAACTGATCATGAGACTTTTGAAAGTTATTCAACAGATCTGTGGTATTGTTTGGTCATAACCTTTTCAGATCAGTACACGGTTATATATGGCAGCTTCCCCATATTACATGAAGTAAGAACTTCCTGTTTGGTAGTGATCCATAAAAGTTTAGACTTCATTTTGTTCTCAACTCAAGTGTTATATAATTTGATGTAGTAATTTATTTTATCAGCAAACCAGACCAAAATTCACTTACAGTACAATAATGTTTGAATGACTGAATTAGTCTTTTTCAAACATTAGTCTATTTTCATTCTCTACACTCCTCCACTAGCTGGCATAGTGGTCATTATGTTGTTGCTGCTTGTTCTGTAAAAAAGATGTCTCAGCAAACATAACAGCACCCTCTGTGACATTTTTACAGAAATGTGCATCATGCTTCAAGCCAGTGGGCTCACCATTCAAAATAAGAAAAGATGTGGTTTAAGATTGAAAATTACACATCTCTGAGATTTACTGCTGAAAAGTCCAAACTGCTAAAAAAATGCCAGCTGTAACTTCAAAACAAAAAAACAAGTCCCTGCCCTCATTTAATGTCCACTCCTAATTTTAAAACAACCAATGTTTGTTACTATGAAACACATTTTTTATTTGCTGGTATAAGATCTATTTGGAAACAGACAGTTAACAAGCTAATGAGATTCCTCTGCAGCACCACACACACTGACATGGAGTTTGTTTACTAAAAGCACCAGAAAAAATAGGTGTGAATGACATCGGCCAGCATTTTTAGAACAGGGACAAATAACCTCTTTCACGAAGTGTAAATTACAGCAGGGGATAAATATTACATGCAATAGTGACCTACAGTTTTTGATGCATATTTGATCCTCAACTCACGTTCACTGCCTCAAAATGATGCCCATGTATCATGGACTATGAATGCTTATGTAATTCAAGGCTGATTCAGTAAAAGTGAACACGTTTATATTGTACTAGTCAAACAAAAGGCCTGCAGTTGTAAAGCAGAGGATGGATGAACAATATGAAAGACAAGAAATAAGAGATATCGCATGAAATAGATGGATGGAGGCTTTCGTGTGCCAGCTGCAGAGCTGTAGGGATTCATCCCTCCATCACTGGCCTTACCCCTGATGATGTCATCAATTAAAGGGACATGAAACTAAAACAGTCATCAATTCTGTTTCTTCGCTACGCTCAGCTCAACAGAAATGGATCAGTCCAATCATGGGTGGGTGCGAACGTACGCATGCACCCACCCGTACAGAGGCGCAATCCACACGCGGGTGCAGGCTAAAATGGCAATGTGGTGTGAGCAGATACACAGCGGAGTCATACGGTGCTGCGAGTGTGTATGCAAGTGTGTGTCTGAGTCTATGTGCGTGTGTGTGAGTCTATGTGTGCTTGTGTTTCAGAGTACACCATACAAAGAGAATTTATACAAGTGAGCCAGCTGGGCACATAAGCCCTCCTGCACAATAAATCCAAATAATCCTTTACGATGGGAAGCGGGAAAAGGGGGGTTGGAGGGTACTCAGACATATGCACACACACACACACACATTCACAAAAGGTACACACGGTTCAATTAGCCTCGCCATTGTGCCTCTGTAGTAGACATTCAGTGGCTGTGTCCTTTTCCTAAGAATAACATGCAAGTCACCGGAATGTGTGCACTCAAAACAGCATGGCAGTATATGACATTTGAACCTCCCAAACACACACACACACACACACACACGCACACAGCAGATGAAGCTCTGTAGGACAAGGACATGAAGGGGGATTACACGGAATTACACCAAAAAAAAAAAAAAGGGACAGCATGACAAAAAATAAAAAACATCTTACCTTCCATCATGGTTGCAGATTTGCATTCCTCTATCTCCAAGGAGCCTGAAATGAAAGCAGGAGGTGTGGAGAGGAGGGGGAGAGGAGAAGAAGCCCCCGGTTACCACAGAGACACAGTAGAATTGATGGGCAACAGAGCAGCCGTGTGCATGTGGCTAACGCCCTGGCTAACTGTGAGCCTCCGACACCACCAGACGTCGCCTGTCAACTAGCCCGTGAGGTAGAGAGAGAGAGATACAGAGAGAGAGAGAGAGAGAGAGGAGAAAGAGGAGGGGTAGGGGCCTGCCAAGGCTAGATGCCGATCAGAGCTGGGGCTTATGCCATGGATGCTGCTGCTGCTGCTTCTACTGCGGCTCTAACCTACACGTTCAGCTGAGGATGCTCAGAGGTGGGGGAACAGCTAAGAGGAGGAAAAAAATAAATAAAAGAGACACGGAGAGAGAGAGAGAGAGAAAGAGGGAGGGAGGGAGGCGGAGAGACTGAGAGGGAGGGGTGTGCATGTATGTGTGTTTGGCAGGGGGAGGAGGAGGGGTGGGGTAGTTTTGAGGAGGGGCGGAGGCAGTTTGCTGAGGTCAGAGATAGCCTCAGCCAATCCCTGCAGCTCTTTGTGGAGTCACATGGCTTACAGCTTGAATCTCCTGACACCGTGGCCCAAGAGGACGCTACATTAGTAACCTCTTGCGTGACAAATAATTGTGTACATACACCGAATACATGTTTACACACCCAAATAGAGCCATCGAAAAAGCCAGCAGACCTGTACAGAGTAAATACAGGGGACACACAAATATGCTAAATACACACACAAACACACACACCCCTCCCCTTCAGTATACCCTACCTTATGTCAGTGCAGTGTGCCGAGCCTGCCCCGCGGTGAATGACATTAATTGTTTGCTCGCTGAGAGAGTAACGTGCGGGTGTGAGCCAAGTGACAACCCATGTTGAGGGGACACACACACACACACACTCTCTATGACAGCACACCACTGCACAAAATATTTGCCCTGCACGGGGACTATTCCTGTAGTAGCTGCTTGTGTGTCCCTGCCTGCCTGTGTCCCGCCCCCAACCTCTTGGAATAAGGTGTGGTCTGACTCTCTTTCTCTCCTCCTCTCCCCCTTACTCCCCCCCTTTTCTGTCCCCGCGGTTTCCCCTGCACCGGGACGAGGATCGATCAACGTGACGCTATGGCAACGCAGGCTACGGCTGCAGCCAACAAGCAGGGAGGGCCGATGACAGGAACAGCCCCCGGAGAGGGGTGTGCGCTTGTGTTTGTGCGTGTGCTGATTAATTATCTATGAGAGGGTGGGGAGAGAGAGCGAGAGAGAGAGAGAGGAGGAGGAGAGGGGGTGAATGTTTATGTGAACAAACTAAAGAGCAGAGGAGACTGACAATTAGGCAAACCTACAAAACAACAACAACGGATGACACAGTAGAGTGATACTTTCCCAGATTTTGAAGGAATGAATACAGCAGGTGATTTGACGCTATTGTTATTACTATCAGTGCTTGGATTATTATTGGAATAAACACTGAGCATCAGTACAATGTTTACTAAGTTTGGAGGTCATATCGTTAGCCATGAAGTTCACATGAGACAAAAAAACATGAATTTACACACTTTAAATAACACATTTCACAAATATATTCAAATTTGTGTCATAAGTTGGTTAAAGTGTTTCATGTTTTAATGTAACATCTTAAAAGAATTATAAGCAAAAGGACAGCACCATAAATAAGTATAATGATGCTGATAATTAAAGAACAGAGCAACAAGATGGATAAGATGAGAATAAACAAATGACCAACTTTAAATAATTTATCCAAGCTTAGTCAATGTTTTGTATTTTTAAAAATCAGGAATCTTACTGTACAGGGGTTATTTTTCAGAAAGTCTGCATATTACCTAAGTATTTATTTCTTTTTCCCTGTATCTATCTGTCATGCTTTAACAAGAGCCAGCCTCTCCATGCCAAATGAATTCTCCCAAGTCACGGTAAAGCCCATGTGATGGTCACTCCTTACCTACAGTAGCAGTAGGGATGGCAGTAGCTCAGTTCGTGGGGACTTGGCTTGGGGACCAGAGGGTTGCCGGTTCAAGTCCCCACCATGGACCAGTCTACATGGAGGTGGACTGGTGGACTGGTAGCTGGAGAGGTGCCAGTTCACCTCCTGAGCACTGCCGAGGTGCCCCTGAGCAAGGCACCGAACCCCAAACCTGCTCGGGGCGCTCTGAAGGGGCAGCCCCCTCACTCTGGCATCTCTCTGCCAGTTGCATGTGCATGTGTGTGCCTTCTATATATATGTATATGTAAAATGTGTGTACAGTAAACAGAGTGAAAATTGTTAATTTCCCCAAGTGGGATTAATAAAGGATTCTTCTTCTTCTTCTTCTAAAGCCTTAAAGGGTTCTTATTAATGTCATAATAACCATTAGCGCTCCCGAATCTCAATGTCAAAAGCTTAAAAAAACTAGCAGTGTTTTTCTTTTTGCTCCCACAGGTCAAGAATTTATTTCCACTTCCAAAACGAACCCACAGAGTCACTTGATAATTTTAAACATTCTTTTATTAACTCTTTTAAACACTACTAACTCATTTAGAAACAGTTCCTCTATTCCATTTTAACAGTCCAGATACAAATGAACACAGGGAGGAAAAAAAAGAAACACAGTATGTACACAATAAACCACAACAGCACTCTGTGTTGAGGGAGGAGCAGTCAAGGCAAAGCAGACATCAGTCAAACATATTTAACTTCATACTCTGAGCCAGTACCTTGAAAAATAAGTGTCTCATACAAACTTGTATAAAAAAATAATAGTTAAGCCAATATCTGAGGACTACTTAAGCGTGTTATGTACCTAGTACAAAATTAAATAACAATAAAATAATAGTAAATATTGGCATAAAGACATAATGTGACTACACAAATAGATTTATAAATAAAAACAAATATGGAGGAAACTGTACTTTTTTATAATATGAAAAATAGAAACAAAGTATAATATTTAGCATGTGTAGGGTTTAAAGAGAAATCCTTACGTTCACATTGTTCAGCCACACAATCCATTCACTTTTCTAACTGAACCACCAGGGGGCAGCACAACCACGCTCACTTTCTACATCAAAGCAGGAACAAAAGGGGAAAGTATGAATGGGAACCCACAGCCCGGCTTATCTTCTCAGCAGCAGAGGGCTATTTTAACACTGATTATCAGGAACCACAGGGAGCACATCATCGCACCTTCTATTTAAGCTCACTGCTAAAGGCCTCGGTATGCTTCAAATGAAGTGCTCCAACAGTGCCTCCACCCCAGGTCCTCCATCACAGAGATTTTTTTGGGGGGGGATTGGGATTTCAGAAGCTGTTCAACCACAAGAGAAACACTAACCAATGTGTTAATTCACCCGAAACATATACCGAAGCCTTGAGTGTGTCCAAGATAAACAACAAAGAAGTGTTGCTTCCTGCTTAAGAAAAATCACGAAACTTTATATAACACAAACGAAAAACAAACAAAACAAACAAACAAACAAAAAACTCAGTTACATCTTTAAATTGCAGCCAGTGCACGTATTTTCTTACACATCACAATTAACAAAACCTTCAGGAGGCATTAAGTGAGAGATACTCAAGTATCGTACAAAAGGAAGGAGACGAAACAAAACTACAAGTAACAGCTAGCTTAATGATAAAACAACAGTGTTGTGGGCAGTTCCTCGTACAAAGAGTGCTGGTTTATTGAACCAGCAAAAGTAATGTTTCTGTTGAGTTAGCCAACCAGCAGCTAACTTTGTAGCTTCAGTGAAAAAAAAAACCTGTTGAAGCAGCAGGGGGGAACAAACAACCCCAACATCTCCATTTTTAGGCTCACAGAATGTTTAACGGGTCGAAATGCTTCAGAGGAGAAAAAGCACCCTGGTACCCTTTCGCTCTTACTTTGAGGGTCTGTAGCATTTCATTTTTTTTTATATTTTAAAAAGACTACAAAGTCATACAAAGATGAAAAAAACAACAGCTGTCCTGAAATATACAGCACAAAGAGCAAGAGGGTAAAGAAAAGCAGAGCGTAATAGAAATCTGAAGCCGGGGGGAACACAAAAGATCCTCGCCAGCCAAAATAGAGATTGTCGTTTCCCTTCCAACACGGGGATACTTTGTTCGGACAACGGCGGCGTCGACAGGGCGCGGCACGCTTGTCAGGTTTGTCTGTTTTCTGGTTTCTTCACTTTCGAGGTTTAGACCCTGCTTAGCAGAGTGGATCTGTGGAGAGAAGAGAAAGAGAGAGAGACGGCTGTTAACATCACAAGATAAACCTGAGACCGACAGCGCATCCTCTGAATGTGTCATTTAAACCAGAGAGATTATTTCATAAAGACAGAGTGCAATGTAAAAAAAACCCCAAAAAAGTTAAAAATCCACTTAATCTAGTTTTAAACCCAACTTAAACTACAATCAGGAGTTCAAGTCAAATTTGCCCTTGACTGTTTCGTCAAATTGTGATTTTACGAAGCAGGATCTGTGTCGCAGCAACAGTTTGTGTTTGGTGGATTTGTCGGGGCGATGTGTGTGAACAGGGAGTCTGCAGAGCCGAGCAGCACGTTCTGCTGACGCGGCTCGGCGAGAATAAAGTGACAGATCGTGTCGCAGCAGAAGCGAAGCTCAGGGGAGGGAGGGGGGAGCGGTGCGGAGAGGGTTGGCAGGCGATCAGGAAACGTGACTGACCACACACACACACACACACACACACACACACGCCCCTTCACCAGAGTGGATTCACCCTGACTGGATTTAACCCAACACTTGCAGGGTCCGGGTTCAAAAACCTGCTCTCGCCCCGACCCTGCCAGCAGATCTGAGTCATACGTCTACATGTGGGTGGTTGGGTGTGTGGGGGTCTGTTTTTGGCAGCCTGCAGCAGCATGACTGTCAGCTTTGAATCATGTGTTCACTGTCCATAAATACTGACTGTATTTTTCGCACGTCAGTCTCATGTACTTCCACCCTCCAGTTTGGGGCTTTTTTTTTTTTTACATCTTTGTAAGATTTGTCTCGCTAGTAAATACAACTGTGGGGAATCTAGATTTGAATGGGTTTAAAACAATTACAAACAGCTTTGTCCAGAAGAGATTCATTATAGAGGTTGACTGAAGATATAATTTTGTATATTTTCATATAGCACGAGAAAACAAGAATAAAAAAGTACACGAAGGTTACAATCTCTACTTTGTCGTTTTAAATAATCCATCCATTGGGTCACATAAACTAAAAATGGCAGTGGAAGTGACGCAGCAGACAGCTCTCAAACGTTTTGTTACTGCGGAAAAGCCAGATGTCCCAGACTTCAGTTTGTGTCAATTAAACTTCAGCGTGTGATGCTGAAGCAAGTGGAAATATCCCTCCGTCAGCTCTCTGGGGCTTTCTTCAATGAGTTAGAGCCGACTGAACAAAGACGATTTTCTCTCATCCATCTTCTCACATACACTCACACGCATCCAGAGCGCTGTGCGATATGGGGGTACTCTGTATGTGTGTTTATGTGTGTGTGTGAAGGATATAATTGTGTGAAAATGACTGATGTCCTTTGCCTGCATCTACACAAGCAATGATGTGACAAAGAAGAATGATGAGCCCGCGTGTGTGCGTGTTTGTGTTTAATGCATTTATTGAATAGTGTGCAGGTCAGCATCACAGTGTGACCTACATCCCTCTGGGCCTGCCTGGTCAGCGGGGAGGCAGGAGGGGACGTGGGGTGACAGCCGTGATTGAAAGACTCCAAACCCCTAAGGGTGTGTGTGTGTAAGGAAGGAGACGGGGTGGGTGGGGGGGGTCATACACACCTCAGAGACTTCCATCTGTCCTTCTCCATGTTGTTCTCAGGCCCTTCGCTCTCGTACGACGCCAGATACAACGCTGCAATGAGGAAATCAAAGAGAGAATGATTTTTTTGAAAACACATCCACTGTGAAAAAAAAAATTAAGTGCATCACCAATTATTGCTGATGTTATTAGCTACACTGACTCCCTTGACTCAATGTATAAACTGTTTTTATGACAAAGAAAAAAACATTTTGCATCGATTGGAACATAAACGTTTAAACTGCTCTGATCCTTTTTGTAACCTGTAGAAATTGAAAACCTAGTGTATGTAAGAGACGCTATACCATGAAATTATTAGTTGCTTTGAATATTTAAATCAGAGCTCCTCTTAAAAGACCTAATTGCCAGTTGCTCCTATGTTATTTAGTCTATGAAGAACAGTGTTAGAACTTGTTGTCCTATGATTTTAGTTTTTTAGTAAGTATTTATAAAGCTACTGGTACAGATCACAGGTTCCTTGCTTGACAGCAGTAGCAAATTTGGAGAACGGAGAGAAGTGGTGATACATTTGAACAAAGTCTAGTTGATATGATGATGATTTAGCTCACTGTTATAACTGCACTTCAGTCAAGACTTTACTATCGCTCCTCTTTTTTTAAAGCTCCATTTTCAATGACTGGCCCATCATCTGTGCTTTCTATACTGACAGGGAGAAAAGCATTCACAAAGCAAATCCTGCATGGAAAAATAAAGCACAATAGGAACAAAAAACGAATTGTGTTCCAGTAGATTTAAGCTTCACTTGGAGCTTCGCTTTGTCTGATTTGCAGGGTCTAATTTAAAATGCAAAGTCATTCAGACTTCTTTGTTTGTTTAAATGAGCGTAATCCTGATTCAAATCAACCTGCTTCTCTTTGTACACTGATTCTCTGTTTATATGCACAAAGTGGTTGACAGGAGGATGTTTATTATCACCCACACTGTCATCCTTGGAAGGAGCGCTCACAGCTGATTGGTCAGTTTGGTCGCTGCGCCTCAATGTCAGGAGGATTTCACAGACTTCCCTGTCTCTCTGTGATAAGGCGGTGATAAGAGCCGGAGCCAGTGACACACGACTTTCATGTGGATTAAAGGAGACCGTAACTATCAGTGCTGCCCGAGTATGGGAGCTGATAACAAGGTGTGTGTGGATTTAAGGCTTTGTAGGAAAAGAAAGTCATTCTGCGGTTTGCTATAGTCTATCAAGAGCAATAAACTGGAGGATATATTCTACATCACTTATTATTATTTTATGAGACTGTTTCTGCCACTCTTATACTTAAAAACAAATGTCACCATTCATTCATTTGTTCATTCATTCATTCATTTACTGATGGGCGTACCATCTTCTGTGAATGCTGGAGCAGTCAGCAGGTACTGCAGGATTTTGCGATCCTTCTCAAACGGACACTCCACTTTCTTCCAGGTCATGAACTCACTGACTTGCTTGGCGAGTTCCCAGAATTTCTGAAATAAAGCCACAAACAGACGATGCAGATAAGTACTGAGAAGGAATAAGCAACATGTTCAAGCCAGATGACATTTTATTATGGTCACTCTGAGCAAGGTAGAGCCTCTGAAGCTACCCAGTGAATGACTACACCATAGTTACAGTCAGCTGCTCTGAAGTGTTTATGTGTTTAAATGTACGGGATTAAGATCGTAACAGGGCAGGACAGAAAAAAACACATCAGCACAGTTTCTCAGGATAGGATGGATCCTTAAAATAGTGCCTGATTCAGTGTAGCTATGACCGAAGACCAGTGGAAATAAGTCTTTGGTCACTGATCGGTGTGTTTGTTCCATGGAAACACAGCTGAACTTTACACACCCGAGTCTGACTTCTTCATTCTCTAACACTCATTAGGGAAGTGGGAATAAATAGTACCAAATCTGTTGCCATGTGTAGTAAAAACAGTGACGCTCTCTGACACAAGTCAGCTGTGGGAGGAAAGAAAAAAGAGAAACTGCTGTAATCTATAACCAAGGAAACTCCCTCTGGGGAATTAAATATTCAGTTTACCTCAAAGTTGATGTGGCCGTTCTGCAGTCTGTTGACACATCCCTCGTTGAGGAAGTAGATGTCTTTTATGAGCAGGCTGAAGAAAGGGATGACAATCTGCAAGACAACAGAAAGAGAAAGGAATTAAATTTCCCTGAGAAGATGTGAGGGGGATTTCCATCTCTCACAGGTGTTTGATCTTTATAAACATCTATTCACAGAAAACAGGATTACAATTGACAAAGAGGATCTCTTTGAATGTTTAAAATCTTTCAGATAAAAAAAAACAGACCCTCCTCTGTTCTGATCAAAAACACACACACACACACACAAAACACTAGCTCCCCATTCTTACAGCCCTGTAGCAGCATGTGTAATCATTTAATAACCTAAAAATTACCCAGGACAAATTTCTCCAACCAAAAATAAAGAAGTGAGGCTGGAGGAAAGGGAGCTCTTTACAGAGAAGATGAATTCCCCTTGAAAGTACCTTAAATAATTAATTGCCACTCTCATACAACGATTCAGGTCACTGCGTGTCTGGGCACTAACATAGATGTTGATGGAGAACAAGGTGGGGAGGAAACACTAGACAAATTACGGATATGTTTAACAGTTGTGGGATTTTTTCCTCCTCTGGCATTGAACCAACTCAGTCACCTGGCAGGCCGGTTAAATGTGGCATCTGTCAGTCGCCACGGCTGACATATAAACACCAGTTTTGTTCCAGTGAGTCAATAGCTTGCTGCCATCTGGTACACTGACCTAAAAAAGCCCTTCGGTGTGTCACCTCTTCCCTGACAGTCCCGACACATCCCCACCCAGAATCATCAAATATTGATGATGGTGGAGCTTTGAATAGTTAAAATACCACGGAAACGACTAAAGAATACACAACAGAACTGCAACCTCACAAATTGCTCAAAAACAATCTGATTGTGTCAGAGGTTACACTTGAATAAACCACACACGCCCTTTCCTCATCAGTTCTCTCCATAACACGGTTGTTTTGCCTCTCTGATGAGTTCTCCGTTTTTGCCGCACTTGCGTGGTGGGCTTGTTTGTGTTGTTGTGTCTCTGCACCACCCTTCAACAAAATCTGAGTGCAGCTGACAGTCAGCTAACTCGTGAAGTCAGAGAGTCTGCACATAATGTACTCTGAGGGGTCTGCGGGGGCATACAGATGTTTACAAGGACGTGCCTATATGCACGAAGACTGCATGCACACACGTCTGTACACGCATGTTCTACTTTTAGAGGCAAACATGCCCAACAGGAGCAGAGAGGAAGTCGTTTTCACAGCTGGACACATCTGGGAGGTTGAGGGTCTGGAGCCAGAAGGGCACCAGGTCAGGATATGTGGCAAAAATAGAATCTACAAGAGGATGCGTTTATTAAAAGCTACTGAAATCTATTCACTAGTACTTCTTTGTGTTTATACTGGAGATATGATTATCATCAAAAGATAATGGTTGCTTTTTTTTTATCTGAGTGGGAAATTAATGATTGCAATTTTCCTTTATTTTAAATTTCTGCCCTGTAAATATTTTTCATCTTTAACTAACTAAAAAAATAGCTGTGTTTAAACTTCCCTTTCCATGTGTCAGCAGGCAAACTATCTGCTGCTTTGTGGCCTTTCTGATTGTCCTGAACAGTCGCAGAGTCTCAGTGGGTTCCTCCCTCTGTTAAGTTAAGTGGAGAGTTCAGACTTTGATAAAAACGAGCAACAGAAGCACATCATGTGGCGTAACTGGGTGTAAATTGGAACATTTTCCACATTCCTCTTTATAAACAAGCCTTGGCGAGCTGTTGTTGTACAACCAAACGTGAACCTCTGCTTCACCTCAGCTTTCTGGCAAAGCGGGATCGAAATGCAGCGTATATGTAGCCTTTGCTGATCCTCGGACAAGGTCAACAGCACTGTGGATGCCTAAGGAAGATTGTAAACAGCCCGTCCCCCCTCCCTAAAAAGAGAGGTCACAGGGGCAAGAACATACCAGACTTCTTGGGAACTTTCCGTTTCACGACCCCGACCTCTTGTCCGGGTATGTTTGCATTACTGAGCTCCGAAAAAAACATCCCTCAGAAACCTCGAGGAGCCAGATACATATTGACAGTACACTCTGTCTCCATGAAAACAAACAACAACAAAAAAGAAAGCACACTTATTCAACATGTGACGTATGAAGAGAGACTAACCACTAACGTCTGGCGGCTCTGTGCTGCTGCAGATTCGGTCGGGGCGGGCAACTCGTGCAGCAGCAGAGAACACTATGTGATCTGGCAGGCGAGCGTGTTTTCTTTCTCCTCCCTCGACGAGGGGAACACGACATGTTTGACGAGGAGGAAACCAAGACCCTCCTCATATCTTGACCCACTTATAGCTGACCTCCGCACCACGCTGTTATGCAACCTCTGTCCCCAGTCCAAGTCCTCCGCGCTTGTGCTCACGGCCTCTGTTGCTGTAAACACGATGGGAACGCGGCTCCCAGACGATAACGAGGCACAACGAGTGACAACGCCATGTTTGTTTTTCCCTGCGTTGCCTTCCTTTTCTCCAGCTTCCATGTTGCAGCTCGTAAAGATAAAAGCGGGCCGATAACCATCTTGACTTTTTACATAACCGCAATCAGCTCAAAGTGTCTCTGCTGCAGTTTGCGTCACCAACACTTTGTTTAGGGAGGCCCAGTGGTCAGAGACCTCACTCTGAAACCGAAAGGGCACTTTTAATTCCCCCAGCAGCTGTCAAGTGGTGTTTCGCAAGAGTCCAAACCCCCGATTATTGACTGTAAGTGGCTCTGGAGGAGAGTTTCGGCCAAATGTACGAAATGTAAACCAAAAGTCTGGAGTACAGATGTTCAAACTGAAGGGGTTTATATAACTGGTGGCTACTGGATGTGCCGGTATGAAAGAAATATTTGTCGACTTTTTTTGGCAAAGTGGACTCTGACCACTGACTTGACTTGACTCAGTCTTTATGCAAAACTTGACCTGGTTTCTCGGCGGCAGTGGTTTCGCTCATATTTCAACGTTTATTTCACAAGCTGCACTTTAAATGTCAACGTGTAAATGTTATCTGCGTTCACCTGCTTTGTCCAGCACAGTCAGGTGGGAGCTCAACTACAAGTGAAGCAGCTCTATTCAAACATTAAAAATTAATGTATGTATACGCGACCAGATGTAGCCCTGCAGCTCGGATCATACAGACTGTATCAGTGCTGTGTTGAAGCCTCACCTTCTCTCTGCTGCTGTTGGCGGTGATCGATCTCTGTGTGGCTCCTCTCAGGGCTGTTCTATAGTTGTAGAAATTGCTGGAAGGATCCATCTGATGCTAAAAAGTAAAAAAAAAAAAAAAGTCAGTTTGATTATCTTAACCTCTGATCAAAAGTCCACAACCAAACAAGCTGTTGATGAAATATTCAGCCTGTTGAAAGTGTTACTTCCTGTTGTGATGCAATGACTTAAACAACACTGCTTTAACATTTAACAGTGCCTGAAACAGTTAACCAGCCAATTAACTGATGGACAAAATAAAAATGACTTTTGATTGATCAATCGTCATTTATTGACATTTATTGTAGAAGTCATTTATGTGTCAAAGAAATGTCAATGTGAGGATTTGATGCTTGATGTTTTTTTGAACTGTTGGTTCAAAAACAAGAAATTCACATTGGCCTTAAGAACTTTAAAGAGCATTTTTCACAATTTCATATAGCTTCTTTTACATTTTCATATAATAAATTATTAATCAAATTTAATTGATTTAAAATGATAATGAAAGTGAATGTAATTACTGAAAAGGTAGTGTGTTGTGTTGTGTTACTTCCTCAAATTAAACACCATCCATCCTGTAAACAACTTGATTTCAACCCCTGTGGTCTACAAGAATATGTAGTAACTCTGTCGGTGTGTTGCCTTGTGATGGAGCAACGAGGCGATAGAAGCTGCCATCAACTCTGTGACCTCAAACACGCCGAGGAGCAGATTAACTCCAAACACTCAGCACAGCAAACTGTGACTCTGTGGGGAAGGAACTTCAGGATTCTCCTCAAATAAGGCTCACAGGGACACAAAAAAAAATAAGGCAGGGTGGAAGGAAGCCATCAAAAGAGCAAAGAGTTGAGGAGGTGTGTGATTGACAGAGAGAACGACAAACAGGAGACGAACTCCGGCGAGACGTGAAGGGAACCCAAAGAACTGAGTCTTTGAAAGAAGAGATCTGAGGTGGAGACGAGTCAGGCTGGGAGCCTCTCTGGGAGCGGAAAGCTTTCAAACAGCCGACTGAAGGCCTGTTGGGCTCTCTGAGAGCGTCTTCCCTGCAGTATCTGCGGTTTCCACGGGACGGGGGGAAGAGGGGCCGTCTGTGATTTTCACACTAGTTACACCTCAACATCTGGGGCTTTCCGCCTGCTGGACTCTCTCTACCTGCCTTCATCCCCATAGATTCATCAATATGTTGTGTTTGCAGCTATTGAGTCCTCACTTGTTCCCTTGTTATGTTCTAATAAGAAACTAAGAGAGCGTTTTCTGGAAAGTAAAATAAATGCCTCAGTACAAAACAAGTGTCTTGATTAGAAACCGTAGAAGTTTGAGCAGAATTTCAGTGTCTTTAAGCGTTCAATTATGCTGCCTACACATCGATTCCAATGGTTTTTGTCCATCTGTGCGAGTCTCTGCTCTCCCACTCTGATTCGTGTTCGCGGGAGCTTTCAGCACGAACGCGTCTATCTGTCTTTGTCATTACACTTGACCTAACAATTCACTGACAAAAGACGAAGCTCCCCACACAAACACCCACAACACAGTTAGTCATCAGTGCCGAACACAACAAAACCAGAGCTGCTAATGTGTGTGGGCACGCGAGAAAAACACACACTTCCTTGCTGGAGTCACAACGAGGAGGAAGCTGAAGAGAAGACGACAACGAAAAATGTTGCAAAATGCAGATTTTTGGCAGCAAAAATCATACTTGTCCTTGGCAGACGGATCTATTATATCTGAACACTGAATCCGTTTGTTGATTTTTACAGTTCTTATCAAGCAAACTTACTTCTAAGATGTCAAACTTGGCCGTTTTGACTTTGCTCCAGGTCTTCTTGAGCCTAGACACGGGACTCATGTTCATCCCAGCTGCAAGATGGACACAAACAAATAAAAAAAAACACCATGAGAGAGATATCACACGCCCAAGAAAGCACCCAAACATGATCGCATTCACACATGGCATTTTCACATTCAGCCAGACAAACGCACATCCCCCACTCCACCCTTCCTCCCATGACAGTCATCCTTTAACACCCCCCCACCTCCCCCTTTTCTTTCTTTCTACTGTTGTTTCTTCTGATGCAGCGAGGCAAAAGGCTGCAGGAACAATGGAGTTAACACACGCCTCGTTTCCCCTCCCAGAGCTCTGCTTCCCATATGGTAATCCTCTGTGTGTGTGTGTGTGTGTGTGTGTGTGTGTGGTGTGTGTGTGTGTGTGTGTGTGTGGTGTGTGTGTGTGTGTGTGTGTGTGTGTGTGTGTGGTGTGTGTGTGTGTGTGTGTGTGTGTGTGTGTGTGTGTGTGT
>JBAJHX010000076.1:11743378-11764880 GCA_037176925.1 Amniataba percoides
GTGTGTGTGTGTGTGTGTGTGTGTGTGTGTGTGTGTGTATAAGGACAGGTGTTGGCTGTGGTAGTTGCCCCGTTGGGACACACGCTCCCCTTTATGAGAACATTAATATATTGTTGATGTCTTCTCCTTTTCAGCACCGACACAATGTCGCAGGAGCAAAGAAGAAACACTGACCGAGCACATTTCTATCTAATCCCACCCAACCTTTTCCCACTTTATTTCAGAGGGATCCATCCCTGCAGAGAGTTTTGGTTTTATCTGACCAAGTTTTGATTTATCCATCTGTATCCAAAGTCTTTCCTGTTCCAAGATGTGGTAACCTAGAGTCTAATTCAGACTGTGAATTATAACACGTAAGTCGTTACAAGCGACCCTTTTTCGACCGCTGCTGCTTCTCAGTCTTATGTTTGGGTCTGAATTGAGTCTAATAATTTTATTCTATTTTTGGATCACTTCATGCCGTCCTTGGTTCCTTATTGGATAAACCTGAAAAGGTAAAAATGAGAACTATCTGCCTGACTGGAGCCACAGTTGAACAAGAAAGTTTGCTCTTCATAATTTGGGTGAACGAACCCTGTAACATCACTATCCTGCTGTCTAACCCTGCTGGCTCCCTGGAGACGAGGCTGGTGGAGAAGGGATTTGCCTGTGGCATCCTCTCTCTCCTTTTCTCTGGGGAGAAGAACAGGGAGCAGCTGGCACTCCAATATCCTCCACTCGGCTCTGCTCTACCCCCTCATCATCCCGTCCTCCCTCTCTGCCCCCCCTCCTCCCTCGCACACTCTCTCCGGTCAGTGCTGACCATCTGCCTGGATGGTTTGTTCTATGTCCTCTTCCAGCTGCCTCCCCCCTCTCTGCTCTGGACACAGAGACTCCCCCCACCCATCCTGCTCCAGGCCTGTGAGGATGACCAGATGCCCTCTCCTCTGGACACTGGGACGTATCTGGACCCGGACCCCATCGACTGGACCTCCAGCAAGGTCTCTAAACTGTCTGAGCTGCTTTAGGGATCTATCATGTCTTAATTATTTTCATTCTTTCTTTAAAATTGGTAATTTTGACTGATGTCACCTTTTTAAGGTTAAGAAATCCTATTATAGTTTTTTTGTGGCAGCAACCTTCCAGTCATCAGGCAGCGTGTGTCAGCGTGCAGACACTCTGAAACTCTGAAACATCCAAACTGGATTTTATTCTTCTGAGAGCTCACCTCTTTAACCACACGTTGGAAAAGAGCCAAATAAAATCTAATATGGCCAAGAGAGTTCAATGCAACTATTTAACTCTTAAGACAGTTTATCACAAAATAACTCTCAGGGGCATTTGTTTATAAAATTTACGGAATTCAGATTTCCCCACTACCGCCAACGTACGCGTACGTATTTCTGCACATACAAGCAGTAAGATGTCAGCGTCAGAAAGCCCAGGGGTAAAACTCTGCTGAGTGTTTCTCTCCTCTGACCAATCGAGACAATTATCTGCATGAACTGAGTCTCACTGATATCATTAGTCTGAAGTAAATTACGTAAGTTGGAAATGAACTGAGACAAAGTCATGGGAGGTTACTGCTTCAGGGGCAGATTACATCGCTGCACGAAATTGTCATGGAACAACAAATTACATTTACCACGCTGATCTGGTTTACTGACGACTGAAAGGAAAAAAAGCCTCTCTGTGCAGGATTGCAGATCGAAAGGAACAAGTGCAAAGTCCAAAACAAGTCTGACACAAGTTAGAAAAATGTGACACGTTGGCGAAAAGAATTTCTTGGCTTGATATTATCTAAAGCCATTTACTCATGAATTGGTCACATTATTTGCAAAACGTAATCATCTGAGTTCATTAATAACAGAGACTGTGACTATTTGTCATGTTATCTCAGAGAGAACGATAAAGACACCAACTCACAGATGATGGCCATGAGGGAGTTAAAGTTGCCGATGTTGAAGCATTCGCGCGCCACGTCGATGAAGAACTCGATTACCCGAGCTCGGTGCTTCTTCTTCACAGGCTGTTAACAAAACAATGAAAAAGCCCTCAGGACTGACTTACTTATTTACTTACTAACACATTTCTGGTAGTCTTTGTGCAGACTTTTCTGGTAGTCATGTAGAATGGTGATTGTCAGATATTTGTTAAATCAAGGGTGAAATTTGCTATTTTTAAACATGAATATCTTTGGGTTAAAGGAAGCATTTAGCTCCTGGTACTAGAACATTTTCACTGTTTTCTGACATTTTGTAGACTATAAATAAGCGGCAGATTATTTGATGATTAAAAAAAACAAGTAACTGCAGCCATATCTTCTTTTTTTCTCTGCAAAGCACAAGGGTTTCATGGTGAACTTGGCTCATGCTCATTACTCACCATGCAGATTTCTGTAGCCACCAGATAACTGAGTCTGTTGAACCATTCAACGTAAGCTTCCAGGTTGCTGGCCTTCTTGTGATCACTGAAGCAACTCTGCAACAACAACAGACTTTCAATTAGCATCTAAACTAATTGCAAAGCAAAAAATAATGCTGAAGTAGAAAAATAAAGCTGATATTTGCCCCCCCCCCTTCATCAGTCAATGGATCACTGAACATTAAAAAAAACTCTTGGATAAGTGGCAATCTCAACTTCACTCTGCTTCTATACGCACAATAGTGGCCAATGTTATTCACATTATGCATGCTGGTCCTTTGTGTGGATTCCTCTTGATCTAATTCCACACATTCCTTTGGCCTTACGCCACTCACCCCCATCTAGTATTTCCCGCCAGTGGACACATCGCATTTTAACATGCAAACACACACTCGCGCTCAAACACACAGAGTTATTCCGTCTTTTCCAAGTGGCTCATCAGGGGTACGAGGCGGGCTAGCCTGAGGCACAAAGGCAGCCTTAACCCCCCCAATCACCTCATTTCCAAAGAGGGCTGTTGCCTAGCAGCCAAACGCCAGACAAGAGAACCCACCGCCAGACACTCACATACACACGCACGCACACACACTTACAAACCCACACACATACCCCCTTCCCAAAACAAACCCCTGGCAGCGGTGGTTGCTAGGAGATGAGGTGCATGCATGCCCATCCCGTCCAGACACGGGGATGATTTGAGGAAATTGTCGGAGTGGTGCGTCTGAGTGTGTGTGTGAGGGGAGGATATTTGGTCTGCCGCTACAGTCTAGAAATCACCTGCCCTCGCTCTGACCTGTGTGCCGGCCAGTCTACGTGTTGTGTAAACTCAACATCCGTCTGGAGGAGAAACTAGGCCGCCTCACTTCTGACCCGCACCAGATGCAGACAAATCAGGTCTGCAGACAGGATTGCATAACTTCTGTATATGCTTCTCTTATCTGGTGATTTATTCTTACGAAAAGGAATGCAGACGTTACCTTATCGTTGTCCAGAGGGTCTTTCTGGACGAAGGCCTGGACGAATTCTTCAGGTCCGATGTAACTCAGTCTCTCCTGAGATGGAAGGAAAAGGAAAAATAAACTCCCTTGATCCATTTTTAGTTCAGTGAGAATTGATGAATGCTCAGCAAGAGTTTGCATCACCTTCAGAATCAGCATTCAAATTGGCCTTTGAGGAATTGTTAAGGGTTCCTGTGGTTGAGGCCATAATGTAAACGCTTATGTTTCATATCTGCCAGTGACTGAAGTTGGCAAACGTTACTTTGATCTTGTTGTTAAATTGCATGCCTCTTCTTAACTTGTGCTACTGTTTCACTATATTCTGGCATTCACCATTATCCTTTCTTTGCCACTTGTGGCCACAGCAGCTGTCACTCAGTTAAATGGGCTGATGACACTTAATGGATCTTTTCTATGGTAGAACCTGATGATTGATAGGGCATTACCATTAAAATGTTGTAAAACTTTAAGTTTACTTCAACATTTCTGCAAAAGTATTCCATCAAATACATTTATGCAAATACATTCAAGAGGATGTGACTAGATTACATAGTTAATTTAGCACTCTGATACATAAAATGGGATTTCATTCCTGCCTTACACTTAAGATGGCATGATGGCATTTTAAAATGAATACATGTGTTCTTGATCCACATGGTATTTTCGTTAGAGGATTTCATACTGTAAAGCTTTTTTTTGCAGCAGGGCAAGATAACTTTGACTACGAATTAAGAAGCTAAAGAACACTGCAATTTCAAGGTGTTTTTGCAATATCCATTTTTGAATCTTCCCTTATATGATATGCAAATATTTCAACTCAATCATTTGACTCGCATAAAAATGATCTTTCCAAATTTCTGCCATTTGCACTTTTTCTAATACACAAAAATGAAAATGTGCAAAACATGCTAAATGGAAGCTTATCTTTTGTATGAGGTTTAAAAAAAGGCATTGATTAACCTCTATTTTTTCAGATTGATTGATTTATATTTTTCCAATGGCAAACTAATGTAATGAATACAGCTGTGATCAAACACAGCTGTTTAAAATCAATGCTGTGAAAGGTCAGATGTGGGAGGAGCCGTGGCTTTCGGCTCACCTCGACTGCCACACTGATTTCTTATCCATCATACGTGTCAACTCCCCTCCAGAATCGATTTGGTCTTACTCTCTTTGGCTCGTGTGCCGACAGGAGTGTGAGATATTGGCAGGAAGATAACATTTACATCTTAATTTGGTTTGACATGACGCAACAAATGATTGATTTATTGTAGTGATTCAAACTGATTTTTAAGATGTGACAAAAGCAAATTATCCCTCTGCACAAAGCCTGGATCAATTTCAGGTTTTTGTAGATAAACAGGCATTGCTGTTAATAAATAGGAGAGAGGAATATGAATAGTAAAAAAATAGATAAATATATAGAAGAGTCCTACAGCATCTGAATCGCTCTCACCAGTTCTATGTGTGTGAGCTGCTGGGCGACAGTGAACGGGTCATTGCAGATGGACAGCATGTCTCTCTGGATGGCCGCCTGGGGCTTCGCCTTGAGAGCCGTCAGCCGCTCGGCCGCTGTGGCGTTGATTTTGACCAGAGCCTCCTCGTACTGGCTGAGCACCGTCAACCTCCTGATCAGGCCCTGGCTCATCTGACCGACCGCCTTCCTGTAAACCTGATGGACAGACGGGTAGAAGGATAGAAGGAGAGGAGAGTTGGAAGAGGAAAAAGTTAGTTAGACATAGTTTTGAGGAGCTTTAAAAGAGTTTTATTTCAATCCAATATCTTCCTTGATGTTCCAGAAAACTTGAATATGAAGGTTCTTTTCATGACAAACCCTCTTTGGAAACCTGGATAACACTTCTGAGCTATAGCTTTATTTTTCTGTCCTCCATCTCTATACAGGTTTGAAGCACAGTGGAGATATTGGTCTTATAGAGAGTTCCATCACTTTTCCATTTGGTTTGGTGACTGAGAGCACGAGAAACATAATGTGACAAGAACAAGACAGCTGAGAGTGATATAATTTCGACCAAAATCTCCAGCAGCATGTGTGCAGCCACTTTGTTTAGCTCAGCTGAAGGCATTTTTAGGTTAATCCCTGACCACTCATCTGTGGCAGAGAGTGATTTTTGATGAATTTACAACACACATGTTGACTACATGTCAGCAGAACTGATGCCAGCTCTCAGCCCAAACCACACAACGACCCTCAAAATGTGTTTTTTCTTTTGCAGAGAGGCAGCTTTTTAGTCATGCACTGGGCGGGTCACTCACAACATTTCGCAAGCCTCTTCCTTCCAGAGTGATTAAAGGCCTCTCAGCTCAACTGGGGCAGAAGAGAGGGACTCCTGGCACCCCGGCCTCAGAGGTCGAGAGGTTGTCCTGTTTTAAACCTTCCCCTGGTCTCGAAACAGGCCACGATTAGATAATTGCTCCCTCACTGACACAGTTTAGTTGCATAAGACGGTCCGTAGAGTACAGGACATGTGTGTTTGATTTTGCGCATGTGAGAAAGACTGCGTGTTATTGTATGAACGCGGAGGATCCTGCTTGTGGCCTCTTTCCACACCGCCGGTATGAGCTGCCCCTTTTCTCACGACCACATCCCTCTTCACTGCCAATTCGGCCTTCAGAATCTGGGTTCTACAAACAAGACTCTGCTTCAACAGGGTGGGAAGAAACACAGCTAGCCTTATAATGGATGTAGAGGTCTGGTGCCTGGACTGCAATCAAGTGTGAGGAGTCGGTGCGGCGCTCAGGCACTTTGGGAAAAATGAGCAGACTCTCTTCACTCCGCTGGAAACAGCTAGGATGGGACCCCTTCTTGAAATTCACTTTCCAGGGCGTGACTAATGCATCTGTCTGCTGGTGATGTGGCCGTGATAGGTGTGATGGCACATGAACAGACACATTCACATGTCAGCCAATCAATTGTGGCTCTGTGGATATTGCAGTTCTGGCTAGGGGTGATTGAAGGAGCCCATGACAAGAAAAATGTATTTCCAGGAAAAAAAAATTAGGATTCAAATAGTGGTGGGAGTAGACAGAGTGGATCAGAGAGAATAATTATTTTCAAGTATTCTCTGCCTTTGCCAGGTGCAAAAAAATGGATCCTTCCATAACTCGAACCCATTAGAGAAACTGGAGGTAGATCATTACTGCTTGAAAAGTGACTACAATAAAATCATCATGTTAGTCTGCTTTTACTAAAAGAGATTATTTAAAAAACATGGAGAGATTAAAATATATTAAAAATACTCTGTTTCAATCTTACATGAAATATCTTTATTCAGACGCTGTAATATCAGTGTAAACACCACACACACTTAGCTAATGCTTGACCACACCTGCACAGTTGGACAACAGCGAGACACGCCACCAGTGAAAATCGCTCCAGTTGCCACTTCAAAGTCAGCCATCTGCTGTAGCTTCTGTCCCCACTACAAACTGAGGACAGGCCAGGGTCGGATAAATATAGTCACAGATCTTGGAGACAACAGCATGCCTGACATTTCTAAGCAGAGGGAGTCACGTTTGCTCATCAAATCTATTGGCGTTACGAGTGAAAGGGCCTCGCAGGGGGCACCCTGTTCCCTGCGCTACGAGCCTGGCAGTGTTCCTGAGGTGGCAGACGGCTGCTCAGTGCATTTCACCACGACTGAACGCGTGGACGGTTCATGCCATCGTGCGTAGTGTTACTTCCTGTGAAGCACCACCTGACCCACACGAAAAGCTTGGCTGTTTTTAGCAGGTCGGCCAAGCAGCACCAATGAACGGATAGTAAAAGCTGGACTATGCAGGGTTATTTTGTCTGCAAGCACGTCTATGCTGCCAAGTCACAATGGGGCAAAAATATTTCAAAACCACCTGACTAAGATGCACCAGAATTTTCCATTAATTGGCTAAGTCCAAATTCTGGAGTCTTTGTTTTTATTATTTTATTGGAAGTTCAATTAGAAATTTAACTCTAAAAGACGGCAGATTTAACTTTCCGAAGCAACCTTGAACATACAGTGCAATGCCACCTGTCATAGAAGAGGACTGTGTATGCACCATGGGATCAAAAACAGGAATGTTTGTCTAAACATCTGCATCATATCAAGTGTACCAAGCATCTAATCTGGATATATAATGTGGGATCTGTTAAATCAACCTAACTTATCATAATAAAGCAAAAACAGAACTCAAAATAAAAAATAAAAACTGCACATTTTGAGGGAAGGCAAGAGCTCGGTACCACCAAATGAGGTCAGATCAAGATCACAGCGCCTGTTTTCTTCTCGACTGCTGCTTCCCTATATATCCAACCACATCCATAATGACAGTCTTACTACAGAGATCAAGGTCCTGGAATGTTTTGAGTGCGGTCTGGACACGACTTTGACCAGATGTTCGGGGACATCTATTCTGGACTCAAACCCTGTGCATGGTGCTGCGGTCGACGGTCTGAAGAATCCCCATCTAACTCTGTACCCGAGACCTTCTTATGGTCAGACATTTGTGTTTTGTTTTCAAAAACATGATTCGGAGGATCTGTGAGAAACACGAGTGCAAATTATTTCTGATCAAACTCGTGCCGTTGTCATCGACCGTTTCCTTAAACTTGTGCAGCTGTACTTGGAAATGTCCCGCAGCGTTCACACAACCCAGAGCGAGGAATCGTGTTTTACTATCACGGGTTATCATCCAAGGATACATGAATAAACAATACCGCAGGTTTACTTCCTCATCATTTGCTAAAGGCAATTTGTAAACCAGAGGCACCAAAGCTTTCCTAAGAACCATTCATTTGAGAAAACTTTTTTTTTCACGCTGTGCTAATCATGAGCACACATGCCCGTGGCTTTGATGTTACACATCTGCAGGGTGTTCAAGTGCTGTAAAGGACTGCTTTGTCAACACAGTGTATACTGTACATGCAGTGTTTGTAACCTTTAAATATATTTTTAAGAAGAACTAGAAGAACTTTTTTCTTTTAATGCCATATGTGTAAAATTTTGTTGGTAGCAACAGTTTCCCACACAAATTATTTTAAAAAACGACCAGGACTTAAACTGATGGTAATTTGGAGAAGCCATCATTCTTTACAGTTACATAACAGCATGGAAAACCGAGCAGTCACTGGGCATGTTGTCAAAAAGAAAAGAAATCAAAAGGAAAATTTCTAATTATTACACAACCTGTCTGTTAACTTTCACCAACTGTGGTACAACATAGTTGCTCTTGCACACAGATTTTCAATCTGATGAAAAACGATCATAATCACCTTCATTTTCACCTCCAAATAGAAGCATTAGATAATACATGAATGTGAGACAAAATATAAACTAAACATGAAGAAACATATGACAGCAGATTCTTTTACTCTGGTGACTTCTTTGTGTCCAAACACATGAGTAGCAATGATCTTGGACGTAATGAAGAAAAGATGACTCAAATTTAAAAATGATATAAGCTGTTATAAAAAAAAAACATCAAATACCAAGGCTTGGTTACTACCTAATGGTGTAAACATTGATAAGAAAGAGAAGTGCCTGTGGCTTTCAATCATTTGGATGCACCTTCAAAATAAGATACCTGTTATCTTATTTTGTTAAATGTACCAAGCATTGTAACACCTTAAGTGAAAGTACCAGGGAATCTTGTGCTAAATATCTTTCTGTTGCCTGGAGGCCAGAATTGATTTCAACTGTCAAAAATATCTTTGGAGGGGTGGTGTTAATGCCAACTGAAATCAAAATATGTCTGTGTGACCATCGAAATACTTGTGTCCATTACTGGCTGTTAGTTAAGATGTGCTTTATGTACGGGGGGTTGTGCAGGACGAGCAGATATAGGGAGCCGTAAATGTGTCATGTGAGAAACGTATTGATTTCTAGATTAAATCAGGATCAATGCTCGGGCTCGTACTATTGATGAGTCATGTGAAACCTGCATTAAAACACTGGGGGTGGGCGTGCTGTGTTTTTCTTGACCTGAGCGGTGACAGACGGATGTTTGTGTCCTCCATCACTGTCTGGTCCTAACAAGCTCCTGCCTCCTTATCGTTAACACCAACCCCCCTCCACATCTTTAAATACACAGTTAACTCGGACACGCAACCCGTTCCCAAGCGGAGCGCACTAAAACACATGTGAAACCGTCAGGACGTGCACTGAAACGACCCTGATTCATGATGACTAACACAATTATTTGTCCAGGCCGAAGAAAACTGGAGTGGGAACGTTACCACTGTTGCATGGAGGGAAAAAAGAACATTTGATATGAAGTCATTCTAATCCAATTGGGGCAGGAAGAGATAAAAACTCCCCCAAGAAACACTGAATTGGGAAAAAAACTCAGATGGTAGTTTGTTTTTATTCCTTATTTACCTTTTCTTATTTAAACAAGATAGGCCGTCGATGTTCAGAGTGAACTGTTCCATTTGGTGTGCGCAGGTCACAGAGTGATCTTTCAATTGTTGCATTAACTGTTGCAACTTTGGCCATGAGAGGAAACGCTAACATGAGTCATCGCTTGACAAAAAACACATCTCTGTGTCTAGATGTCTAACAGCGGAGGGTCAGAGTGTGCAACAGAGATAAACGAGGGCAAACACAGTTCCTCGCTAAAAAAAACTTTTATCCAAACAGCGCGGCAGAAGACAGTGACGCGCTAAGCCGGTGACATTCAGCTCTGTGGCAGAGGAACAATTCAAATGCTGCCTAGGAGGGAGCTCCACAAAAAAAAAAAAAAAACGACAAAAAAGGCACCTAGCCTAGCGAACAATGGAGCTTTTCTCTCAACTCATTCAGCCCCAAAAAGTGCTTTGTGGCCAAAGACCTCCCTCCACTGCCATCAGCAAAAATCTGCCTGCACCCGTGGCTTTGCTGCATGTGCGGCCGACAAAACAGCACTCCGCTGCTTGTGATAACACCTAAACCAAACAAATTATCTGATCAGCAGGCAGGGCTTTGTTATTTTTTTAGCATGAATGACGGCGGAGGAATAAAGAAAGAGTGGGGACTGACCTCGTCTCCACTGGCCAGCCGGTGGGTGAGCTCCTTCAGGCTCCGCATCATCCTCTCGTCCCTGAAGTCGTACGGGAAGGTCTCCGTCCACTCGGTCAGCAGCTGGAGGATCTTTGGAGCGATCTTCCTGACTCTCATCTGGTAAACACACAAGTACTGAGTTAACAGTGAGGAGAAGCCAAAGGATGCGCAAATGTCTAGATCCTGTAGTGAGTTTATAGCCCTGCTGGAACACACTATTCCACCGATTCCTAAAATTCAAGTACGGATCCTTTGTTGTGCACACCTTGTCTGCTTGGGGATCACTGAGTCGCTGTTGCTCCATGCAGAGGTGACACACCTTCGACATGAGTTCGTATGGGTGGATGAAAAGGCGAGAGCTGAGCAGGAAGGTGAAGATGTACGTCCTCTGTGGAGAGAAGAGAAAAGAAGTTCACTCGGTGACCATTTGAGTCTGACAAAGGGCTTCAAAACCACGTAAAGTCACAAGGGGCAATGTTACCTTAACCACATATATAAAAAGCAAGTAGGAGGTGTTTAAACTTTTAATCCCTGCTGTGTGGAGTGAAAAAAAAAGATAAGATCGCTCCAGGCCCTAAGATAGAAAACGAAAATAAAAGCCACTTTGGCACTTAACAGCGTCTCAAAGCACCAGAGACAAAACAAGAAGTAAACAGGCTGTGCCTCCTTACTTTGATGGCATGAAAAGAAAAGAAAGAAAAAAAGATACCACCATAGGAAAAAAAGTTACATGTAAAAGAACCCACACTCACATCTGGATAATAGTCCACATTTGGGACCAAGTGTTGAATGAGGGCCTCGAGGGACCCGGACACCAGGTTGTTGTCATGGTAATAGAGGCCGGGGTAGCCTTCGTCCTTGGTCTGGTACAGGTTTTTGTTGTAGCCGCTGGTGTTCAGCTGCCCCGTGAACGGCGGTGTCTGAGGCATGTTGTCCTGCAGAGAGAGAGAGAGGACAGACACAGAAACGGTCAGCCAGGACTCCCAACGTCTCCTCCAATAGATATTTCGCCGCAGACGCTGATGCATGGCGGCCAAACAAATCCAAAATAGCTCTCAGACACAAACACAGGCGGCAAAGGTTTGTTTGGGAAATGGTTTGGACGTGGTCAACACCCTTCCTCCTTTGGATCCCTGCTGTCCATTTTAAGCTCTCTGGGTTCGCGTTTAGTTTTATTTGATGTACAAATGGTTGACCAAAAAAAAAAAAAAAAAAAGCTGGAAAGCAAACCGTGGTCGAGACGCAGAAAACATACGAGAAAAGAAAAGCAGGAGGTTTGTGAGTCATCCGTATTACAAGTTCACAGGCGCTTTATTCAGTTTTGACCCCACTGAGCTTTATGGGGAATGGAAATCTGAATCCAGCAGTATTGGACTTGCTCTGCAGAACAATGGCGAGTCAAAACATAACCACAGGTTAACAGTGTGTATCATCAGTGGAGCGGCTGCTTATGGGATTTTAGTTTTGTTTAATCAGCAAAGTCTTTAAGAAAAGAATGGGCAGATAAATGGAGGCAGGTCTATACAGCAACCTTCAACTGCTGGAAATAACCAAATTCTGTGAAAACGAAACTGACCCCCGTTTGAGATTTCACATTTGATACTCTGTTATGAATTGTCAGCGGGACGATGCTTCCCAAAAATCGTCTGATTCACAAGGAGATTATATTTGAATAAGGAAAGTCCTGTACATGTGCTTAAACATGCAGACATAAAAATGAAAGTGCACCAAAAACGTGTGAGGGCTTGTGATAGATTCTGGGCCAAACTGAAGCCCTGCAGGGTATCATGCCACTTGTTTTACCCTGAAAGCACACACTGTGTGATCACGTTACTGTGGGCGTGTGTGTGTGTGGGTTTGTGCGCATAACACAAAGTGAGGAGGAGTGTGTGTGTGTGTCCAAGAGGCAGAACAACTGATGATGCGGGGGAGAACAAGACAACTGGTGGCGCACATGTTCAGTCCTGTGCGAGGATGCGAGCACGATGCTAACATTGATCAAAACATCGTCACATTTCCCCTGCAGCATTGCCCACCTCTCACTAATCCACATGTTTCGACCAATCCTAGCTTGGCCAGTAACTAACCAGAAATGTGACTTCTGACAATGGTGCATTTTAGCGCTTGTGAATTCAGCCTCACGTTTGTAGGAGAGGAAATGTGTGTGTGTGTGTCTCCATGATCACACACTTTACTGTGCCAGTCTACCAGCCTCCTGACCTGTGAACCTGGCACATTAGCTCCATCCCATGCCAGGCAGACTTATGGCTGGGGAAACACAAAGGGCCTTTTCACAGCAGGGTGGGGGTGGGGTGCAAAGGGGGCAACCACCCCGCCTCCACACACCGGCACAGCCCTCCGCACCCCCACCTCCTTGACAATATGCTGCCCCGTGGCCGCCTGCCGAGTTGAGGAAGCCTTTAAGGCCGGTGCACTGCAATGCTGCCAGGGAGGGAGAGGGGGGGTGCCAGGATGTATAAACTGCACCTGCCCACACACGGGTACAAGTAGCACAGATATATTTATGGGTGCAGTGTCCTGTGATGTCATTTTGGTTTGCAGAGGAAGCATCTAAGGAAAAAAAAATCACTGGGATAAACATTCGCTCAGACCAGAGAGAGAAAAAACAGATATTTAGTAGCATATGATGGTCTTAACAGTCTTGAGGTTAACCTTTAAAAATCACAAGTTGTTTTGCTTTTGCAGGAGCACGCGGCTCGATAAAGACACCAAAACAAACCCTGTTTATTCATAAGCTCACTCGAAGCCTCCACCCACACAAGGCCAACCATCCGTCCTTTCCACTTTCACACGCATGCCGCTCCATAATGCACGCGTGCACACACAGACCATCGCTATTATTCAGCCAGACAACCATGGGGCCATTTCCATGAGAAAGGCAAGTGCGCAGAGTCAGAGCGCGGCGGCCCGAGCATCTGCTGCACCATGTGGCTTCCCCACAGAGAGGGAGACCACGAGGATGATGGAGGGAAAGAGAGAGAGGAGGGACGCCCTGACAAAAGTCAACTGTTTGGGGATGTTTGTTTACTCCACTGAGAGTCCTTTTTTTCTTGGCAGTCCTGAACCACAGTCTCATTTATTTACAGTTTCTTACTTTGGAAGTGTCAAAGTACTACCACAGACATTTACAGTCTCAAGAGCAGCTCTCCAAGTGCACCACCGGGGTTACGATGAAAAGCACGTCGGCAGCAGCAGGTGATCGAGGACTGAGAACATGTCTCATTCACTTTTCCCAGCTGGGACCTAAACCACAACCACTCCCTGATCCCACGCTTGCTTTTCTTACCATTAAGGGAGGGGAGAGATCAGCAGAAAATTAATGCAGAACTATGTTAATACTTCCTTAATTTTTGCTTCAGCTTTTCTCTATCTGACAGCATTATCAACTGCATCCCTCTTGGTTTTTCCTGCTGGTGTTCACACAAAGTTAGGAGAGGATAACAAGTGCTCTGGCATGTTTCCTCATCTCTTGACATTTCGTAGACTACGGCAAAAAATGGGTGCATGGATGGGGAGCAAAAGTCTGCTTGCAGCCTGCTTATTGCCCTTGGATGTTGTATGATTCAACATGTCATTCATGGCACCTGTCGAATTAGCCAATGTAGTTGCACTGCAATTATTCTCAAGACATCTTGAACTTTCTGAAGCTTGTTGATTCCAACCTTCATCTTTAAAACTACTCAAATCCACACAGACACTGCAGGTGAAACTGAAATGAACCTCTCCTCACGAAACACATACTGTGAATGAACAGGTTTTATAAAATCGAACATTGAGTTATACTGAGTGAACTCCAGAGTTGTGACATCACTCTCCTCTCTGATGTCTCTGAAAAAGGCCAACAACTTGGATTAATCTCACGCTGCCACGGGCGGATGGGCTTCTTTGAAGATAAAAGCTGTGTCTATAATACAAAAAAAAAACATAGACAGAGGACACCAAAAGATCAGATGCTGTACTTTGTCCTCTTCTCTGATCTGTCTGTTATGGGGTAGCACTTCTGTGCTTGCCCTTTTAAATATACTTTATTTATATACTGCTTTTCAGAATGTGGTGCATACACTTCTGTAAAGAAACAAGAAAGAGTGAAAATAAGCAAAATATTTAAAAAAATAAAATTAAAAATCTTAAAAAGCAAAGTTTTACTTGACTAAAGACTAGGGCTACTTTTGGTGATAACTGAGACCCTGTTCTTGGGCCAAAAAATGCTAATTAACTTGCTCCAGTACAACAAGAGGATACCACCACCACTATCTCTGCACTAAAGCCAAGAGTGTCTGTTCTCATCTGCTCTGCTCCACACATGCCAGCTGCAGCCTTCACCATAATCCTAAAAACAAAGCGCAGGATGCTTACAAGCGGCGACAACTGAGGCACACTGATTTCCATTTGGCTTCCAGGTGTCGTGTGTAGTAGTGGTAGTAGCAGCAGTTGTGGTTGGGGGGGGCCACATGTCAGGTCCCCAGCACAAAGGCAAACTCTTAGCATGTTGCTGTTGGTTTAGCGTGGCCGCTGGTTGGGTGGCAGCTGAGGGTAAACAAACAAAATGCCACAACTCGCCTCCCCACTTTAGAGAGGGGTGGGGGGTTTGTTTAGGTTGGATGGATGGTTTTAATTATAGCCTTGCTGGTTGTGTGTGTGTTTGTGTAGCCATCTGCCTCAATGTGTAACTAGAAATCTGGTTTGGTCTTAAATTGGATTTAAAAACAGAGGATATTCAATTTTCTGTCTGCGTCTGCTCAGTCAGGAGCTAAAATATGTTTCTGTACTCTGCTTAAAAAACTGACATGTAAAATTGTTGCTTTTGGGAGAAATCTCCTAAAAACTCTGAGACTTCTTTGACAATATCAAAGTAAATTAGAAACTATTAAAAAGGTTCGAATTATCTTCTGCCGCTATCTTTAAACCAAGATATTCTTTAAATATTCAAACATCCCATTTTTTACACCCTCACGGGCTGTTCCCACTTTTTTTATTCACTAAAAGACCAAACCGCTGATTATCACATGGCACTGAGTCTCGCAGGAGATTTTCTAAGTCAAGAGCTGACTCAGGGAAGTCTCGTGGTAGTCTTGAGGAGCTGGGACTTTCTCCCCTCCTTCATCATACTCCCACTGTGAAGTAGTACTCAGCTGAAACAGGCAATTCAGAAATGAAACTGAAAGACATTAATGTGTGTTGCATCATGTGAGATTAAATACGAGCTGAGGAGAGGGGGTGGGGGACTTTTAGTTTTAGGCCAAGGTTCACTGAAAGGTTATAGAAATGTCAAAATATTTCCCTTTTTTTTTCCCAGTGGGGAACTTTGAAACAGGGAAGGGCAGTAACTTAAAAAGTACCAAATGACCCCAGGCAAGTGTCATATTAGGCGGCAAAACACGCCTTTACGTGAAATCACCTTCAGGCCGCAGAGCCATCAGTGACAGAGGCTCGCAGGTAATTCAGTCTCTAAACGTATGGGTGGGGCTGCTTCCCCACAGGGAGAACGATGGAGCCCGCCTGCTCAAAATACAAGCAATGAAAGAGCCGACGGAAGCTCTTCCCGCCCTGCCCGCAATGTTAACGACCGCTCGTGATGAGCACCCATCAGCAGTTCAGAGGCTGTAAGAGAGAAAAAAAAGGCCTGAACACACGGAAAACCATTCCCGCGGCCCTCAAACACACACGGGCAGCCAGACGCTCACGTTTACTGTTAAAGCTCCTCCATGATGCCGTTTTCCCGAGAGACGTCTGAGCTCTTCTCCGCAATCACTGAGCAGTTCACAGGTCAAAGCACTAAAGCTCTGAGATTTGTGATGTAATAAAACATCATCACAGCCTCAACAGCAGCATGGCATCCACAGAGAAAAAGTTTAAAAGTGTTTTGTTTTTGCTTTATTGGGGCTGGAGAAGGCGACTACTGCAGTGGGGGGATGCTGTGAGACACTTTGAGTGGACCTGCAGTAAATCAACAGCCCCACCTCCCTCAACCCCTCCACTGGGTAAACACTGGAAGGCATGAGGAATCTCACTCATCCATGGCTTGAGGAAATGAGGGTGAGAGATAGCTGAGTGGCTGCACAAGAGGGGCCACGGTGGAGTAGTGGAAGTAGTCTAAATAAAGGCCGTGTCGTTTGAAGCCGGTGTGTGGTCAGAGCTGTTTCAAAATAAACGGGGCTGAGGAGCACTGAGTACACCTGTCGTAGAGGGCCGCAGTCGAAAGGTGGGAAAGCGTGGACACATTATAATCACAGAGGAAGCAGAAGTGACACATCACAGCTTCAGACTCTTGCAGCAGTGAGAACAGAAGACAGAGAGCTCACTGCAGGTATAATCAGCCAATATAAACTCACACCATGCTCCAAAACTCTGATCAAAAGACCTGAACTTTATTGTAAAGTTTAGCCGAGAATCAAAGGTTTCAAATGATACCAAAAATGAGCATCTTGTGCGCTGATCCTAAAGGACAAATGTGGCTCTAACAGACCGTTTCTGAACTTTCCTTTACACCTCACGATCACTGAAATCCTCAGTGCAATGGACCGTCCAACAGCACGACGTTAAGTGTACAAAGTGCAGTCACTCGCAGCTCCTCCACCCTTCCCCGACTGCATCCACACTATTAATGAGTGATGTGCTACCAACGGTGTTTTGACTCACGCTTGGCTTGCAGCTGTTGCACTGAGTGGTCAAAATCACAGCTTCCTTATAGGATTCTGTCACCTGGCATCATCAGTCCATGACAGCCACGAGTCCCCCCTGCAGGCACTAAAGCAGCCTGCCTGAGGGGAAGAGGGGGTGGGTGGGGGTGCTGTGCCAGAAACAAACAAACAAAACCTTTAGGGCTTCTGCTTCCAACTCTTCCCTTGAATCTTGAAGAAACTGAGTAAACGTCGGGCCAAGACTCAGTGATGCGTTGGGATTAGATGCTGGAGATGTCAAAAAGCCAAACTGTGTGTTGCTTTTGAGCAGCAAACTTAGCACATCGGAGTTTCATTCAAAATAAGTCTAGACTGGGAAATTCCTGGCGTCGGAAATTTCTGCAAGCACTCATTTGACAACTGGCGGGATAACAGACGTCTGGGCATCTATGTTGAAACGGGGCTAAATTTGGTTGAAGTGGAAGTTTTCCTCCTTTTTTCAGGGGGGACATCTGCGTTATCTATCCATTCATCTGCCACACTTTCAAAGAGACTTTTCAGCCAAATTTAGCACAGACAGACAGAAAGGAAACATGATCTGCTAATAAAGAGTGTGAAATCACTAAAACAGCCATTTAAAAAGAAAGAAAAAAAACCCTGTGGTGAGATTTCTGATGCTCTGATGATGTGTTTGACAGATAAGTAGGTCTGCGCTGGTCCAGGTAGAAGCCACAGACATAAAACACCGTTAACCTGCAGCTCAGACACACTTATATCTGACTCCCAAACCTCTACAGTCTACACACCTTTAATCCACAAATGCACCTCTTGCACCAAAACACCAACTTCTCCCCACAAAAACTCATCTGCTGCTGCTGCAGAAACAAAGAGCACACAGAGTACAGGAGCAGTCACGTAATCCGCACCAACAATAACTCATTCAGGTGTCTTCCAGAGGAGGCACCCGACCGGGGGGGGGGCAGCCAAATCACCAATAAACGGATTTAAGTTGTCAGCACATTAAGGAAAACCCCGATGCATGAGTGTAATACAGAGCAGTGTCACGGAAAGCCGAGGAGAGGAGAGGAGAGTTATTCAGGAGAGATGTGGGATTAACTTGGCTGATCCTTCACTGTCTTGCAGGAGAGGAGGAAGAGGAGGAGGAGGAGAGGGGGAATCCTCTTAGCCAGAAGGTAGTGGAGGTTAAAAATAGTCCGCCATTGACACTGATTTTTTTTTTTTTAAATCCCATTAATGTGGTACATTTTAGGGGAGACACAGGAAAGAAACTATGGCGCAATCTTCCTATTTGAGTATCATCACTCCTTGTTTGTTTTGGCTCCGGATGATAAAGTCGATAAAGGCCAACACCTCCACTGCGGTGCAAAAAACCCCCAAAACACCGAAAGCTCAAGAGGCGATGTTAGTGTCTGCATGAGATGACGGGAGAGAGAGAGAGAGAGAGAGAGAGAGAGAGAGAGAGAAAGAGGGGCAGGGCAGGTCGGTCAGCACCTCCAAACACCGCCGCTCTCGTTTGGTAAATAAAATCAAAAGTGCGCTCAGTCAGACACCTGCGCGCCAAACAAACAGCATTCAACAACAACAACAAGAAAAAAGCATCAAAACACAAAAACACAAAAAACATCCCGAGCTCACCTCAACAAGCTGCAATCCAGGTGCGATATCTGCTCGTATCCTTTTTTTTATCCCACCAAAAAATAAAATAAAATAAATAAATAATGCGCAAAGCAGCCTCCAAACAGAAGAGACTTTCTCCTTTTTTTTTAATGTTCACATGAGAATAAAGCAGCAGTCTCCCTCCTCGATCCGGACTCTCAGTGCGGCATCATTCAGGAGTCGGAGGCGGACTGCAGCTTTCGCAGGAGAAGAAGAAGAAGAAGAAAAAGAAGATCCCGTTTGAATGAAGCGCAGCTCGGATCTGATCTGCGCGCTCCGGAGCTGCGAGCAGACTCAAGACCTGCCCGGGAGGGGGGGGGGGGCGGCAGCCAATCAGAGCAGAGCACCGACACCCGCCACGCCCCCTTCCCTCTCTCATCCTCCCCCCTCTTTTCTAGTTTTCTATTTTATCTCTCCTTCCCTTTTCACTCTCTCTCTCGCCGTCTGACGTTTTCGACCCATCTCCCGTCTTTCTCCTTCTTCCTCTTCTGCGTTTCGATTCTCCATCTGCTCTGCTGTTTTTTTAGGCTTCACGACTAAAAGGCTTGCCCACATCTACATTCAAAGGAAAAGTTTAAAATAATACTTCACACTTTAAGGTTTCTCAGGAAGTGTGACGCAGGCAGCTGAGAAATTCCGATTTTTACTGAATTCATGAGGTTAATATCTAAAAATAAAGAAAATACTGAGATGATAATCTGAATAATTCATCATATAAATGTACAGCAGGTGTTATTTTTGCTATGCAGGTCAGCAGAGTAGTTACAGCCCATCCTGAGGTGAGACTGAATATAAACTGACAGCAACGCTTTTGGCAGTTTTTGTGAATGTTTCCCCGTAAAGTCAAGCGACAGCACAGAGGAAAAATGACCTGGTCGGCAAAGTCTGTAGGACTCATCCTCTGGGGATCATGACTGTCAGTGAGCGTGCAAACTCAATCCAGTGGCTGATTCAGCCTTGAACCAGCAGACCAATGTGCTCAGTCAATGGCATGGCTAAAAAAATCTAATAAAGTCAATAATAACATGTAATCATTCTAATAAAATGTCGTTTGATACCAGAGTCTGTGTCTGGCCCTGCGTATTTACTGTTGTGTGTTTTAATTGTGACTTGCCGAGAAAGCACAGAGAGAAAATGGCTCTGAGATAACAAGGTTGCAATTTCACACTCACCCATAAATATAGTCAATTTATTCAGTTCACCTTTCTCCCTCCATCCCCCTCCCCCCTCCTTTCTCCCATTTTCTCTGTCCTCTCTTCATCTCCATCCCTTCCCCCTGCTCCCTCTCTCTCTCTCTCTCTCTCTCTCTCTCTTTTGTATGTCTGTGCGCCTCATTTTAAACACAGGTTGTGTAAACTGAAGCTCCACGGACACCGAAAGACACTAATCATAATCGCACAGTTTATGTCAGTGGAAATGCCCGTCGCACAGAACGAAACCGGGCAGCTCAGCTTCTTTCTGTGTCGCCAGCGCGAGAGAAACTCTCACTTGGTTCTTCAAAACGACACTGATGTTCATTGTTTGTTCAGATAATTCAAGGTGACGACTGTTTCCCAGTGGGCAACACATGAAAGAGGAAGCTGGCCTTTGTAGGGAAATGAATAACGTCGGCTCACATTTTGTGAAAGTCCAGAGTCGGACTGAATCATTGGATTTAACAGAAAATGTGACCAGATCAAATGAAATAAACATGCAAAGCACAATAGTATTCAAATGTGGAATAAATCCTTTCATGCAGTGCTCTGTGTCACCGTGCTCTGTCTGCTGAGTTATAGAGGGCCTTTGTGTGATGACTAGTTTTCATCTATTTAAAATGTAAGGTCAATTAAAAATGAATTCTCACCGACAATGGCGACCTGAAAAGATGACAAATTGACCAATTACTCTTTTACATCTGCAGAAAATGTGTCATTCTCACACAAAAGCCTATTTTTATTTGTCAACTCTTCTTCATCAGAAAAGGAGGACTGGATTGTGTTGTCTTCTTCTTTACCTCCACTGTGGTTCTGTAGCTGCTTTTAACAGTAAAGAAATGTGACTTGCACAAAAACGACATACTGGATGTTTGTTTAGTTTGCGCTTGGCTGACTCTCTCCACGTTTCCGAGTAGAGTAATAAGCCACGGTGAAATAACAGCAAATCATCCCAAATCTCATCAGCATCCAGAGGTATTACGTAATCTGGTATTAGCGCAGATTTACGTATATGCACTAATCCAGCTTTTCTCTCGCTTAAATGACTGCACCGACTTTGACCCAAAGGTCGGGATTGTAGTCGTTATGTTGGACATCACAGGACACAAACACAATGTCTGTTGTCAAACACTGCAAAACATGCTCAGGTCTGAACCAGGTTTTCATTTCATGTGGAAATTTGGTGAATTTAATTTTTTGCAAAAAAAATATCAGGCAAAGAAGAAATTTATGATTAGAATTGATGAAGAGGACAATTCTGTGTTTCTGGAAAATTTAGCAAAGCCTTGAACCAAACTTATGTAATTTTCTTACTGCCACAACAAAAATTAAATGTGATCTGTAAAAACATTTATTTTTAGCAAAGGTTCAGTAATCTTGTAAAACAAGTCAGAACTGCATCGTGTATTTATAGTAAATAATACTCAAATGGTAAGAAATTGTATGTTTCTTGGGGACTATTTTCAATGATGGATTTATCCACATTTGGCGCTCGAGTGAGTATTTGGAGCAGCAGGTCAGTGCGTGTGGGACAATGTGGGAATCAATACAAACCAGTC
>JBAJHX010000076.1:11764890-11776799 GCA_037176925.1 Amniataba percoides
CATTTGGCGCTCGAGTGAGTATTTGGAGCAGCAGGTCAGTGCGTGTGGGACAATGTGGGAATCAATACAAACCAGTCTGTTCATGGTAATGAATAAATATTGAAAAGTTGTGACTCATTGATGTTTTTAATAGTTTGGACAACAATGGAGCTCAGAGGGCAAAGAGATATTTGGCTTTAGATACAGACGATCAATTCATTGCTGCTTTTGGTCGTTTCATGAGACTTGAAAACGAAAGGAAAAAAAATCCCCGAATATCAACGGCCATATATCAAAAGTATTCCTGTGTCTCGTTCAAACATGTCTGTAAAAAAGAATACCGGCTTGACCAGTGTTGATTACAGTCTGGTTCCAGTATTTCTAAAGCTCAAGGTAGCGGGGCTTTTCCAAGTCAACTCGTTCACACTCTGTCCCTTCAGGGCAGAGCTGAGTGAAAGATTTCCAGTTTGTCTTTTCAGGTAACAATCAGCATGGGGCAGCCACAGCCCAGACGTTTAATAAATAGGATTCCTGTAAATGTGAGCGCAAAGCAGGGTGTTACAGGAAGGAAAAAAAATCCCATCACAGAAAAGAGATATTGTTGTGTGGCTCATCTGATAAAGCTTGTAGCATGAAGGGTTAGAGCATTAACAGCTTAAAAATTTCCAGGACTTGTCACGGTCCTGGAAAAAGGTCCGTCCCAGACTGGCTGAGGACATCAGATGTTTATTCTTATGGAGAAAGAGCTGGAGTGTCAGATCTGTGCTAAAGGTCTGTTATGCAAGCAGGACATCCAGGCTGATATGCTGGATTTGAAATGTTCCTGCAGGGAAATAAATAAACACCGTCTTCATGTTTGTGCTACACTCCCCATATAGCTTCAACACCGAGCAGTGAAAATAGGCATTGGGAATTTACAGGAAGATGTTTCCCACTGGTGCCACCGCTGCAGCAGCCAGGTCACAGTTCACCGTCTGCTCACGGACACAAACATCCTGTATACTGATAAACACTTTTTTTTTTACGTTGAGGGAGGTAAACCTGACTTCTGGTTGCACTGACGCCATAGCAATAAATAATTCTTAAAGTCAAGATATTTATACATAAGCCCATTCAGAACTGTGATAGATCAACTTTCCATACTGTTGTTACATTTCATGGTTTAATATGACTACTAGAAATACATTTGACATACATGTAAATCTAATGTATTAATGTGTTTTCATGCATTAATGAATATCTCACACTTGTCATTTACTGCCAATTAATTGCATATTATGCATAAATTATTCATGTGTTTACCACATTTGTCCGTATGAAATTTTTGGAATACACCCTTGATCATATACTCAAAATAATGCCTACATATATGCAGAGTCCTTCCATATAAATAAAGTTGAGGTATGAAAAACAGATTTATGTTTAATTTGGACTGAGTTGTAATGAGTTAAAGTGAGAAAGTCAAAATCACCTTCATTTACACTCATTCTGTTGTATATGTTGATGCTAAATGATGCTGTGGCGGATTCATTTCCTGCAACAGTCGACTCTAACATCAGTGTTTTCCCATAAAGTCCACTAGCACTGTTTCACAGCTACAGTGATTTGAATGGATGTGCTGGAACCATCACTTACTGAGACTTAAATAACATGTCAATATTTCTATCAGTGCAAATTACAAATCTTCCATTAAAACCAAAACGCTTCCCTGATGATATACAGATGGAAGCAGCAAGCAGAAACTGGTTGAAAATGACTTTTTTTTTATTTATATAAAAGTGCATGAAACAATTACATGTTTGGAACAAATGAACTGACACCTAAAAAATTCCCTCACATATACTGTGAAAGAGAGAAGAACAAATTCTTTTTAAACCCTCAATTCATAGAGTTTCAGTTTCAGGCTTTTCCCCCTGTTTTTGGTTCAATTAAAATAGATAAATAGACATACTTTATCGAGCTCATTGTCAAAACATTCATTAGCAGGTTGTGATTGATCCAAAAAAACAAACTAAAGGAATAAACCAACATATAAACAAAAGTAAAAAAAAAAACACAACGGAAGCTGCGACTACAGGCTGCCACCTGGAATGGCGCCATTATTCCCTCATGTGAAAATCTCACTCCACATCAGTCTGTGTCAAGGCTTAGACCAGGCTGCCCTGAATATGGCTGTTTGCATTCTCAGTGCCGTCATTGGGTTCCACCTGAGCTTGAATATTGTTCCACACTGGCTTGACCACTATAAACAATCCTTGCTGTGCGCTCATCCTAATTTCTGTCTTTGGTCATGGTATGATTTGAACCAGTTTGTGGGTCTGCTACAGTCTGGCCTCCTCCACATTTACACCTGTTTTCTTTGGCTAGACTGGTGAGGAGCTCCAGGACTCTGATCTCGTGCTCCATGCGAGCTTTCTCCCTCCTCTCCTCCCTCTCTGCTGTCTCACTCTGCCGGCGCTCCTCCCTCTGCAGCCACTGGGCCAGGAGCTCCTGATGCCAGCGGGTCTGCTCCTGCCGCTGGCTCTCCAGCTGAACCAGCAGGTCCCGGGTCTCCGACACCAGCCGCTGGAAGCACTCGGTCAGGTGCTTGAGGACGGGTTCCAGGCAGGAGGACTCTGGGTGATGGTGGCCAGAGGTGGGGCAGGTGTTGGGGTTTGGATCTGGGGGTGCGGGGAGAGGAGAGGCAGGGGACTGCATAAGAGGAGGAGGAGGAGCAGGTGGAGGCGGGGGTGGTACCACATGTGGGGAAGGAGTTTTCACGCTGTTTTCCACTAGTGTACCTGACATATAAATGATATAAAACAGTACAGGAATGAGATTATTAGTGATGAGAAAATCTTTGGATTGAATTTATGAAACATTAGTTGGCTTGAACCAGTCCTAATTATTTGAGACACATTTGTGCTTCAGGCTTGGTGTTTTCCTTTTAGCAAACAAAACATCTACAGTTATGTGGCAGGTGACAATTTTTGGTTGATGTTATTTTTGGCCTCTGATGATCTATATAATAATCACAGTACATACCAACAATTTCACGATGGATGGAAGATTCCAGATAAACGTCGTGGTGTCTTTCTCTCTGACACCGTGGAAATCCTGTGTTGCTCAGCTCAAACTCATCTGTTGACACTTCTCCATCCTCCAACTTAACTTCAGACTCGAGCTGCCAGGACCGACAGCCTCTCTCCGTCCTGCTCAACGAACCAAAGTGAGGTTCATTCATCTCTGTATTAGAGCTGAAATCAGGCTGGATATTTGCCGTCCTGTCAGCGGAGTCAAGGTGACGTTCCACCATCCGTTCTGAAGAAACCAAATAGGGCCCCCCTTCCCCTCCCGCCGACCTCCGGCCCAACACAGCATCCATTTCTGCAAAGTATTTGAAAGTGCAAGGCTGCGAGCTGTCAACGCTCCTCTGTATCTTGGCTCTCACGTAATTCGCTTTCAGAGTTTTGACCCGGAGCCGACACTGGTGGGGACTCCGAGAGAAACCCATTTCGCTCATGCGAGCCGAGAGGTGTTTGAAGACATGGCGGTTGCGAAGGTTTTCCGCCAAACTTTTCTGGATGCGCTCGTCGCTCCAGGCGCACAGCAGCACCTGAGTTTCCTCCACCGTCCAGTTAACTGAGCGCTCAGCTTCTCGTTTTCCTGTATATACAGAAACACAGCCGTATATGATGATGCCGGTGGTCGGGGGTTACAGTTCATCTACATTTTGAAGCGCATCATTAAATAGACATATGCTAGCATATGTTCTTTGATTTGATATTGTAAAAGGATCATGTAGGTGCAAGCTCAATGATAAATAACATAAATGAAAAGCCTCATTTAGTCCAATAGAATTTAATCTACTTAAGATACAAATGGAACAACTGTATTCACTGTCCTGCAATAAATCTGCCCTTCATAAAGGTCATAATGTTAAGCTTTTGTTGATTTAACTGTATCATCATTTTGTAGGCTGCAGTTTGTCGTACTGTTGAACTGCACTGAGATAAAAGCGGTGGGACCTATTTAACCAGGCACACAACACAGATATCACTGCCAATTGAAGCATCCTTCATCCCAAAGTGTGTGTCCACTGTCACAATGTCGGGTGGAATTTGGTAACTCGGATAATGCTCTGAGATGTATAACAACATTTGGTATTGTACGGTGTGCCTGGTTTTAGGAACACCATCCAGAGAAAAAAATGAACATTATAAGCTGCATTAGGGTGGGATTTACCAGGTTGGTGCATTTGACTGCATCACTTTTAGCTAGCTGGACTAGATTAACTGACAATTTACAGTATAAACTGTGTGAACTATATGGTCTGGTGAAATTACTGTCTGGTGAACTTTTTTTGCATGGCCTTCCTCTTGTGAACGATTCATGGCCATAATACTGCAGACTAAACCTGCACTGGTCTGAAAACATCAATAATCTCATGAGGAACCACAAACTGGCTCTCTGCAGGTGTTTAACTCTCCAAATCTGACATCCACTGATCTCACTAGTCAGAAAAGAGGAAGAAAGTTTCAGACTAGGGATGAATAGTGTGCAAAATCAGATCACATAACAAATGACTGACATATAAACCTACTGATTCTGAAGCCACAAAGCAGTCATCAGCAGCTTAACTTTAAGGAAGACTGTCCTTATTCTCAACATGGCACCTGACTGTGCAGCGCTAAAGCTAAGTATGTGATGCAGATTAAAAACATGGTGTGCATTTCTTGCAGCAGCATCAGCTGGTTTCAGTAACAAAACACAGCCATGGACTGTTTGATTATGTCCATGTTTAAATTACATCCTCACATGTTTACTAGCTAGCTGACACTGTACATCACTGCCAGGTGAAAGTGTTAGCCACCAAGCTCATTCAGACACACAAAGACTAAAGCTTATTTGATGACACTGGGCTGAAAGTCAAAGGGCTTTTTGTGCAGCTCGGTGACTGAGAGCTGCAGCACACACTGAGCTGAGCTTAGCGGCTAACACTTAGCTCACCTGGCTACATGTCTGTGTCTGTCTGAGGCTCTGCTGTCTGATAAGCGACACACACAACATGTCGGCTGCTCACAGGATTCTTACTTCTCGTCGTCGACACGGAATTGGTCGAGTTGATCATCGGAGGATTCATTTTTCTGGCTGCAGGAAAATGTAAACAATCTTCTCTCTCACAGGCACACATACTCCGAGGCTCCTCTCTTCCGGGTGACGTCGTGTTCAGCGTATGACGTCACTTGACGTCGTGTTAAAACGTTGAATAAATTCTTACAGAAAATTAGAAATATGCATATGTCAGATAGCTACATTTTGCACAAATTGTTTTCTAAGCAAATTCCTTGTGTGCCTGCTGAAATGATTTTGAACACCCAAATAATGCTGTAATCAATATCTTTCCAATAATACTCATTCATATTGTAAAAAATTATATATTGTCTGAATCTCCAATGTCTCCATTTCCCCCATATCATAATACAGATCTTATAATTATCAATACCTCCTCTGGCATCATTAAAATTGTACACTATTGTATGTAGGAAAGGTACCACTAATTACTTATTGATTCATTTTTAACATTCATCACATTCGTGTGATCTTTTGTGCTGTACGATATTTATTCAGACAAGTGCACCGTGGAGGTTCTGCCAGTTTTGTGAAACCCTTGACAAAGCTGTGCTGTGCGAGATTCCTCCAAA
Organism: Amniataba percoides; assembly: GCA_037176925.1. Lineage (NCBI taxonomy): Eukaryota > Metazoa > Chordata > Actinopteri > Centrarchiformes > Terapontidae > Amniataba > Amniataba percoides. The sequence continues at coordinate 11,770,554 of JBAJHX010000076.1, forward strand.
AGTCCTTGGCCTGGTGTTGACATATAATGTGTTCAGCATCAGTGCAGTATCTGTGGATTCATGATGGCAGGTGACGCAGAAGGAAAATTGTACCAGTACCCGTTTGTTTGTTGTTGCAATCAGCACACAAGGCAGAAGTTGCTTACTTACACAGCTGATGGGGTGGGGGGAGCGCTCAGCTGTGGAAGTGGGGGTTAATGTACATGTCAAAGATCATATATTACTGAGCTCAGACAGACAACAGCTCTGCATGAATAAACGCAGTCACCTCATTCATTTCAATGAAACAGCAGTTAGCACAGCGGGGTGCCGATAGAGAGGCCTCAGGTGACAAAATGCAGTGTTGCAAACCAAATAAAAGTTTAACCTGGCTCAACAGTATCCCATGTCCTCTAACAAAGGACAAACAATGTAATGCTGCTGTTTACCTAAAACTCTACATAGAATATTTTACCATGACAAACTGAGAGTTCAAAGGTTAATTAAATGAACAAAGTAACTACTCTATGAACTCAACTGAACGTGGATTACTCACTCATATGTCAATGCTTCCCCAGTACAGTTAGGGTAGTGTCACAACTGTATTTACATCGATCCATATGTTATCTCCCCGATGTATTTTAACCACCAAATGTAAACACATCCCCAGAGCCTGCAAATTTGCTTCAACTTTGAATAACAAGAGTGAACCACCCTGAGGAAACAGCTCATTCAGGGGCTGTGAGGTGCTAATGAGTCATCTCGTGCATTCTCTGGATGTCTGTCAAGAGCATTAACATCTCTGGCGTCCCTCCTTCTATTTCACTGGTTCACCTCCTCAGTCTTTCATCCACAAACACAGCAATTAGTAGGGGAGGGGGAGTCCTAAAGTGCTGGTAATGCAGATTCAGTCTGCTCTCCTGCAGTTGCATTTGCATTTTGAGCTTTCAGCCTTTGTTCCATTACACGGTGGAGTTGGAATGAGTTTAACAGTAATCTTAAAAGGGAACACCGGTGTCCTTTACAGCTAAAGCCCATTTTCTTCTGTCTGCATCTTATTATGTTGGAATGCACAAAATATGTGTAATATTTTGTTTACAATTTTGGATTATTGTCTTACTTGCTGTCTTTCTAAGAATTGTTTTCCATCTTACCAAGAATTCAGTGTGTCAATAACATGTCTGTCTGTTTCTATGTATTTACATCACAGTCATGTGGTTTAGCAATAATGCTAATATTTATGTGTGACTTATGTGGCTTAATGGCAAAGCTTTTCGCACTTATGTAACTCTGAATAAAACCCAGTGAACTCTCAAATCTACTGGTGACCAGCTCACAAGCAAACACCAGGCACATTTTCAAATTACACTGTACAGTATTCCTGTAACATTGCAGACAGTGTCTAAACTCGTCTAAATATTGTCAACTACAAGGATTTGATGACACGATAAAGATTAAACAGATGTTTTAAACTGAGACTTTAATATCTTCATACTCGGTTCAATATTTCTGAATGTTGTCATGATGAGGAGTTGAAAAAAAGTCATTTCTAGGCAGTAAGCATCCAGGATCACTGCACAGTATATCAACACATGCTGAGGAGGAAGACACAAGGGAAAAACAGCACATGAAAAGGTCCTCTTGCTATTATGGTGAATGGAGTCAAATGAGTAGAAGGTTAATCTTAACAATCAACCAATGTCATCTCAGGATCTTATTTCTGGGAACTCTTTTCTTTTTTAGGACTCTTTCACTCAGAACTTTCAACCACAGGGGCCAAGTTTTAGTTTTAGTTCCTGTGGAGTTTCTGCTCCCAGCAACTCTGCGCTGCTGAAGTGGGACTTTCCAGTGGCCCAGGAACTATCAGGGTGGAGTGGATAATACGGGATGTTACACTGTTTGTCACTGGTATGAGGAATTACTGTCAGTGTTATTGATATTTTCTTGTCTTGCAAACTGATTGAACATGAGCTCAGGGACTTTTCTTCATCTCTGCATGTTCCATTTCAATCACAAAGAGCACTGTCAAAACTTTTTACTACTTTTGTCTTACTGTATCCAGAAACTGCAGTTCGAACAAAGTAAGTCAAATTTGCTCTTCAGGTGAGCTACAAATATGAATTCACTAAAGGGACTTCCAGTTGTTTCTGATCAAGCTCTAGGCTTCCCTGAAAACTGAGCTCTTGAGACTATTTTTGATCAGACATTTTCCAAAAAAGTGGTGGAGATGTCAGCACTGATACAAAATCCTACTATCCTACTGGTGTGTTGGGAAATTATGTACAACAGGCCCAAAAAACGTACTGATTTTATAATTTTAACATTGGACATAGTCATAGGCCCTCGATATGCAGGCTGAAATACAGGTTGTTCTTCACAGCACAATGCACAGCACTGACTGCTTGAGAGCACACACACACACACACACACACACACACACACACACACTAACACTCACAAATGATGAGCTCACCACAGCATAGGTAATTACAGAGGAAGAGGGGAGCCGAGACAGTCGACTGGACATTCATCTCATTACTCATGCATGCCTCCAGGCTGTTCCCCACCGGCCTGCTGAGGAACATCACACTCCTCTCTCTCTCTTTCTCACACACACACACGCACACACTGCACATGTAAACAAAGGCTGGCAAATCCTTTCCAAAATACTCACAACACACACCTGGACATTCAGGGTCAAGAGTCTGATGTATCTCTACTCTAATTACATCACTAACAACACTTACTGGCTTATTTTTATTCATGAATACAGTGGCGTGTGGGGTACAGCAGTTTTTCATATTTTTACTACTTATTTTTACTTAATAACTTCAACCATTAGGAAGCTACAAATGTGAGAGTAAGAAATGGATAAAGGGAGGATTCCTGGTGGACACATCAATTTCACAGGAAAAACTTAGTGTTACGGGTTGCCTGGTAATGGAGAAGCTCTAATTAATAGTCTGTGCTCTCTTGGACCTTTGGGGTTGGGCAATTTGCAAAAAACTCTTTATACCCAAAAGAAAGAGCAGTTTTTTCATAAATGACTGCAATAAATAAATAGCTGCAGAGCCCGCACTGCCTCCTCTTCTGAATTGTCTTCTTTCCCGTCCTCGAAGGGGAGAGGCAGGCTGTAAATTCTCTCCCAGTGTGATTTGTAGTGCAGAAAACCAGGTCAGCGAGCACACAGCGAGGTAAGATGAGGTACAGAAGGCTCACACGCTGGAGGTGGTTACGTCAGCTGAGGACGGAGGAGAACTGAGGCATCCCGCTGTGGAAGCTCAGGATCCCTGCCTGCACGCTGCTCTTTGGCGTGGCTCCATACCACCCCCCCCATCCCCCTTTTCATGTCTCCTGACAACCAGCAGCAGTCATGTTGTTTAGATCAGTGGTTCGCAAACTTTCACACCAGACACAAACAAAGACTCAACATGGGAGCAGCGCAGCAATTCGTGGAATCTGTGCTGTTTCTTCTCAGCTTGTGGCCCCTTAAGAATCAGAGCGAAGTCAACTGGAGCCCTTGTTGCAAGCTGCAGTAAACTGCAAGATTTATTTAACTTTAAGAATTTATTAGCAACATTCCACAAACCAAAGCATCAACCATCCTTGAGCTTTATCAAGTAAAGACACATGCCTGACTTTTCTTGCTGCTTGCAAATAGAAAATAGGAACATGCCCTGTACTTTCATCTATGTTTCACTGCAGAGATAGGACATCTTCTGCTTTTGAAATCCATTCTCTTAACACAGAACATCATCTTTATGTCACATTCATGTCATATTGTATAGAGCATAAGTAGGAGGAGTCAAGTCCATGTCAACATCCTAGTTGTAATTTTAAGTAGGACATGTAAAAAATATCTGACAGATACAATATCTCCTACTTGTGAGGACTAACTATTAGTGTGTCAGTAAACTACTGGTAAAATGGCTGAAAGGCCACAATCACTTAATAAAATGCAATATTAACTTTAACTCAACTACTTAAAAAGGACATATGCCGCCTGAAGTCATAAATATATCACACAATAAATCTGGCCAATTAAGGCTATTTATATCATGTGAAAATAAGGGTACCACCGTCATGGAATAATCCGAGAATCTTCCCGCTCTGCCAACAATGTATGCACAGCATGGATTATGGTCCATGTTTAGACCAGATTTGGCATTGCATCAGAAAAAACAACCTTTTCATTTCCCTGTTCATTTGAATGAGCAGTCCAATGTGCCCTCTACAGTGGACAGTTCACCTGGTTCAACCTGCATCAGCACAATCCAACATCATCTGCATAAGCCCAATAAATGTGTGCATTCTGGTTAGACTGCATTGTATCACAAACAGTGTAATTCTGCAGTTTATCCCAGCAGACACACTGACATGTTACAGAAGGAAAAGCACAGGTGTAAATAATACATCAGTGTTGACTGACGTCCAATTAACTGCTTCTGTTTCAGGGTATTGGTACTGTGCATGCTGGCTCACTGTCACACTGTCACTGATTACGTTAATGGACTGTTAATGTTCCATTTAAACACCTGTGCTTTTCTCACTATGACAAGTCAAAATGTCTGCCGTGAAAGAAAAAACATGCGCTGCCTGCTGTCATAACTTTGCACAGTTGGAAAATCCTGTCCCGTTGCATTGCAGCCGGCTGTACAGTGATAAGCTCATTCAAACTGCACATGGGGGATCATGTTTCATCTTCTGTAGCAACTAGACCACATCTTAAAAGCGGTGCTATTTTCAGCCTGAATGCCCACTTTTATTCATTTTGCAACCCCTATATCCCTCACTAACATGAAACCTTCTGGTGACCAATTAGAAGACCTATTTCCCACCCCACAGAGACAAAACAGAAAAAAAATCCACCCATGTTTGATGGCTATATGTGTGCTCCCATTTGCAGACATTTTCAACAAGTAGACAGTGAATCGCATGCCTTCGGTAATCATAAGCTCATCATCGCCTGTTGATATTACGGCAACCCGTGCAGAAAATGTTCCCCTATAGCTGTGATTTGCAGCTGTAAAACACATGTCTCCGCACCAGGGTGGGATGCTGAACCACAGAATTTCAAAACGCACATGGAAGAACCACGGCAGGTCATTTATCAGCCATAAAAGTGGGGCTTCAGAGCTGTTGTGATGTGGAGCTGTGAGCCCCTCAGTTTTCAAAGCTTCACTCCAGTCTTTCAAATGAATTACAGAACTCCTGGTCCAATGCCTGGACACCCTCTAATTTGCTTGCATTTTTATAGTAGCCACCAATTTGCAGAGGCCACTTTGACCAACAGTGAACTTATGGCAGAGCATCTGTGCTTAAAAACATTTCCTACAAGCAGCAGATGCCTATATGAGAAAAACATCACGTCCACTGTAATATATTCAGCAACACAGATCAGTTTGAGATGAAGTGCAAGGGACCATCTGGGGATGAGTGTGGTAAAGGTTTGGTTTTGGGAGGAACTCTGTGAACACGGATTTCTTCAGAACTTCACTGTAAAGATTTAATTCAGCCACATGCAGATGGCAGGCATCAGTGCACCTGTATCAGTGCGTAAAGCTAAAACTGTCTTCAGTCAGATACTCCACTTCCCACACACCTTATTCAAAGGTCATTGACAAATTGTGTAACTCCACGGGCATTTCCACCCTGAATTCCTTCTTCCTTTGTTTGCATGGGCAGCAGCGTCGAACAGGAACTGATGAGCTAAACATGGAACAAAGAGCTAAAAGACTCCAAAAATACCTCACACTTTGTTTTTGCACATAACTGCACCCGTGGACAAACAGAGACATTCCGCAAAGTTTTTTTTTATTACCAAAAAAGGTAGAAAATTCTTACGCAAGGGAAGGCTGTGATCGTTTACATAAATGGTAAATGTCGGTCAGAAACTGTCCACTGTCTGTCCACAGGCCTGAGAGTGAGAGCGGGCTGGTTACATCACAGGGTCAATCTGCATGACACTGTGTCATGTAGACGAGACTGACTAAAGAATTTAACACATAAACAGCTGAATGAATGATTCTTTTGTCGTGCTTGCACACTATCGACCTTCAGTGGTGGTCTGAAAGCACATCCACTGAGGTTAATGATATTTGAAGTGTCCTGAATCAAGAACACTGCGGGATGCATTTCACAACGGACCTTTGGTCATTGACCGTAAGAAAAGTTCAACAGAATAGGCTGTCTTAGATATTTCTGTCAATATCTATATGAAAAGACATCTAGATATTAAGGTCAAAAACTGGACTATACCTCTGCTCC
>JBAJHX010000076.1:11776899-11801065 GCA_037176925.1 Amniataba percoides
CTTAGATATTTCTGTCAATATCTATATGAAAAGACATCTAGATATTAAGGTCAAAAACTGGACTATACCTCTGCTCCACTGCACGTCTTTTACACAACTAGGCTACAGTTATCGGATAGTTATTTACTCTTCTACATGCTGTGGTATTGCTTCTTTACAAAAACATCTTAATAGTACACCACTGGAAAAGGTTTTTAGAAATGTAGGTTACACAACTGTTACAGGACTTCAACAGCTACAATACAACACGTGTTGCTTCACATTGAATCGCAGTGAGTTGAGCAAAACACAGCGTGGTTGTGTTTATACGGCAGCAGGTGTCTGCATTCATGTGTTCACGTGTTTATCAGAACTTACAGTCCTTGTGAACGTGGCAACATAAGAAATTTGGACATCATTTGGACCTTCACAAAGCCTCCAGCCAAGCAGATGCAGAAAGTATAGGATTACAGGTGCAAGGATAGAAAAATGTCTGCCAAATGAATGTAAAACAATTTAAACTCTAGAAATGCAACAAATCACTTTTTCTTCAGTTTTAATTTAGCAGTGAAAAATATTTTGATCTGCGAATCACCTAACAAGTGCATTTTGAGATATTATTCCAGATTTTCTATCTTCCTTGATCTCAGTGCACCAGACTCCACCACCATCCTGCCCTCCCACCCGTCTGCTCCCCCCTGCTTTAGGATCCCAGGGACTGCAAAGAATGTGTCCCACCTAAGTTACTGAGGCGACCCCCTTCTGATGGCCGAGGAATGCCTGGCGTTTCACTGCTCAGTCTGTTTTCACAGTGCAAACAAGTGTCCACGTCTCTTCTGGTAAACTGATCTGGGCCACACAAGAGGACCTCCACTACTCCCCACCCCTCCCACATCCGAGCCCCCACTACTGTCAATCAGCACCTAATACTCGGAGCACAGCTGATCAAAACCACGTGGAGGAACTGCTGGTTCCAATTGAACCAAGAATGTGCTTATATAACAGTAAAAACTGGGCCATTTCTGCTCAGAAGAGTGGTGCTCCTATGGCTTTGAACATATAAGAAGCAGACAGCCGCTCAGATCAAAGACCAAGAAACGAGGGCAAGAGTTAACTAAGGGTAACACGAAGGATTAAGGAAAACCAGAGCAACAGTTCTCAACTTTTGCAATGTGAGATCTCTTGAAAACTCTGCCAACATTAACAACTGAATGCTAAACAATACTTCAGATGATATTTATCTTCCTCATTGAGGCAGTTTTACTCAATCACTCTTTGGGTGAGGCCTAAAGGCACAAACATTTAGCTTTTCACAAAATAAAGTATTTATCTGACTTTATCTTAAAAAAAAGACAGTATATATAAATTCAAACACCACATATCCCCTATCATCAACTATTGTGAATATTCTTGTGGCCTCCTGGGTGGTCTCAATGTCTGGAATAAGCTGCGTTGACCTTTCTGTGACACAACTCCAGCGCTGAACGTCAGCGATGCCCAAAAATGTACTTTCTGTTTGGATATGTCACCAAACACTGCAGTTGAACTGAAAGATGAGATAAGGAGCAACTGAAAATAAGGTTTTAGAGGCTTAAACATATTCTTGGCTGAGATGGTGATGGTTTGAGTGAAATGTGAGGACAGTGTAACCGCTTGGCTTGATTCTGTGACGCCAAAAGCTACCCTGACTCGGGCAGTGGAATATATTTTTGTGGTTAGAGTCAAAGTCTCTTTGATAATGAGGCTCAACGGCTCACTTTCAAAGCCGACAGTTGCATCAGTCGGTGTATATTTCTAAAATAAAACGACAGAAGCTTTGTTCAAATCTCAGTTTGTGGGCTCTTCAAACAGAACATACTGTGAAAATTTCACCAAAGCCGCCGGATTTTGGTGGTAATCAGCCTAAACTGGTGTTCAAACGAGCCCTTATCTCTCCGGATCACTGGCTTAAAACTGATTACTCTCCCCATGTTTCCCCATTTCTTCTGACAGTGCCATCTTAGGTCAGATCAGAACAGACCTGAGGAAGACAGAGCAATCTGTTTCTCTGTCCTGACTGTAACATTAGTATGTAGCTCAGTAAACAGCTGCGATAAATAACACAGTCAGATAAAAAATTAAACTATTGGACTGGACATGGAGTCTGTGTCTGAAGAGACCAATGGCCACTTATGCACAGACTGTACGTGCACTTGTGAACTGAGTGAGGCATTGTACTTTTTCTAATGTAATAAATTACAAAGTTAAAGGACAGCTAAAATGTGCCTGGGGGCAGGAATCACAATTACAGATTAGGACAAAAAAGGTGTGTGTTTTTTTTTCTGTACACTGATGGTTCTGTTTGAATCAGCAGTATTTGATCATTTTAACTCCTGCCAGAGTAATTCCTTTCAGCTGTATTTAAAAGCAAAAAACACACAAAACATAACTACAAATTGATACTTTTTGCCAAGCGTCTGTTGTATCCATCACCGATTGTGTCTTCATCCAGTGACACAATGTTCTCTGCGGTGTTAACTGGAGCAGAGAGAGAGGAAAGGAATAGCTGCTTCAGACTGTGTCTGTGTGGGTATTTGAGTTTAATGCCTCTCAGTAGAGCTTCCTGCATATACTTCAATGTTTAGAGTTTCTTAAATTTACTTTTTTACATACCTCTTAAAACTGAGACCCTTGTCTACATTTAAATACAGAAAATGCTGTGTTATATTTTCTGTCACCTGAAACATCAGCTTTGTGTTTTTATGGCTAACGAGCCCTACGGGCGCAAACCATTTTCACTCTAGTAGTCTGCAGGGAGACGTAGAGACTGAGTAATTAAAAATGAGGGGAGAGAGAGAGAGAGAGAGACAGTCTGTGAATCTAATCTGTTTCAGAGCTTGCCTGTCTGTGTTTCTCCAGCTGTCCTCGCCCCCGTCTGGACTCACAAAGTGCACAGACTGTCCCTTTAAACTGTCAGAAACAGTGTCTGTCCCATTCAGACGCGCTCGTTTGTACAGATCAGCCTCAGATTGTGTTCATGGAGGAAGCTAGAGATAAGAATTTTAGGAGTTTTGTTGCAGGTATTTGGTACCTTGAATGGTATTGTTCTCCCCCATCTGGACAAACAGAACTTTGTGAAGATTAAAGACTCATTAACTAAAAAGTAAACACTTTTACTTCTGCTACTAGTTAGTCAGGAATGTTTAAATCGTGCCAGAAATCTGTGACATTTCAATAAAATGTTAGAAAACGCAGCTTGTTCACATGCTGCTTTATCATCCGTACGTTTTTCAGCAAGGAATTCTATGTGAATTGATCTTGCATTCAAAACTCTTTTTTTACATGTAGTATGAGATGCCAGAGCATTTGGACATTTTGTGATCTTCACCTGTGGTTTGTTTGTAAAAAGGAGGAAACATTTGTCATTTCCTGCAGTAAAACACCTCCTGCCTCTGCTCGCCTGGACAGGAATAAAAAAAAAAAACCCACTCAGCCCTGTTCCTGATTGCTCTGCCAATAATACATGATTGCCAGACTCATTTTTTTCACCTGCCATCAGCAGTGTTAGAGGAAGCAGGTGCAGTGGCATTAACCGGAGCGGTGAAGACCCAGCAGCATCGCCAAACAATAATATCATTAACTGCATAAAAACACAAAGGGGCTGGACTGAGGGATGGGGGTTACTGGTCTGGGGATGCTTGTAATTAGCCTGAGCAGCTGGGAAGCAGAGGTGTGTGTGTGTGTGTTTGCATGTGTGTGTCTCTTCTCCCTTTTTGTCATTTTAACCCATTTGAGTTCAATTTAATTCCCTGACAGCTTTATTGGTTTAACACAATGATTCAATACAGTGTCAGAGCAGAGGGTGTTAAATAAATGATTCACCAAAGAATAAAATGAAAAGAGCAAAATATAATTCTCTTTTGATTACTTCTCAAATGTGAAAATTAAGATTTTTCTAAAATGACATTTGATCATCAGCTTCACCTTTGACTAGGCTTTTCTAGCCACAACTATGGAAAAATAGGCCAAAGTTGATTTAGAAGTTACAATTTTTATGTCATCACACATTTTGTTCTTTCTAGCATAGCATAGATCTGAAGGGTCTTATTATGAATAAACATAAACCTTTAAATTCAGTGCCCCATTTGCCCAAATTCTCTTTCCACTGACTTTCCAATAAAACTGATGGAATAAAATGCTGTATTTAGTTGAGGCCGGTTTTACAGATTGTCAGTGACTACAGTCTTGAAATATCAGCGTCTATCTTATCTAGGCAACAGTTCAAATATTTTGCTGAAGAGCCGCTGACCTCAGAGAATATCTGACTGGCTCTCTGTCATTGTCTTACACTGTCTGTTTATCTCTCTGTTTATTTCGTATGTTTGCATTGTGGGGGAAGTGACTTGAGGAAACCAGGGAAACAATGAGCCACCGCCAAGACAAACCGGCCCAGCCAACTCGACCCCACCTTTACTTCCCCATCGCCCTCCTCCCTTCACATGGGCAGCAGAGTGAGAGAGGACACCCCACCCTGGATCAATCAGAAACACTCACTGCATTCTTATATGCACAAAAAAACTGGGAGATCCATGATCGCTGCAGTAACCTCCAGCAAGTTGCCACCAGGCCAAGTGTAGTGATTTTTTGGCTCACCTCTGCTGACGACTTTCCTGTGTTCTTGCACCAGAGGATCAAGTGTGAGCCGGTTCTGGCTGGCCCACATACGACTGTCAGATTTGTTTTGAGACTGGATTGCTTTTAGGCTGATAACTAAATATTAACATGATGGGCCAGCATCAGCATCCAGAACTGGACCAGCGTACTGAGGCAAATTCTCATTACAGTGTTGTATCAATGTGGAAACCAGGTGTTCTGGCTTTAGGCTGTTAAGCCAAGAAATGCTGGGTACATGTTACAATACTTGGTCTTTCCAGGCTTCCACAATTACAAGCAAGTCGCCAGCAGAGTTAGTCCAATCACGGCTGTGTTCTGGCACAGGAGAATCAAACATGAGCCAACTCTGGTTGGCCCATATATGGTGGCCAGATGTGGGCATATTCTGAAGTTGTGGGCTGATAATCAACTATTAGTTACGAGTTCCTGGGCCAGCTTTGAGCAAGTACTGGCGCTCAGGGTTAGATAAGTGTACGTGGTGTTAATGTGTAGTAATCTGGATTCATTGGATTCATTTTGGCTACCTGGGTTCCTACAGGTTTAACTGGGTTATCAGGAGGCAGAGTCACACTAGTCTGACCAGTGGCATCGGCAGCTAAAGAAAATAAACATTGAATCACAATGTGAAACCTCAAAATCAGGAGACCAGAATCATAACTTTACAGGTTTGGCCTGTCACTTTAAGTATGGAAGCTGTGTGTGTGTGTGTATGTGTGAAAATAAGTGTATAGAAATATTGGCTCAGGACAACTGCTGTGACATGGATGTTTTGCTGCTGTGTGTGGAGAAATAAAGCAGCAAAAGTTCCAACTACATCAAAACGCCTCATCGTCCTTCAGATATAATAATACAATAAATATTAAAAAAATAATTCCCGCTCTGGTTACTGCCCTGACAACAAGCAGGAAAGAAAGGAGTCTAATCAGCACAGCATGACATTGACTCAACCACTGCTGGATCTGTGAGGATAGGTAGAGAGAGCAGAGAATGAAAAATGGACCGTGAAGTTGCTCCAAAGAAGCAATTCAATATTGATTATTGAATATTGAATTAAAAAAACACTGAAAAATGTTGGCCACACCCCTGGGCTGGACTACAATCTTGTGACACTCAAGTGATCATAGAAGAGAGAAGATGTGATGAAGCAAAATGTGAAGTATGAAGAAATAAAACGTGTTCTGAAGCAACAAGCATGTGAGAGAAGCCGATCCAGCTGGAAGAGGGTGCCAGGAGTTATTTCTTGAGAAATGCGTATTTGGATAATGACAGATGATGGAGGCGCTTCTGTTCCATTACCCAGACCTTCAGTCGGCGCTGACTGAAGGTCAGTCCAGGTATGAGAAGAATGGCTTTTCCAATTTTCTTGTTAAATGAATCTGAAGTCGTCCAGTTTATCAGTCAGACAGTTCTTGAAGGCTGCATTTTTCTCCGAGATGGAATGAGTGGCATGAAGCCTCCATCATGAAACTGGAACCCTGTTTTCTGACCTCTGTGTGAAATCAGCAATTCAATAAAACATAATAAAATCTGTATTTGTAGCAGATTTTTAAAGTTTGAGTTTGGATGAATAAAATATAACAGAACTTTAAACAGCATGTGTCACAAATATTTGAAGACGAGTGATCTCAATTATGAATCCAGTGTAACTTCGGAGAGCGTAATTCAAACCTGATATGACCGTCAATTAAGGCAGCACTCTACCAACTTTACACAGCAAGTTTAATGTACGCTCACCACTCAGCCTGCAAAAACAGTTGCAGTTGTCTTATGTCTTCCGTGATTCTGGAGGAGCTGTGGTGAGGAGCATGGTGACTACAAATTTATAACAGAGAGCCTACTGACCTGGGTGGGACCTGGAGTTTAAAAGATGTAGATATCTATCAGGCAGGGAGGGTTGAATAAACAAATGTGTTGTCAGTACAAAAAAGGAAAAACACATCACCCACATGTGACATGGCAGATGTACAACCACTGGCCGCCTGGGAGGAATTCATTTTATTTCTTCATTTATTGCCACAGAGACTAATATTACATGAAGCAGAGGTGCAACACATCATTTAGTGAGTATTATATATATTTTACGTTCTTTACATACTTAGATTAGGGGAAGAAATGGGAGAAACGTGAGAAAGATAAAACTCCTCCTATGTGCCAGACTGATAAATGACACGGCGTAAACTACAAAACACGTCAGAGCTACCAGAGGCCTCCCTTCTCTTTGAATCACTATTCTGGTGATGCATAGAAGGAAACAATGGGTAAACAGCGAGAACAGGGACTCTCAGCATGGTCACGTCTCCTGTCTGCGCGCTTGCAAATGTGTGCAAAGCGGTATCGGCATCACAGCTAATGAGTCTCAGGCCCAGCGGGTTGCAATGCCAACACATCTTTCGACAAACACACAAACTCGCATGCATGAATTCTCTCCCTCACACCAATATGCAATCACCCCTGGTACTTCATCCCCCACTGGCGCTCATTCGTCCATCTGGAGGACAGCCCACCGTGGTCGATTCTCTTCAGTAAAGTGCCACACTGAGACTTGAGGCTGCCATTGTCGGCCACAGCTGCAGAGGAACACTACTGTCCGAAAAACAACCCAACTAATCTCCGTGCTGGACGGATACACACACCCTACACCTCCTTTCATCCAACCATCCAGCCCGTAGAGATGGAGCAACCCACACACAGAAAATAGAAGACTGGACAAGATGTCCAAGATTACATAATTTGGAGGCTTTATGTAACAGCAAGAGCGAGTCAGTGAGTTGGAACAAGCCCTTTTAGGGCTCTTTTCTGTCTCTGACTGTCTCGCTATTTCCTTTTAGGAGAAGACGGATGAACGGATGGATGGATGGATGGTTGTGTGCCACTGGCGATGCCCCAGAGCGGTACCTCTGTGAAAAAAGAATGGCACAGATGGCGGCCCAGGGCTGGCCAGCGTTCAGGGTACCAAATGGCATGCCACAACAGGTCCAGATGGACTCAGGCTCTCTGTTTTATTTTCGCCTTTGAATAGATGGTGGATAAACGGGGAGAAAGACCGAGGAGTGAAGAAATAGAGGAAAACAGTGAGGCGGTAGGGCCGAGAGACAACAGCCTGCCTACAATGTGAGAAAAAAAAAGGTAAAGTGGGAGTGTGAAAAAGCAAACGAGATAAATAAATTGACCAAGCGAACTCCATCTGCCCACGTTTTGTCTTTTACTCTCAAAGAAAACCACCAGCTGCACCTTTATACCAACCTATCAGCTTCAGAGTTGAATCACAAAAATGAAGCCCGATGCAGAATTACACGCCAGTGAATCCATGCAAAGAAAATAATAGTGACCAACAGAGTCTCCACCAAACAAGAGGGAGTTTAGCTGAGGTGCCGAGCACAGCAGTGAACTAATAGCTCAACAAGTTTTTCTCTTAAATCCCCCCTTTCCCTTTGGGTATCCAAGATATCTTTATAAAAACCTTAAATTGTGGTTTGAACACTGTTTTGCTTGAAATTCCATTCAATTACACCAAATACACTGATGTAAAATGTCTTCATGCAAGAATAGAGTTTCCAATATTTTAGACTTCATTTGAAACAGACCAGTGGAAAAACAACCCAAATCTGATATTTACATTTCACCTAAATAACAGGGAAAATACCAAATTCCAAAGGTCTCTGGAGACAGTCAGGAAGACCTGCTTCTGGGGCGACTTAACCTCAAACCCAACCTATTTCTGAATCTCTACAACAGCAGAGGTAACAAGTGCAAAGTTAGAAAGACGGGTCACAGTTGTAAACATGCTGCCTGTGAATGTAATAAAAGCAGTATGTAACTATATTTTCTAGGGGATAGGATTGTTTTTTTCCTGCCCCCATAGTAAGAAAGCTTCACTGGTAAACACCAAGTGTCATGAGCCGGCCAGTAAATATTAGAGAATCTCTCTTTATGTGTGAAAAACAAACTGTTGTATAGGAGTCAGACAACAAACCATTCGGGCAAATTAATTGAAGCTTCCAGAAACACAAGCGCTTAGTTTTCAACACTTATTTGCATTTCACCCAGATAAGACCTCCGATAGCTGCTTGCAGTTCAACCCTGAGAGGCCAGCGACGTTTACAGAGTGCGGGAGGAAGGGAAGGAAAATGACTCCTTTGAGAAAATGAAAGCAAGTCCGTCTCACGCTTATTATGAAATGTAATTGTCCGAGGGCTGCGAGTGATTGAGTGTTATTTCACAGATCACCCTTCAAGGCAGCGTCCAGGCTGTGGAGGCTTCACTGGCAGAGTGCTAAGAAAATATTTTCTCCCGCAGGAAATTACTCTTGAGAAATCCACATTCTTGACAGGAAAGGTCTTATACGAGTCGGGTGTCCTTAAGATTAAAACCCACAGGAGACACTCAAATATATGGCAGCCCTGAACTTGACCTGTGACGACCTTTGAGCATGTGTATCACGGCGAACATGAAATTTGATGATATTACGATTTTCAGCTGGAATTCCAAATGATAACAGTGTGCAGCAAAATTTTTCATCCGCATACCTCCGAGCGGAAAGA
Source organism: Amniataba percoides (assembly GCA_037176925.1). Taxonomy (NCBI): domain Eukaryota; kingdom Metazoa; phylum Chordata; class Actinopteri; order Centrarchiformes; family Terapontidae; genus Amniataba; species Amniataba percoides. The sequence goes on from JBAJHX010000076.1 coordinate 11,786,073, forward strand.
CTCTGTGAGGGACATCTGTCCGGTGTTGACATTTGGCATTGCCCAACCTTTGAAAAATAGCGCCGCGATCAGACGGCTGCTTTTGCTCCATTCATTGGAGAAGAGAAACTCACAGCTCCCTAATGACTATTCACAAATTACTTCACATTCCCTGTGAGGAAAAATACAGTGCAGCTCACTCTATTCTTAGATAAGCCATTCCCCCACAATTAGCATCTATCAGCACAGACTCTCCGTAGTATTCTTTCTAGTATAATTACAAAGGAATGTCTACTCGGAGGGCAGCAATGGGTGACACTGCGTCTGTGTGAAAAATATGGCAGAGAATTAATCCACATAAGCACATTTAAAAACTTAAGGATGATCCACAGCTCCAGTTTAGCCAAAACACATCAGAGTTTAGTCATCAGAGGTCTGTGCTTTAACTTTTAGTTGATATTCAATTTTCTGAGGTCACCTTTTGCCCTGCCTCTGCACAATAATGAATTAATTCTGAAATACAGTCCTTTCACTTGGAAAGAAATTTCACTCCCAGGTCAGTGTCACTTTATATTGACGATGACTGAATGTTTGGTTTCTTTTAGCAGGTTGAATTTCAAATTTTTAGTCAAGGGTCTTCTTTCTGAAAAATGCACAGACACTTTTGGCTTTAAGCGCAATACACTCAAGTGTTAAAGAAAGGAATAGATGGACAAGTGAAGAAAGCATCTGGAAACACAAGACCTTTCTCGCAAATCACTTGCTTGCTTCTCTTTGAAAACTAGTTCAATTTAAAAAGTTTTAACTTTTGTCCATGCAGGAGAAAAACAGTCATATCCAGCATGTCTTTTATACAGAACCTGCTCCAAAGGGCCACACTGGAAGGCTGGATAATCAATCGGGCAAAGCAGGAAACTACCCCAGGCAGTATCTGCTTAGCTGCATGGCAATGTCTTTGTTTGGGAAAATGAAAATACGCACAGTTGCAGTGCAGTATCACCTGATATGATGAAGGCCTTAAGGGAGGTCCACAACCTGACCTTGGGGCCTAATTTAGAAAAATATTCACTAACAATTATACATTCTTTGCGTTTCAAATGACCACACAACACCAACAGCAAACCTGAGGCCAGCATAGAAGTTCACAGACATGGAGGAACTGGGCTCATTTTTGCCCACAACCCCTATCAGGTTTAATCTGGCCATGTACGGCTGGGTGGACAAAGTCTGACTTTGCCATGGGAGACGGCAATTAGTATTCTATCTTTAACCAACAAGCAACAATCAACAAACCATGAACTCACTAACATCCCTCTACCCATAACCAGGCAGTTTTAGTTTCCTTAACTTAACCACAGAGGGGCCTGATCAGAAAAGCCTCATATAAATCATTTTTCTACTTGTAATGAATGGCTCTACGATGACTTTGCTTTCCTAAACGTTAAACTGGAGTTTTCCTGTAGATTTAGGTACTGCCTATTCGATTAAAAACTGACACTATAGCAACAAAGAAAAGGTAAAATTATAAATTCTGTTGCAGCTGCCCCGGATTTGCACATCTCGGAGGCATCACTGTCACTTCTGTGGTGCTGGATTCTGGAGAGGCTTGAACACGCTCAGGAAGAAGACTACATGGAATAAGCAATGAATTTTTAAACTGCAGTAGTACTCCGTGCAGATGAGGCATAACTAGGACACATTCCTGCACTGAGGCTGAAGGTTGTTGGGGGTTTTAAAGTGGAATTTGTAGTCTGCATCAGCAGAACAAATTGTACTGTATCATAATGTTCCTGACCGTACTGTGACGTGCTGCCTCCCCTTTCTCTGCATCCTGTTTCAGCCCTGTTTAAATCTGTGTGTTTGTGTGTGAACCCATTTGTACCCAGCCCATGAGGGTCGGGTCAGTCATGTTATGTTTTGCCTTGTTGGTCTCTTGTGGAGTGAAAAGGAAGCCTGGCCTGCAACCTGACAACAATAACGCCTCATTCTCACATATATTACATGTCAATTGACACTGGTGTGTTTCAACATGCCAAACCCCATATTATGACATGCCAAATTGGCTGCAATGAGCTGATACTTTGTATATTCCATTTAGTTTAGTTTAGTCTTGACAATTTGTGAAATATGAAGAATGTTATTATTTGCTAAAACAAGAAATGGTATTTTTGCTAAAACAATACCAACATATCCATCAAATATTTGCAGCCAAGTTCAACTTTTGCTGCGATGCAAAATGATCAGGTTAAAGAGAGACATTGGATGGTAAAGAAGCCTGTGAATAAATCAAAGTGTTAAATTGACTGAAAGATTGAGCCTTTGTGTGATGATGAAATAGACTGATAATTGTCATTCTATTTTTTTTAAGTTAAGAGAGCTTAACTTTAAAAAAGTTAAAATCATCTCTGCCATAAATATCTACAACTTTACAACAATTGCCTTTATACAAAACCCACATATGTACTCCAACTCTCCTGATATAGACTTTTAGGTAAAGAGGTGGACTGTTGGGGCTTTATGTAAAAGACAGGACGAGCAGGACATTAGTGACGAGTAAACGACAGACAGCAGCTCTAAAAACACATGTGAGGTTTAAAGTAGGACAGATATGATTTACTGCTCCACAGTGACATGACATCTCAACACACACACAACAGTTAAGTCCTGCACAGAGAAAAAAACAACTAAGACTGAGCACACAAAGACCTGTAAACACCATCAGCCGTCCAGTAATTGCGCTTTGTGCCAAACAAATTCACGCTTTGTTTGTTCCTCTATTTTTCAATCTCCGTAGAGAAGACTTTTTTCATGCCAAAATGCATGCTGAAATTTGCCAGTTAAGTGTTTTCCTCTCTCACAACAAAAACACACACCTCGTCGAACAAGGCTTGAGATTTTTGGATTCATCGTTGCCACTCGGCAGACTGGCACACTTCCAGCCTACCAAGCAGCAAACGCTGCAATAAAAGTTCCACTTTAAAAACAGGCTCAGCACAGATGTACCGTTGTGTTCGACCGACAAAAGACTCTGTGGGAGGCAACTGCAAGCTGTGACAACCAGTTTAGAAAAATCAACACAAATGCAAAAGCACAAAAGATGAGTTAAACGCAATGTGCATCATTTTCAAGGCTGCTGGAGAAGTACAAATTTTGAGTTGTCAAAATGCAACCACATTTTCTTTACTGATGGTGGCAGAAAATACGAGTATAGAAAGATCCATTCATGCTTTTTCTCTGTAGCATCTCAGGTTTGTTGATGTAAATGCTGCATGTAAATTGACACTGATGCATTTTATCACAGTTTGAGGGCAACAGATGGGTCTGATTCTGGCCAAGCAAGCAAACAAACAAACAAAAAAACTGTAGTTGGAAACAGAATAAAACAGAATTAAAGCTTAAAAAAAGAAAAATGTCAAAACTCCAAAGCATTTTGAGATTTTTGGGGTTAGTAAATTAGATTTTCTGGGTAATAAATGTTTCTGTTTTTTTTCTCACATCAATGAGACATCAACAACTTTCTTTCTAACACCTAAACTAAATTAAGCACAAAATATTTAACACATCAAATGTGATCGTGACGTTAGGCAGAATGTTAAAGAGCATGGCTGGAATATGAGGAGCTGCTCCCTGCACTAGGTTAATCCCCTGTAAGTTATATAATCGTCAGCTGGAGCGCAAAGAATGACCAGAGAGGATGATCCTTATGGATTACTCTCCACTCAAAGACCGCAATCTGTCTCTCCACAGAAACAAGTCTGTGCGTGTCTGTGTTAGACAAGGCTTCAATGTAAAGAAATAAGTGAAAGTGCAGAGTGAACTTACAGGCCGATTATCACATCCAAGAAAGCCGAGTCAATACTTGTGCCCCTGTGGGCAAAGTTAGTCTGACGTTGTCTCAAAGAGAACAAACTTCTCATGAAAGGGAGTAAAAGAGATGTTCATTTACGGTGTGAGAGGGGCTGATGTGCCCATCAATTAAGCTGTTGTTCTTGGTGGCTGTTTGAATCTGCAGCGCTGCTCAGACGAGGTGATGCATTACAGTCACAGAGAACCTCGGGCCTCCCATTCATTATCAAGTCTCCATAAGATGCACTTTGGGTTGAAAAATAAACTCCTGTGATGTTTTTCTCTCCTATCTGTGTGGATCCTTTTGTTTTTAAATCGATCTTCACTTGTCGGACGTCATGTCTTTATGTAAATCTGTCATGGTGGACATGCTTAGACAAAGACCTCATGTTGCAGATGTTCTTTCCCTTCAGGGGCAACAAACTGTGTTTGTATGAGAGGAGTGAGCAAAAGCAAACACAGCAAAAGCTGAATTCTCTTATAGAAAAGTGTAAAATCATTTCGTCATCATAAACATTTGATGAACAGTTGAACATGGTTTTTATCATATCACTGATCCTGGGAAAATATTCATGCTGAAGTAAAGGCTTTTTATGAACATCTTTTTAAGTGCATATTTATACACGTGATATTTCATTTAAGATTAGCTCTGTTGGCATGTGAGATGACCTTCAGATGGCTAAAGCCAGCCTCACTGGTCAGACTTTAAAAAAAATGTTTGTACTGGTTTTAAGGTTTTCTGTAAAGGTTTGTTTTGGGATGGTAAACGGCAAAGACTATTCTGCTTGTTGGACTTCTCATCATTATGTTAAGCCTAACATCACAAACACACAAACCTCAGAGAACGTTACCTTCATGACAGAGAGGAGGACAGTTAGTTTATGAAAATCAGATAACCCATTCATCTGTTCTTCTTCTTTAAATATACAAATAGAGGCCAGTTCCAGTAACAGATGGCGGGTACTTCATGGGGAAGGCACCCTTCTGCTGCAGAGGGACGGCAAAATTTGACACTAACTTTTCACAGGTAGGCAAAATAGCTTTGTCCCCTACATTCTGCTTACATAAAAACATGGTAGACTTATGGTCAACAATGAACATGCAGAAATACACTGGTCTGATACTGACACTGGTTCACAGCAAGCAAAATCAGCTTACATTTGTCCCTCTGCTGCCAGAACACAGACAAGTGTTCACACTCGGTGGTAAAAACTGAAGTGAAGATGCTTCCACTTATTCATTCATTAACAGTTGAGGGTAAAACCTTTTGAGTATTTAATCAAGTATTAATCAGAAGTATTTTCATCACTGATTAATCATTCTCAAGCATTTTTTTAGCAAAAGCATCAAACACTGGAGACTCTCAGCCTCTCAGTTCTGAGGATTTGTTGCTCTTTAGTGATAGTAGACTGAATGTCTTTGGGCTTTCCAAAGAAAATAACACACAACTCCAACACAACACTTAATCATCAGTAGGGCTGTTCCCCACCCACTCCTCAGCTCTGTGGTGCATGTCTCCATGTTTTATAAGACAAAATACAGTGTCACCATAGACCATAACAGTCAATCATGGAAGAGTGAATCCCCTCCTCATTCCCCCCCTGTGGAGCTGCTCAGGAGAGAGAAAGTCTGGCAAAGTGAAACAGGCTGTTACTCAAAAAGAACAAACATATGCTCAGTCAACATCACCTGGATAGACAGAGGATGAAACAGAAAATTTTACTTGCTTGACTGTTTATATCTTAAATCATTTTCAGCATTCAGAGAAGCACAGTGGTTAGGTCAACCCTGTTCATCCAAAGACATCAGTAAAAAAAACAAAACAAAACAGAACAAAGCAAACAAAAACACAGCTCTGCGCCACATGAAGAAAATTTGACAATTTATTATGAAGCATACTGAACTACACTGTCTATTTCTTGATGGAAAGGAGAAGGAATTAAACCACAGTTTTTATTTCACCATCACTCCTCTGACGTGAGGCGTTTGCCACGTGTAACCACTGGATATCAGTCTGCAAAGAGGCAGTGACAGGCCTCTAAATGAGAATCCGTATTCTACTTTCTGTCATATTTCTTCGCGCTCCTCATCTTTTCGGCATCTCCTCTTTGCTCACCGGGGAACCACATCCTGACAAGCCCCCCCCCCCCCCGTAGAAAGCCAGGGGACACTTCTGCTTCTCTGCGGGGAGAATAATTAGCCTCATCTTCCTCCGTCTCCTCCATACCCTCTCTCATGCCTGTGGCAATGTGTGTAAATGAGCTGCTTTCTACCTTGTGCGACTGGGTTCCTCCGCTAGAAAGCTCATCCATGCCTCGCCTGCATAACGAAGAGTTCGGCTTTTGTTCTGTAAGGGATTCACACGCCGACGCGCCCCAGTTTTCCAGCCTCCTCAATGTCATCCTCAAAGAAAACTGCTAACTCTTAGAAGTCATCAGACTGTGAAAGTAGCCAGGAAGTTAGAGCAGGCAGGGCTGGCAGTTCAAATACTGGCTGAGAGGATCCAGTGAAGAAACAGAACAAAAAAAGTTTTTATTCACTCTTTGTGCACCGTTTGCATATTTGGAATTGCACCGACATTGTTTTAAATTACAGCAACCACCGGTGACATTTACTTTGGTTGATTAACTGTTTTCACGTTGAAATATTTCCTGAGCTGCTAAATTTCAGTTTGATGAGGGAAAATGTTTGAGCAAACAAAAAAAAAAAACAGTTGTAATCTGACTGTGTGCACATGAGCTGTGCAGAACGCCTACGGAAACACTGTCACAAGGTTCAGCATCACTCAACATCACAATCCACGGAGGGACAATGACTCAAACTGTCCTAAAGTAATCCTTCAGATGGTCAGATGTAGACAGCCACTTTCTCATTCTCAGAAGTTGTTGGACAGTGAGAATTATCTCAATGAATATACAAAGACAAGGGGGGGAAAAAACAATATCTGGTCAAGACAAAATGAATCTGAAACTGTTTTCATCGCTCATTGATCATTCTCAAGCATTTCTAAGCAAAAGCACCAAACATTGCAGACACTTCCGAGTTCTTAAGGTTTGCTGCTCTTTTGTGAACTGAATATATTTGGCTTTTTTAACACAACACTTCATCATTAGCAGGGCTGCTCCCCGCCCACTCCACAGCTCCATGATGCATTTCTTCGTGTTGTATAACACGAAATATACCGTAGTTGCACGATAGGCTGTAACAGTCAATCAGGGAACAGTGAATCCTTTACTCATTTCCCCTGTAGAGCTGCTCTGGAGAAAAAGTCTGAGAAAGTGAAACTGAGAAGATCAAATACGCTCTGTCAACATTACCTGGATAGACGGGTTGGTATCTGAGCAGAGACAACATTCAGGGCAGGTTGCTATATTGAAGCGTGAATATAATACAACCAACCAGGCAAATAAAGGTCTGTCTTGGGTTTAAAATAAAAATAACAACACTGAGGTTATATTCATATTGGTAAAATGCAAGCATGAATATTTAAGCAACATGTGCTATTGGTGTCAGCCCTCCATGGAAATACCAGGTCAATATATATTTAAAAAAACTGAATAATTTTTACAAACATAGCTGTTTCTGTGTTATACAACGCACCAATATAATCACTCACAAAAGCATATCAATATGTTGTATTCATATGCTTGTAGTTGCCTTTTTTTAACTTCTAGATTTCATATTTCTAGTTTTATGTACAAATATCTTAAAGTCTAAAAATAAACTGCAGACCTTTAGTCAACTTACTGTACTTTTTGTTTATACAGTTCTATTTCAGCTACAAATCAGAAAACCTGCACAGACAGACAGAATGGGGTTATGGGGACTGCATCTATTTCCTCATCATTTGGGTCAGGGAAATATACAGCATACGTCCTATGTATCAAAAAACTGCTGCAAGATGCTTTTAAAAAAACAGTCTAAGACCTCTGAGACTGATGCTGCACAGTTTCGTTTTTTTGCCCTTACTCCCAAAAATAGGTTTTACTCATTTGGACCTGCCTGAAACCAGGGCTGATTTTAATTGGTTTCCATAATTCAAATTCAAACGAAACTCAGCCTCCCTTTGTCCCTTTTATATCAAAGGTTAACTTTATGTTAATTAAGCAAAAAGGCCATTTAGAAAAACCTTTGCAGGATCAATATATCCACCCTCATCCCTCAACCAAAGTGAGTCTTATGTGTACTAAACACCACATACGGTGCAGGCTGACCCTATGGCAGGGCAGCAGCTGTGGTCAGCTCTTCAAAAGCAGCATCGTGAAATGATTGTACTTAAAGCTGACAGCAGGAGGTTCAAATGTGGCCTTTGCAGATCAAACGGCTACCGTCGCCTCAGGGCATCGAAGGCCAGGCACACTGAACCGTGGTATTTTGAGCTCAGCACAGTAAGGCATGAATATGTAGCTGTGAGTTTGCAATAAAAAATACTTGGATTCCAATGCCGGACAGACGAGATGAGGGTTGCAGAAGGGGCAGAGGTAGCCTAAAGTTAGAGAAGGGGACTGGAGACTTGAAGGTCGGACCTGCCAGGAAAATCTAACTGAGGAGACAAAATTATGAAATGTTCCTTCCTCCCTCATCACTGCTGTTAAGTGGCCCTTGAGCAAGGTACTAAATCCTCTACTGGCCTACTGCAGCTTCAGTAATTGTACTCGGCAGTTTCCGGCTGTGAGGGCAGCAGGAAACATTTAACATGAGGATGAATGCTGCAGAAAAAGCAGATACGCCAATGCAACTCTCTGTGGCTGAGTACAATTTAACGTTATGATACCGTCATCAAATCTGTTAGGCTACTATTAATCAGTGATTGATAAAACAGCGCAGATGCAACCTGAAGCCAGTTTCTAAATGCATTTTCAGTTGCTGTCCTATGACTCTTCTGTTCTCCAAGCAAACAGAAAATTATAGGTTTGACATTTCAGGCAGTATCTGACAAAAATGAGTTATGTTAGGAAGCTTATTTGAGCAGAGACAGCCATCATGTATAGACATAAAAAGAAACACCTTCTCCATAAACTCAAACTTTGTCACCAGAAAACAAGGTCAGACTGAAAAAGGGATGGTGTAAACATTTTTGTGTGGACTGGCCCCATTTTCCTCAACATACTCACTCAAGTATCAAGCCTTTCCTCATACAGGCTAAGCAACAGATATCAGCTTAACAGCAGAGCAGATCTTTAAGTACCAATCAAATTGGGCCTGTTAATCACAACAACAATATTCTCCGGTGTCACGGGGACAGAGGGGTGTTGGACCGAGTCAAAGTCGGCTTTCTGAAGGCTGGATGTTACACAAGTTTGATCTCAGGAACTCAACTCTCTGCCTCTGAAGTGACCATCATCAGCTGCACTGATATGATCTTTTCTTCCACCTCTGATTATGAACTTTTATATCTGAAGTGATGACATCATCAGAGGGGATCAAAGGAAAGATTGTTTTCTTTGATCTGAAGTGACATCATCATGAGGTCACAGAATGGGGACATGATCTGTGAGGTCATAAAGCAAACACAGAAATGAATAATTTTGCACATTGCAAATAATTTTAAACTTAATAGAGTGAGTTGTTATTCTTAAACATTCCTGCAAAACTGCAGAATTCTCTCATTTCATGGAAACAACAGCCATGTTGTTGAAAATGTCACAGTGCCAAAAGAAGTAACAGATCAGGAAACAACTGGTGAAAAACTTTGATAATTAAGACATAGATACCAGTAATGTCACCAGAAATCCTTTTGCGGATCCCATTGTTCATTTTCTCAAATGAACAATAAGATCCACAAAAAGGAAGTTGAGGAGATGGTGCAACAATTTGTTGGATCTTCATTGTAAGCAGGTCACAGTTTGAGCATTTTGTAGCATTTTTCTTCCTTTACTGCTATGGTGTACTATTTTGTCTCACATGTGCGACTTCAGTGGGTTAGCCCTCTGAATTTTGTTTAAAATACTTCTGTCAGTGTCACCACTTGGTGAGTTCTTCTGTGCCACGTGCTATGTATCGTCCAATAAGTCAGATTTCAAAGCTCATTCATCTTGCTGGGTTTGGATAACAGGCTTCTAGTCACTGGGAACAGGCTGCCATTTCTTTCGACAGCAGTTTGAGTTGCACAAGTTTCTCATAAACAGTGACGCTTGTCCATCTCACTGACCTCGTCTACTTTTCATTGCATAACTGTGGTCATTATCAGAAATCATCATACACTATCTGGAGATGTGAGGAGCGGGTTTCTGAGGTCTGAGGGAGGAAAAGATCAGGACGTCGGTCATCCGTGGCATCAAAGGCCCATTACGTAACAAATGTCATGAACTTGCACAGTGTGACCCAGAACTGTTTATGTAAGCCTTTTTCCAGGCCAGATTTATGAAGCGGGACATAACATGTAGATGACATGTTTGCATTTCAGACGGGTCACTGCATGATGCATGGTTGTCTGGCAGATATCAGTCTCGCTGCTCCAACACAGTGAAGAGTACAAATTGTGCAGCACAGCAGTGTAGTATTTTCAGTTTAACTCTCTAGCTCTTAATAATACATGTCTGACATCTTGGATTACTTTCTGTCATGTCTTGGTCTTAGTCCGCAATGGACTTTTTCACATTTGTTACAGTGTCTTTGTCTTTGCCACGGTACTTTATTGAGTGAAACTGTTCAATTTATGAATCTTTTAAATGAAAAACAACACTCAACAAGTGTCACAAATATGAGATCTCACATAAAATGAAGGAAACCTGTCAAATAGAGAGTAGAAAAGTTCAGATACATAAAATTATCTGATGTACATAGAAACATAGAAACACTATCTATCTATCTATCTAGAAAGTAAAAGAAACAAAACAGTTTAAAAAACGACATTGGCTGTAATATAAAACATTTAGAAGCTGCATGAATGTCACTTCATTACAGTATATGACACAGAGCAGAGTCGAGAAAGAAATCAAACTGTACGTCCTCCAGACTATTATTACAAACACTCAGGCAGAAGTGCCACAAATATTTTGGTACTGGAAGGCAGGAACGTTTTGCTTTATTCATGAGTGTATTATTTGTTCAGTGGGATCAAAGCACACTCTGACTATAGCGGTGTCAGCACAGAGCTTAGAGGCTGCCAGTCAGGACTGAAGGCTGAGAGGTCACCGCTTTGAACCCCTGACCAGCTGCAACCATGGAGGGAGAAAGTGATTCATTAACTAATGCTGCGCTGGTGCCTCTGAGCAAGGCATTTCATCGCTAACTGCTCCCACAGACAACAGTAAAGTAACCACTTGAAGGGTGTGGCTGTGTGTCGCTTTTTTAAGTGTCAGTTCAGCTGAAATGATTGGCTGCTGATATCAAACCCCTTGCAGTACTGTTAGTATTCATTTCTGTCTAAAACAGAAAAACAAACGCATTCATTTTGGCCTTTGTGAAGAAATGCTGTCTTATTTTGAGCAGGTTCAGTCCAGTAGAAGTTCTGAATTTCTCATTATCTGTAGAAAAGGTGTCTGAGGTTAACGGATATCGTAGAATTTATGCAGGACCAAGCTTGATTTCTCACAAACTGAAATAATTAAAAGTGCCTGCCATAACATAAACCTACAGAATAAGATTGTTACAGTGTTTTGGTGGTAAACAGCATTAAGGGTATTGCTTAAAGAATAGAGGAAAACACTTCCAGAATGATCGGCCCCCTCCATTTTCACAGCTTCATTTATCTCCACTGGACATTTGACCTTGACGACACAAGTAGCTGTCTGCTACTGCTGTCTGGTTTAACTTGGATTAATTTATGACAACCCTTAACCTAACCAGTTCAGCGTCAAACTAATCCACAAACAAAACAGCACATACAAATATCGTGCTTTTGAAAACTGATTTAAACCCTTCATGTCTCCTCGCATTGCAGATGATTGACCCTGTTAACAGTGAAATGTCACTTTTCCTATTTGAAATGTGTGATAGTGAGGGAGGCGTGACATTATTGATGACCTGGCAGAAAAGAAAACACTGCTGATTGGATGTTTGTCTTGTTTCCTTCTGATTATTCTGTAATGTCTCACCTTTCTAGATGAGCCCCAGGTGTTTACGCTTCTCCCCGCCACCTAATTGGTCAATTATCATTATTGTGTGGTGGGTTGCAGACACACACTCACTCACTCACGCACACACAAACTCTCCATTATTCATACTGCTATGGAGGCAGACAGTGCACTTCTCTTACCGCAGTCCACCTCAGGGAGTTATTAGAGGTTTGGGAAATGACTAAATCCCTTCCTGTGCTCTCAGTGTATTTTCCTGCCTCTACATCTCTCACACAGTCATGTACAGTATGGCAACATCCATCAGGAAATAAGGAGGAGAGGAGTGGGGGTCAAGACAGAAAATGTTCTCATTTTACAGAGGAAACAAGAGTAAATCAGGATATTGATGTTTTTCTTCTCTTCGGTCTTCATGAATTCACAAACATACACACTGTGCTTCACGTAATCATGAAAATAAAGATAAATTATCAATCAACTAAGTCTAAAGAAGAAACTACTAATGACACACACAATATACAGAAGAAATCTCCTGAAAAATATTCCACTGAACAATTGCTTCAGTTATCTTTTGTGTATAAATTCACTGAGGACACTGCTCAGAAATGTTGACGTCATTCCTCTAAATAAGTCTAAGACTGGGATTAATCTTAAAGCGGTTTCTGATATTCATAGATATGTTGATATCTTACTTTACAGACTGACCTCGAGATATTCTCTCCTCCTTGGAAGAAAACAAAATCTGATCTAAAGTTCTTCTCCTACAAAACATTTCTGGCAATACTGTACGTCTTCACTGGGTGGAGTTTTAAAGATATTTAACTTTTCTTTAGTTCATATTACCTTTACAAAGCATCATCAAGATGACACGACAGGATTCTGTGTTTCTGTTATATTTGTTGCAAGACTTCCTTTCATATCCCATTAATTTGAATTTATTCCATCCAATGCAAAACACAATACTGTATACTGTATATACAACTGCATACAGTGTACAATTTCTCAAAACAAAATTATAATACCAAAATGAGGGCAAAGTGGAAGTTTCTTATGGTCACAAACCTTCAGGGGACACAACGGCTTCTGGTGTCAAGTGATTTGTTCTTGGTAGTTTGAATAATAACAATTCTCTTGGTAATAATGGTGACACCTAAACCTAAGTATGTATATATTTCAATATTTTTAACCTGAAGGTGACACCTGCATTATTATATTAAAATCCTCTAGACCCATCTCATACAGGGACCCTGAATTAAAAAACCTTATTACATCAGTAGAGGGTAAATCCAGGTCTGTTTAATCCTGATAAAATTACAGCAAAATATAACATTGGTGAACGTAACATCTGATACTGATTTTTCTTGCTAAAATGTGCATTAAAAACCCATAAATAATCTATACAAAGAAAAGCTCCTGTATATTTCCACTTACAGCACAACTGCCCTCCCCTCTCACTGATGACATGTGAGAGCAGAGGAGGCTTGTTGCATAAAGGATGCTCATGTAATCCCGAGGCCAGGACAAGCATCAGTGGTATGTAAGAATTCGCTGGCATGTAAGCTTCAGCTGGTGCCAACTTCTCTGCACAGTGAGATAACAGAAGGATTCTGTAACACCGTGTCTGAAATAGTGATGGTGACAATGTCCTTCCCTGCCAATTCCAAAAGATTTGTTAGAGCAGAATATGTCAAACAAACTCTCTTGCAGACTTTTGTTTGTATGCTATTGATGAAGAACGTCTAACTACATGTAATACACCAGTAAGGAGCCTCTACAGACACTACAGGAACGTTATCTGGTGCCAGAAACCTGTGGGATTTTTTTCTTTTGCTCATTTCCTCTCAGTGGTATTGCTGTCATGAAAACTAGGACTGTGAAACTTGAAGGAAAATTATTATGAGCCCAAAATCACTCCCTATTATAATTTATATGATTATCCACTGGACACTGACCACAAAAAAAATCACACAGTGGAACAGAAAAAAGTCTGAAAAGAGCCCATACAATCCCTCCCCCCATACAATGCAGTCCTAACAATCTCTCAGTGCAACAAATCACATGTTTTAGATGAAAAATTATACTATATACTGATGAGTGTCTGTTATGTGATTATCATTATGTTACAGTGAATGTGTGTGATGTTTCAAACACCACCTTCGATTTCTTGAATGTCCTCATGTGACAATATTGCTTTAATTAATTGTTTATCACTTACTGTAAAAAGGTGTAAAACAAAATAGACAACAAAGTAGTTGGTTTGCAAAATAAGTTGGTTACTATTTAAATGTAAAGAAAATCTGTGCAAAAAACAAACCAAAACACTTAATTTAAAAAAATGTATGTCCATGAGATGAAAAATAAGATTAACTTCCAATAAAAGAGATTTCTCTCCTCGCCAAAAGTGAGAAAACTGGGTACACATGATACAAATCCCATGTGAATGCGACTAAAAAACACATTTCATCTTTGGCAAAGTTATTCTCTGAATTTGTGTGCCAACTGTTTATGATGACTGGGGAGCTTGTTAGAGATTTTTCTTACACTAAGACTTGATTTATATTTTGCAGCTGACATCAATGTGTTTCTTAAAAATACCATTGATGAATGAATGATCATAAAACTCACATGGGAATCATGCAAAAGGTTCACAAGTTCATCTCTAATATTTTTGCGGCGTTTTGACAAGTTTGACTTTGCGTCATCACTGTGGCTTCAGCTCTTTTAACTTTCAGCCAAAACATTTAGCTCCTTTGAGTAATCACAGAGAGAAATAATATGCCAGTTCCTTCCTGGGGTCGAACCACACAACTGTTTGACAGAGGGCTGTCTTTTAAGTCAGTGAAGATGTGAAGTTTCCCTCCAAAGCTGCAAATAAATGGGGTAGCTGTGGTTCAGCTGGAGGTCGTGTGAATACTGATGGATCGCCACGAAAGAGTCTCATTTTAAATAAATAGAATAAATAATAAATCTGCATCCCATGAAAATGGTCACATTTAAAAGCACCAAAAAAGCAAAGTTCCTCAAACTTTAAATGACAAAAGGCTATTTTTCAGTGGCTTCACAAAAAAAAAATATATATAACCTGCAAGCTCCTTGGTTGAGACTAGTTGAAGTTTAAGAAACTAAAACTGCTTAGTTATTTAAAAAAAA
>JBAJHX010000076.1:11818331-11854866 GCA_037176925.1 Amniataba percoides
CCAAAAAATGGCACTACAGCATGTAAATGTAAAAATATGCACTGTTCTGTGGTTCTATTTAGGTCATAAAGAGTTAACCTGCAAATCTCAACCTTGAATTTTGACTAAATGATGCGATTCAAACTTTCAAACAGCAGTCAAATGCATGTTTCAGCTGCTCATATAGCTTTAAGACAGAAGCCGCCGCATTCAGACAAGGCGTTGTGTAAGAATGTGTGGAAGCCGAGTAGTTCAGAACAGATTTAGACAACTATCTGAAGGACCCTTCACTACAAAGGAACATAAACTTACATAACAACAGCCATCTCAAAAAGAAACAGGCAGCCTGCGCCAGGACGGATTAAGGTAAGAGTATACACTGCAAAAAAAATCAACATCTTAAAATCCCCAAATACTGTATATGTCTCAAGTATATTCATGCTTCTGCTGAAAATATTTAAATTTCTATTGCATCCAAAGTCATGATTCTCTTCAGCGTAAGTGTTTTCTTTTTAGAGGGCATGAAATCCTGAGGTGTTCACTAACTCTCACCATATGTGGTTACAAAACGTGGTCAGTGTTTATGTAATTTCTGGACAGCTGCCTCTGCCCTAGTTTGAAGAGACTTCTGGAGAATGTGAGATGGTCCGTCACTCACCATGAACCAGGTCATGAGCGAATCAGGCCACACCGCTGCCAAGTGATTGTGTATTTATAGCGAGTTGTGTTATTTTGATTTGACTACTGTGTTTCAGTTGACATAAAGGCTTGGTCATACAAAAGCTTTATAAAGAACTAGAATAGCAGTAAAATATGTAAGCAAGTGTAAACTGCAGCTACTTTAAATAAAAAGCCTTCAAAGTCATGATTTAAGCAAAATGACCAACATAATTTCTTTATAAATGAAAAATTATACTATTGAAATGATGATTACATGTCTGCAGTAATTCAATTTTCTCCTGCTATTTTTACTGTCACCAAAGATTAACAATAGTAATCCACTTTAGCGTCAAATCAGATGCTTAAATTAGTTCAGATGAAACCATTTTGCTACAAAAGAAATATGTGAATCCTGTAGAGCAATCATTTAGAGTAGCAAATAAATGGAACAAAAAAGATTAACCTGCATCCCTTTTTTGGTTTTTCAGCTGTTTCGGTTTTATAATGCAACAGCCAAAACAGTAGAACAAATACACCTTGTTTCTCATTAGTGCAAAATGCTAAATTCTCAGGCTACATCTTTTCATGTTTCAGAGTTTAACTAATAAAAGTGTCCCTGATATGTGTGTGTCGACTCCAGATGTGCTCTCGGGGCTCAGCCTGAAACAACTCACAACAAGCACACTGAGGATCAGCTGTTTCAGAGGAAACAATCACATGAGAAAGTGTTTACCTTGTGCTATGAAATGAAAACAAAGCGGACTACACAATGTTTAAATTGGAAAATAATCTTGTGGGCTTTAATGCAGCGATGGCATGCATACTGTAAGTCTGGGAGGAAATTAAAATGGAATTAGACCTTTGCAGAAAGCCGTGTAGGAAGAAGATTTGTCAGTCGAGAGAGGAAAATGGGGTCACCCTGTGGAGTTACTGACCAGCTGGGATGATGCGGAAGTAGCAAATGTAACAAAATGAAAAATATTAACATGGACGTATACATGCGAAGTGGTGGTTGATGAAGCAACAGACTGTGAAGATCAAAAGTCCTTCATAAAAAAAGGTCTGCTTATTAAGAAACAGCAAGGAATTTTTTTCAGAAGCTGTAGAGTTACTATTGGCCATGACAGATTTTTTTTTACCTTTACATGTATCAGTTTGTGTAGTTTTAACTTTATTTCTGCTGCAGTACAGCCACTAATCATAATGCAAAGGTGCGGTCATACCAGCATTGGAAAGGTGAGATTTAGAACGTGTTCAGACCGAAAACTTCCCTCTGCTAAGAATTGCTGTGGATTTTTTCAGGTACCACTGAGACATACAGTTACATAAAGGCTCGGAAGGCAAAATACTGCAATGTTTTTTTAACATTAAGAGGAAGCATCTCAGAACAGTGGGAAGCTATTTGGATCAATGTCAGATTCGTGGCCTTTCAGTCAGTACACATCACTTGCATTGTTGCCAACTAACATTCGCTTATCAGATATGAAAGACACTTTTTTTTTCTATTTTTATCATTTTGATACTTATCATCCCTGCATACACTACACACCTCACATCAACAAGAATATGGACTCTGTTCGTTTCTGAAAGTGCCATTTCAGTGCATCCACACAGTCCTGAGAAGAAGCTTCATCAGTGAAAACACCTGTGTGTAAAAAAAAAAATGGCTGAAAGACTTTAAAGGTGGCAAACAATTATGCTGCAAGAATCCAGCCAAATAATTAAAAGTAACAAGGATGTTTATGCCACAAATGTTTTTTTTTTTAAAACAAAAATGAAAAATAACGAGCCCTACTTATTATCCAGAGGTTTTCTATAGCTGTTCAGTCTCATCAGAATATGCACATTTAGAAAAAGTAGTTCCTGTAGAGTCAAACACAACTACTGTGTGTTGATGATGATATAGAAAACACGTGTCCTCTCCTGATAGACTTGAACCGGAGGAGGTGTCTTGTGATATCAGCCCAGGACACTGGTGTGAAAAATATTTGTTTCCCATGAAATATCTCCTGTCTCTGCTGACTTGAGGTCTGTGGGCTTGTGGTGGTTTGTCCTCCTCCGCTGCTTTGTGTTTATCGCCTGGAGAATTTTGTGAGAGCTTGAGACCATCAGTCAGAGCTGAAAAGAGGCAGTTCTGTATCTCCTCGCCTCGGTGTCTCCACCAACTCCATCTATCATAGAAAGGTTAAGTTCCAAACATTATGTAAGAGCTGAAATGTCAAACCTGCATTTTATTCCCGACTCTGGTTCCCTGGTGTCCAGCTGCCAGTTCAGGTGGCTGCTGATTATTATTTTCATGTCTTTGTTCAGGTCTCAGACTTCAAAAATTGAGCCTTCCTCCATGTGACCTGCTGATACACACGACTGCTCAGTCTTATCTGGCTGTGAGCTAAATGTCTGTGGAGAAAGCTTCAAACATTTTTGTTTAGTGATGCAGAAACCCACAAAGTCTTTATGTACTTTTACTACTCGAGATAAAGCTTGAGCAGATCTTTTACAGATCATCTGATGCTCTACATTTATTTGACCTCTTATTATGTACTTTTACTGGGTCAGTTTTTATTTCCATTTGACATCTGCATTTATTATTTCTTGCTTCCCTGACCTGAGGCCCGCAGTCTTTTGATGAAGAAGTTCTCTAGGTTTCTTTGCGTCATCTCCACAGCTCACATTTATCTCCTTTTGAAGTTATTCCTCTCTGTTGAATTATGGCCTCTGTTTCTTCTGAATTAAACCTAAGGCCTGCAGTAACATACCCTACATATATATATATATATATATATATATATGCAAATGCAGACTTTAAAGCTATGCAAAGTCAATTTTATGCATACAAGCCATCTTCTTTGATCTGTGCTTCCATCCCATCTTTGACAACTGTTACGGCAGTCCAGCATGACCGGTTTCTTGCAAAAGATCTAGGAATATATTCATGTCTGTAATTGTTAAAGACATATTTTTCTGAGATGAAAAACACGGCCCAAAAGATAATTCTGGATGATCAAATTAAGCATAAATAAATCAATGACTGTTGAAACCATGGTACATTAAATTTATTACAACCTCAAACAGGAAACAAACAGGAAAACAATGAGCCATCTATTTCCAAGAATACTGAATGTGAGACCACGACTGTGAGTATTTGTACATACTGGATGTACATTTTTTTAATTTCTATTTAACATAATTTCTTGGCCACTGTAGTTATAACTCAGCAGCATTCAGAAGAACCTGGTATATTTTTAGGTACAATTTTCTATACTTATTTGGTGCTCTAGTGGTTATGTAGAGCCACAGGAGTGTGTGTTTTCATGGTAATGAAGGACCATGTCAGCCAGCACCCAGATATGATAAAAAGTCTTAGAAAACAGTGGAGCTCTATAACAGTGAAGAAGAAGGTGCAACAAGTGGGATTCATTTTGTTTCACCGTTTCATGAGTTTGATGACAATAAAATAACAAGACTTTTCTACATCTAAGAAGGTTCAGGTGAGGCTGTATCAGCTAGCTCATATATTCAAAGTGTTTACTTGGCACAGGTAAACCAGCATTAAAGACTCTGCTTGCATCTGTAGTCCTCCTCAGGTTTCAGCAGACCCGGGCAGAGAAAAAAAAAAAAAAAAAAACAGCCCAGTGCTGACCTCATGCTTCTCAAATGATCAATGTGGGGTGTCTTTCCTCCCGCTTTGATCCTGGATGAGGTAACCACGAAGCGAACACCTCCGGACCCTCAGTGCCCAGCGACCTCACAGGGCCGCTCGGTGAAACACAAACCACCGGATTACAGACTCATTCAGGTCTGCTTCATACTCACTAGGCTGACAAAGGGAATTAAAGGAGGCCGCGAGATGAAAGATGTGTTTGGCCGCATTCTCAGACAGTCTGTGATTAGCTGAGAGACACAGAACGAGGTAGAATTAGCCCGTTAATGTGCTCAAGTGGTCGGATTATTATTTACAGGTTGTGCAGACCACATGATTAATTTGTCTGGTTAATTTGGTCCAAACTGGGATGTTCAGATGAAGTAGAAACGGCTTGCAAGTACACGGATTATCTTTTTTAGTGCAAATGAAGGTTTTTCTGAATTTGGTTATATGATACAGCAGATAAAGAGGGTGACATTGAACAAGAAAGGGTAAGAAGAGAGAGAAAGGGGGGGAGGGTGGGAGTCAAACTGAGAGAGAAGATCAAAGCAGTGGCCTCCAGTGTTCAGTCCTGAGTGGAAAGCGTGTGTGTGTGTGTGTGTGTGTGTGTGTGTGTGTGTGTGCGCGCACAGAAGACCTCATAAGGTTAGCAGGGACAGTAGGCGACTACCGAACGTCTTTGAAGACGGTACAACACACACACACACACACACACACACACACACACACACACACACACACACATTCATACCTTTTATCTCATATATCAGGTATCTCTTTGCTAACATTTGTTTGCTTATGTGATTTAATATAAGCTATAATATGAGTTTTCATGAAAGATTTACAAAAAATACATATATGTATACATATTTTTTGTCAATCTTTTGTAATATATATATATATATATATATATATATATATAGCGAGAGAGAGTTAGAGAGAGAGAGACAGAGAGAGAAACAGAGAGAGGGAGAAAATTATGCATCATTCACCAACTTACCTGCTGAATAATGGTCACATAAATATCAAAATTCTTTGTCCCTGGAAGACATTTAGCTCCAGTGTTGCACACTAAAATACTAGGCTAAACAATAAATACAGATTGTGTTGTTCTAAAAACTAAATGGACATGCATTAATAACACATAGTATTCAGTACCTTTAAGCATTAAATATTAGTATAGGCTCACTTGTTGCCAGCCATCACTCAATAATTATATATATTATATTATATATATATATTGTTATCCTGAGCAGCAGAACTAATAATCAACCAGACCAAAACCACCTGAGGGTCTTCATCCACTTCAACCACACAGGACTGTGTGAACGTAGATAAGAGATTTTAGCATAATTTAAAAAGCTTATTTTCTGTTGAATTCATCTGCCGAATGTGAACTGTGCAGAAAACAATCTCCCAATGTGTACGAGCGATTTAGAGCGTATGACTGTACAAGATCGTTTTGTAACCATGGTAACCCTCATGCATGTGAATATACTCCAGCAAATGAAAAGGCATGCTTCGTCCTACTCTGTGTATTTTAGCAGATAAGAGCAAGTGAAACATTGGGGCCACATAGTAACTATCCATATGAGTCTAAACTAGTGTTGTTTATGAGTAATGAATTTCTTTGCTGCTGATATTTGTTGCAACAGGAATGATAAATAAACATTCAGATGCCTTCAAGTGCAGCCTAACCTTCTGTAAGACATTTGAATTTGACATCCCCAACGTGGGTCCCTTTAGCAGTGCTGATGATACAGGACTTCGGTCACCAATCAGTGGCTTTTGGACATGGACCAGAAATGAAATAATCAAACTTGAGTAATTTGGTGCTACCATTATACTCACTTTAATTAACAGGCAAACCTCCTATTAAAGATGTTAGATCAAAAGAGGGTAGACCACAGGTGCCTCTCTCCTCTCAAGACTGACCTGTTGATATGCAAAAACTTCCATCTTTATCCTTGTTATTGGTTACGTTTGGTTACGAGCTTGGCGACTTCAACAGACTGAGATTCAACTTGAAGTTCACCTGTACAGATGTGGTGGGCGTGTTCAGGGCCTTTAGGCTTTAACGCACATAAAATCATGTGTAATGCAGCATTACGTCACATCTGACTGCGCAACATTAGCTGCATGGCAATCCTCTCTAATGTTGCAGCAACACAGACTTCCAGCCTGCTTGATCACAGTCGTCATGTGATGTTTTGAGCCAAGTTATCAGCACGCTGTGCTTTGTGCTCAGCGAGCCAACTCTGTGACATGTTTTTGTTTTGTATACCCGGCCGTGCGTGTGTGTGTGTGAACGTCCTGTTCCTTCGCCTTGGAGGACACAGAGACACAAACATACAATAAGTCATTAAAGGTCTTAAGTGTTTACCTACCTGCTGTTTGGAGGAAGGCCTCAGCCCGAGGTGGGGTTGGCTCCGACACTGCAGGGAGGGAAGGAAAACAAAACTATTACAAGAGTTCAAGGACAAAGTGTCAACAGAGAGATTTATTTCATATCACTGAAACAAAGTACTTTATTTTGCATTTTTTTTGCCTGAGAGGTTGTGAATAGAAAATCAAAATTTCATCACCAATTAAAAAAAAAAAAATCCTAAATTTGAGATCAGATCGGAGATCAGTCTATATTGGTGGCTGTGACACGGTGACATCACCTCTCTGTGATCATGAGTCTTGAAACCAGAGACACATCAAAGTTAACAATGAAACACTCCATGTTTCTGTGCATAACACATAACGCACAATTTGATGCTGCTTAGACAGAAGGAGCAGTCGAGGTGCAGTAGACAGGGAGCGTATAAAGCAAGACAAAATTGCTGCTTTTTGCTGCTTCAATGCATATCAACAATAGAAAATAAGACAGTGATGGTACCTAATGTGAAGCGGTGCTTCAATTTGCAATGGTGCAGGTTGTACTGAAGGTTGCATACTGCATTTCACTATATAGGAGGAAAAAAAGGATTTCAAGCAAGTATTTTAGACTGGATCTGGTGGATGACCTAATATGTTACACTTGAATCAGATACAACTATATTTTAGAAAACAAATCGTGGTAATTTCATCGATTTAGGTCCTTTTTGAAACTAGAAAACAATGTGCAAGTTACTTTTGAAAAACAAATATAAGTGAAACAAAAATAAGAAATTGGATGGAACAGTATTACAGACGAGACGTTTAATCTACACTCTTTTTCCCCCCTGAGTATCAGTGGGTATACACACTTTAGACTCAATATTACTGATAAACTGAGTGCTGAAACAATGTTGTTGGTTTAAAAAGTGATACACAAATTAAAATAATTATTATTATTATTATTATTATTATTATTATTATTTGTAAAAAGACACTGCAACAACACACTTGGCTGCGGGCTTCAGCTTTCTCACGTTAGCGGCCACTTGGAGGCTCCCGATAATAATGAGCCCCACTAATGATGAGGCTAGATCCTCATTATCATGATAAGATCAAACAAAATGAATGGTTTTAATTTTGTGATGGAAAATATCAAGAAAATAAAATAACATCTGAGAGGAGGGAAGTAAAAAGACTTTTTCCCCTTATGATAACAGATAATTGAGCAGGATTCACTCCTGGCTGCCGTCACTCTAAGTTGAATTAAGTCACCATCTAAATGCTGCAAATGCAAAATGTAAATGGTTGCATTTAAACTGCGAGCATTAAGAAAAATGGAGCCATTAGAGGTATTTAAGGATGAACATGTTAGGAGTTTTTCACAGAGGAGACGACAGAACAACGAATCCTAATGAGTCTTTAAAAGGCTCAACATGGAGCTCCCAAAGGAGTTATTTACAAAGAAAAAAAACTCGGCAGAATGATAATGAATTCCCACATGGGGAGACATACACTCACTCACACACACGCACCTACACACACTCACACATGCACACACTTTGAACGCTGGCAAAGACATTATTTGATCTAGAGATTCTAAGATTTTTACATGCAGCCCATGAACACACTGGTACACACAAACACACAAATGCACAAAAACACATAGCCTGACTCCTAGTGCAGCAAAGATGTTGTTTGATGTGGAAATCCTGACTTTTTCTTGGAAACACACACACACACACACACACGCGAATTACACACAAAAACACATTCTTGCAGTGAAACCTTAGATGATTTGATGTGAAGACATTTTCTCACACGCACACACAGACACACACGCACACCCTGTACCCCAACAAAGATATTATTTGATCCCGAAAGAAAGGAATCAGGAAGCAGCAGTAAACCTTTGGCAGGAAGTGGGCTTTTATTTTACGAGCTGCACCATCTGGACATTTTTGGGGACACGAGGGAGGGTAGGTGTGAGATTGGGGTGAGGGAGGGTGCATGGCGAGGTGGTAAAGGTGACAGTTGAGCAGGTGGTCATATACTGTCCACATTTCTGCTCCACAGTAATGCAGCAGCTTTCAGCTGACAGGTCAGTGTCTGGATGGAGGTGATTTATATATCCCAGGTGTGATTGATGGAAACTGAGGGGGAAAGAAATCTATTTACCTTTGATGCAAGGAGTCACTCATCTTTTCTACCCACATTTGGTTTTCTTTATTGGAGTTTTTCAAGATAAACTGTTTTTTACAATTGTATAGAAACAAGTGAAACAGCTTGTGATTTTTTACAAAGATCTTAAAATAATTGTTGTATAAACGTTTAACAACTGTGGCTCCCATGAGTGTTGTGAGAGCATTGTTTTATTCAAAGTGCTTCTTGTGGTTAATGTCTAAATCTACAAATGATTAACTTGGATTGAGCATTTAAAGTTATGTTAGAGTTTACACTGATATGCCTAATTTCTCTTTCAATGAAGGCTTCAGTGCTTTATGTAATTAACAGAACACTGACACCCATGAGCAATCACACATTACTGATTCTGATTATTATTCATTTCATTTGTTTCTTTGCTCTCAAAAAGACAATGGATTGCTCAAGCTCGTCCATGTGGGTGAGTAAAACTACCCTGCATATACGCCGCTTTTATCTTTTGAGACAGAAAGTGTGTGTTGAGCCAGTTAAGACACACTCCAGCTTGATACATAAAACACACACACACACACCTCATTTGTATTCTTATTTATGCAGGTGCACACCTTCTGCACATAACCGCATAAGCTCAGTTTAAATGAGAAATTGTTCTAATTTCATCCCTCACACTGTGTCCTCTCAAACATGACACATTCACTCTGTTTCACGCCGAATTGTGGCGGCAAAGAGTAAAAAATCTTGGTGGGAAATAAGTGAGACAACGGGGCTGCCTGATATGTTCTGAAACCAATCCTCCCACAGCCGCCAACACTTAACTGTCGAGTTTGAAAAGATCAGCCGCAGAGTCGAAAGAAATTACGACCTCTGGGCTTATTACTCGGCCCGTCAGTAGTTCTGGTGTAGAGTTAATAAGAAAACAATCATATGGTGTCACAGCCAATTACTGCAACTTTAAAGGTTTCATCATGTCAACACAGGACAAACAAAATGTCAGATATGATTATAATTTGAAACCAATGACTTTTGGAGCTATTCTGTCAAACAGGAGGAAGATTATAGACCAAGAGAAAATCATGGATGACCAAAATACACAAAAGTACAAAAGTATTTATTGATTTCACAGTGCTTCAACAATATGAGCACCAACACAGGTGACAATTCATCACATTTAGTAAAGTATTACTCAAATCTGAATTTATTCAATCTTTTTGATTCTTTTACTGCGGTCTTTTATTGTAATGCTGGAGAAAATATATGTCAGCCCATGACATGAAATCCCACATCAAAAACAAATGCAGTCATAATGATAATAATTAGTATTATCAGTGAATTTCTGATTTCATCAAAATATGCACTGAAGTTTTGAGGACTTCAGTAGGACTTATCATGCAGATATTTTGAGATGCAAAAATTACATCTTCCTTTTCCGACCTTAATATCTGCTGGGAACGTTCAAAGCGGCGACCTTCCTTTTGCAAACTCACTTTTCTAACCTCTACTCGCTCACACTTTTCCCATTACATTGTTAATTCTCTGAAAATCAAAGGAGTAAACATATCATCCATAACTTCTGACATTGTCTGAAGCTCAAAGGATATCTATTCTCACCTTTATTTCACTGACATTATTGTATATCAATGAGCAAATCGGTCTACAGAAAGATGTCTACAGGTAGGAGTTAGATATGAGATGGATAGTTGATGTTTCCGAGTCAGACAGAGAAGATCAGATTGTTCCGTGGTTGAAACAAAAGGAAAGTGTTTTATCCTTGATTTTTTTTCCGTCTGTGACACGTTTTTTTTCTTTTTGTTTTACTCCAGCAGACAATTGCCGTGACCTTTAGAGGAATATTACATTGCAGAGAGGGGAGAGTCACGGTGCCTGTGACCGAATGTATCTTTGATTGGAGGAGAGCGCTGAGGTGAAGAGACTGCGGGGCGAGGAAAATGAGAACTGGGGGATGAGACAGAGAGAGAATCGCCTTGTGTCTTTCCCATCTGATCACAAGCACAGTGGGATATTTTAGTTCTGACATTTCAGTTCCAGACATCTCATCAATCTTTTGGGTTTTTGTCACCTCTCTAGCAGCGTTTTTTTAGAAGATTCATGTCAAATGGGAAGGAAAATAGCTCAGAAATTCTGATTACTCTGCACAGTCACATACAGAAAGGGAAAAAAACTGAGGATGTAAGTGACTGTTTATCTACAATGAAATGAATCACAGGTAGAGCAAGAGAAATGAAAGAGGGGGGAAGTGTCTCCTAACAATGTTATAAAAGATATTTAGGGGCTTGCAAGTTTCAGAAAAAATGCCACAACTATAATCTTATCTATGGATCTTTAAACCAGAGGAAACACTGCTTTTACATTTCAGTCAAGTCAGTTGTTTAACCAGGCAGGTGTAAATGTTAGCCGTTGAATGTGTTCAGGCCAGCTTAAAGTTTGTTCCTCATGGACATTAAAATCTGGGTAAATAAAACGCTTCAATCTTACTTTAGTCTTCTGTGTCCCGACATATGCAGTCTAGAATAGTCAGGGGAAATCTCTTTATGTTAGTGCCTGAGCATGGTTCCTCTGACACTGACTATTTAATGTTAAAAGTAACTTGCAGACCCACAAAACCACTCAAAACTGTGAAGATAATCAATGCTCAATAATCCTCCAAGTTAGATGTCACAATGAGCATCATGCTCTGATAAACAGGAGAACAGGGTAGAAAAAGTTTGTCCTGTTTGTGGCCACACAGGAAAGGTCACACAGGTATGAGAATAATGCCTTTTTTCCTGCTGGGGGTGTGTATGAGCTGCATCAATTTTTTCGTCTCTATTACACTCAGGTCAGGAGACACACTCATTACAACAGTGAAGAATGGAGGGATGGTCACAACACCGCTGAAATCAATTGGTTTCTTTCCCCTGGGAGTGTGAATGTGTCCTTCGCTGTTCGATATTGTTCACAGACAAACAAACAAACAATTGACAGAGGTGACAACATACTGTAGCTTTCTTTTTCTTTTGTTTTCTTTGTTATCTCTCTGGGGACCAGGCAGAATAGCATGATGTTTGAGAAGAAAGTTCGTGGGGTAATTTTTTTTTATGGCTCCCTAATTATCAGATTTTTTTTTCACTTTGGGAAATATATTTTTATTATGCCTGAATTTATGGCATTTGTTATTTTTTTTTATTTATTTTGTTTCTTGGTATTTATGTATTATATTTGGTAATGAGCAGTGGTTGATTAAAATGAAGGCAGTGTAATATCTATGATTTTTTTGGGTACTAAAGTGGCTTATTCTGTAGATATACTGCAAGACCACACACTAATGCATTGAGGAATCATCACTCCATCACCACAGTTTGGTAAGTTTGGTATCAAAAGGTATGTATTGAATACTGTTACGGCTATATTTTCTTTTCCATAACATTTAACTAACAGAAACCAAACACATTTAAACCCATTCAGGCACTTTGTCTGGGAACTCTGCAGCTGATACGATGAAGTTAATGTCTGTCATCTTGAATCAACCAATCTAATTAGCTAAACTTGGCCCAGAGAGCGGTGACCCCGGGGACCCCTCGCTGCTGAACCCCCCCATCCACCCCTGCAGGTGAACCAGTTCAGTGGGTCACACACACTCACAGGGAAATGTGCTCTCCTGCTGTGGGAGGTCTCATACAGAAATGTGTGAGAGTGAGAGTGTGCATATGTGGCCGTAATGGTCACATGGGACCTCGGAGCATCAGTCGTCCTGTAGTAATGAGGTATGAGGCGCCAGCGGGGTCAAGGTCAAGGTCAACTCAGTGACCTCCTAACAGCATTGACGAATGGCATTAACGTCAGCATTGAAGCGCTTTGCTCACATGGGTGTGCTGTTGTGTGTGAATTGATTCATGCAGCCACTGTTAGGGTCATATTGTTTACTAGAAATACATATATTACTTGACCTCTCTAAAAGGAACAGCTTTGAACAAGACTTTTCCTAAAATTATGTATGTCAAGGACACACTCACACGCACTTAATTTATTCCAGAAAGTTTTTCCTCACATAGACAATTTTTTTTCTGAGATGAGATGTATTTGGCTCAGAGTTTGTTATTTGTAACTCTTGCATAAATGAATGTCTGTCATACATACTGTAGCTCGCTGTCTGTGACCTAATTATCATTTTTTCTCATCAGATTCAATAGGCATGTGACTTGCTCTCTGGCACAAATGGAACAACTGTGCATTAACTTGCCCGCTCTGTTAGTTGCCTGCAGTGATTTCTAAGCACTCTCTTGTTGCTTTACATTATTTAGGTTTTCGCTGTTGCAGGAAAGTTGATGGAGCCTCACCTGCAGACAGTTTCTCTCTTCCACACCTGGGAGCCGTCCAGCAACCGCAGACCCTCTACTGCCAACCAGAAACACTTGTTTGGACGAGGTCATGCTGTTTGCTTGTTAGGGCAAATACACATAAGAAAAATCGACTGTACTGCCGTAACTCCTCACTGTCTGCAGGTATGAGTGTTATTATTGCTGGTTGTAGAGTATGTGCCGAGTCACAGAAAAATGTGTGTATTATGTTGTTTTCCTCTCAGCCTTGGAGACCTCTCTGCACCGAGACCCGAACTGCTATTAACATGCACATATTGACAAGGGATGCCCCCCCCCACCCCCCATGTTATTATGTGTATGCAGAATTGTATGTGTGCAAATGCATGCTGCAGTTGTGTATCTGTGTGTATGTGTCAATGAGCCTGTACGTAACAGACACTGTTGTGTGCATATGAATGGTGGGGGGTATCCTCTTCCTGAATGCAGAGCGCATCCAGAACATCTCATTGCTATTCATGTGAATGAGTCTCCTTGAATCAAACAGCAGCCAAAAGCATATTTGCACAGAGTTCGAATGCATGCTGTACTGGAGCAGAAATCTACCAGAGTTAACTACAAAATGAAATCTGCCTCACTCTAATCAAGTCGCCTAATGTTTACATTGTAACTATTGAACAATGGGGAGAGATGTTCCCCACCATCTTTACAAAGTATTTCTGGCACATTGCACTTTCTCTGTCTGGATTTTTCTCCAACTTTACTTTTTGAACTTGAGTTACAGAACTGATTAGAAACATCAAAGTGAACCCGAAGCACGAATCACCGCTAGCTCTGAAAAACATTTTCAAAGTTGCTGTCAAGTTGCAGTTACTGTAAGTTGATTTATTGACTCTGCAAATCTAGAAACTACTTTAAGAACAGGTAAATCAAGGATTTCATGAAAATATGAAAGTTCCCGTTGCTAACATCAACTGTCTTATTTGCATACACATTTGATTTTTGGTTCCTGTAGCTTTTTTTCCCCTGAGGAAATCTACAAAGACATGCCATGCAGATGCATTTAAATGTAAACTCCCTTGTGTCCTGGTTATACATTTAAGAACTACTGTGTCATGTCAGAATATTAAAGATATAAAGACTGAAGATACCCGTTTTTCCAAAAATCAGAGACTGAGGTTAGTGTGTATTCTGTCTGATCATTGTACAGCACCAAAATCTTAAAATGGAAAGAGGAAAAAAAAAGATACATGTTGTAACCTAACTCCTTAAACTAAGTCTCAGTTTTTTCAAGAGAGGAGCAGACAAAATGTCCAAGCATCCCGAAGATGTTCTCTCTTCAATTTTTAACACCCAGGCCTCAGAGAGATAGAAGCACAAGAGCGCTGACTGTGACCGGAGATCTAATCCCCGCAGGAGGGTCAAAAACAATGAAACATACATGCTGTTGAGCAAGTCACTGAACGTCCAGCTGCCCACTGACCAGCAGCACTGACATTAAACTGCTTAAATGATAACTGACAGCTGGTGACGCCCCAAACCGGCGTGTGAAACTCCTCATCACTCTGTTCCCTGCAAAGCCTCACGATGACTGGCTCCCAGTGTTTCCTTCCCTCTGCCCCTCCCTTCCTTTCCTCGTGTCCTTAACCACCCTCCTTTCATGCTCGCACTGATGTGAGGATGGGGGATTTTTGTGCCTTTACTTATGTAACACCTGTATATTTTTCTGTGTGTTAGGCTTTGGTTTTACACCTTTTTACTCAGAACGATATCTCCTTTAAAACACAATACATCTTTTATTTAGTGATGATGTTCTTAATCCATCCTGAATAGTCATTCTGTCAAGAATAAGACATGGAGCTGGATATGTGACAAAGCAGACACATACTGTACACTACAATGGGAGCCTACTTCAAAGATGATGAATGAAGTTTTATCAATACAAATAATGTGCAGATGGGAACACTATATGATGTTATATGTATATTAACCAATTGCCATAATATAAATTTTAAAGTTTCAAGAGGTTCATTAATTTCACAGTCCATAGGCTAAATGTCAAGAGTCCTAATATCCTGTAATACACAATAAGCATATTCTGTGTTTTCAGTAATCACCTTTTCCTGCCTGTTGCTGATGCTGCACCTTCAACTCAGGGGACATTTTCACCATCAGCAGCACAATAATTCACTGCCTGTCGTCATATAAAGGGTTGCTCTTTTTTCATTTTGTAAATTATCAATGATAAAGCCATGCAATAGTCCAATAATAGGTTTACTGTTTTCCCCCTCTGTGAGTCAGCTGGGAAATCACAGTCCATCAACCCCTCACTGTCTGGACCACATGCTGACATCAGTTAACCAATGAGCTGCACTTGGTTATATGTTGTACACCGCCCCCTTGTGGTTGATCCATCAGAGGGTAAAAACACGGACAAAGCTAAATCTAACATGACATATGTGACATAAGCATATTCATACTAACTACTGGAAGTCCCTAAATCACAACACAATTGGCTAAAATGTACAGTGCACCCATCATCACATCACATATATCTAAAACATCTATTGTGACCAAACTATCGGCCACATCTGAAGGTGTTTTTCTTACAATTCTCAATGATCGTGACATTATGTTGTTAATTATATATGTATATATATGATTTGAATTGACTGAGTATTTCTTTTTTCAATATATTTTCAGATTTGTGACAAAGTTATAAAATTGTATTTTCTCATATCTCATGGCTACAGAGAAAGCTTATTCAAAGACGTCTGCTACAGCTGTTTGGGTTGTGTGTGTTTGATAAGCCTTGTTTCACTGTGATCACACACTCCAAGATATCATGATGTAGAAACTAACAGTGGAAATGCCATAACTCTGTTCTTTATATAAAGACACATCCTGAAGGACACAATAAGTCATTAGTCATGGTTTTTAAATATTCATTTGTCCTTTTAGTTGGGTTTATGCATTGCTACAGTCTTTGCTGGTTTCTTCATCCAGAAAATCCATAGGTGATGGTTAGCCAGAGAGACAGCCAGAGAGCCCTGCCAATGAAGTCAACCATATCTCAAATTATACATCTGTTTAAGCCTTGATTATCCCCTTAATGGAACAATAATTATCAAAATAACTTCCAAGACTCACAGGAAAAGAAGTCAAATTATTCACTGAAAGGAGAGGAGCTAGTTCTTCCATTTTCTTTCAAGGAAAGTTGGAGTTTTATTGATTTCTTCGAGCTGGTATTGAGCAGCTTTTAGTGAAACTGTATCTTCAGGGACTTCCGGATGGGCTTCTTCTTGAGCCGCGTGGCTGTGGCTGATAATTGATCACAAATGGCCGTGGATAATGGGAAAGCTGGTCGCTCTTGTGTTTGGCACATTCAGAGGGGGCACAGCTGTTTGTCATGAAGGGAAAGGAGGCTCTGATAACAGTCTTCATCAGCACAGTCATTCCTCTGCCAGGGAGGAAAAAAAAACTCTCCCTGATTAGTGGTTAGGTTTGACTGGCACCTCGCTCTAAAGGGATCTTCCGCTGAATTACTCTCCTCTGTGACTGCCGTGGCTCAGGCCAGATGCTTTGGTGAACCAGACAGGGCAACCACAAATACACTTACACACACATACATATACACACATTTGCAGAAAAACTCACGCACAGGAATGTGTCTCACAAACTTAGAAATGCAGAAATTACTTGTGAGAACTTGAAAGAAAACACTGTTGCTTGATGCCTCAGTCCAAGTTTTTCTCTCCAGCGTTTTTTTAAAACCGTGCTCTTGTCATACGACTCTATGTGATCCAGCTTTGATGTCGACAAAGTACAGTACATTTTTCTGGAGGTAATTCTCTTTTTTTAAATTGGCTACCACACATTCACAAACTCATTTGCTGACTCACACCTCTTTTCAGTCCAGCTTTGCCTCATTGAAGCCTCCAGTTAGTTAGTTCCTGACCTCAACGTATTAATTTCAGTAATATAAATCATCAGATAGACCAGAAAGACTAGAAACGGGTGCAAAAGCTGGTCTGTCTCTGTCTAACAGTCATGTAATCCACCTACCAGCATCTCGAAAGCTCACTGATTAACACTTTTTATCTACAAAAAAAAAACACTGAAGTGTAAAAATGACGACACGTTACGTGCCAGACTATTTCTTGGCCTGCTTAGTAACTTCACTTAAATCCCAGAGCCAAGAAATAGTGCGGCACATATCCACGCACCAGCTTATTTCACCACTGCTACACGGGGCGACAGACTGACAACGACGACTAGACAGCGTCCTGTTCCCGTTCATCCCTATATGCTCTGCACATAAAGCATCACGTTTGTACAGATGGAGCTGTCGGCGTGATGGATCGACTTCCTGGGATGATCTTCCTCGGTCTCAGTAACACAGAGGCAGAGATCACGTTTTACTGTTCTTCTGTCTGTCTGTGCCGAGGATTTACAGCGGAGAGGCTCAACTCCTTTTACTCTGCAGCGCCAGAAAATAAACCAAATTTAGAAGTGGTGTGCATGCACTGAATGTCACACTATCTCACCAACAGGAAATACTCTGTAACTTTATGATGATTTGCTGGTTTGGTTTGGTGTTTTTGCTGCAACTTTTAAAATGTAGCCTACTCTCTAAATATATCTTTAATTTTTTATTTTATTCTTATCTAAATTCTATGGAAACAAAGTAGCATATGTGTTGCACATTTCAGAGCCCTGTGAGACAAGCTTGTGTTTTCAGAATAAATCATCTTAAATGACCTTGACTTCACTTGATGTAAAGTAAATATGTAGATCCTTTGTGCTGCTGGCTTTAATTGGCTCTTGATAATGTGAAAAACTATCCTGTTTACTACATAGAGTCTTTATTAGCATTTTAATTGCTCTACTTGCTCATATGAAATAGCGTTAAGCGCTAAGTTAGAGATCTTTCGAAAAGAAAGTAATCTGTTGAGGTACTGCATGAAAAACACCTTCTTTAGAACACTAACACTAATGATAATTCAAGTACTGTCCATTATTTATAAAGCTTTATCACACTGCATAACCATGCCACATTTTTTTAGTGCATTGGTCCAATCTTGAGTGCTGAATTTGCACTGTCATGAGGACTATCTATGTCCTTCAGAAGACATTTACAGGGGGAAGACTGAGGCCTTTTATTGGACCAAGAAACAGCTGACGTAAGATGATCTGATCCAAACTATAAAACCTGACAGGTTTTCACAGGTTTAGTTTCCTCCGTCTTTCTTTTGAACACGCAGACAGCCTCACTTTCCCAGCATATTTCACAGACAGCGACATTCAGAGGGAGGCAAAGTTCAAACCGAACCCAAATGAGCGTGACATTTCCACAAATGTGATATTACGACACAGTCAAAGATTCTAATAAAACACTGAGACATGTCCTAAACTGAGAGCTTCTGCTCCTTTTACTCTATCTCACATCTGGACCACTCAGATTTTTCTTGCCATTTCATTAGAGATTAATTCTGTCTTTTGGCAGTTGTCGTCTCAGATAGTTCAATTGTTGTTTTAAATCAACCATTAAATCTTCTATAAGATTGAATTGAAGGTCAACATAGTCTGAACATGAGGTTAACACACAAGAAAAGCTTCTTTCTGCAGCAGGATGTGATCACAAGCGAGAATTTTTGTCACATGAAGAGGTTACTGTCGCTAACATCTGAGTCTCTGTGGCTAAATCTGAGTCAGACTGAGGTTGATTTCTCTCCTGAACTTGTTGGAAGTTCAAGGTAAAAAGGAGGATTCACGCTGAATGGTTAAAATGTGAAAAGTTTAAACTCAATCCAGCCGCTTGATGAGGAAGCATGAACTCATCCACTGTTATCTGAGTGGAAGCTGTGCAGCATCCTTGCTTCATTCAGGGATTTCAATGGTTGTCATAGCGATGGAAGCTTTTAAAAATGTTATTTTTCAGATTACCTTGGCACTTATTATTCTCTGGCTTTCTATTTTGCTCGACAAATACTTTCCCTCTCCGTCGTTCTCACACAGACACTAAAAAAATGACTTCCAATGACAGAACAACCGTGAATACTTGCTAACGTGCACATAAGGGAGTGTTTTGGCTTTCTTTTATCTCAAATACTCTTGACAATGAACAGTGGCTGACACTCATCTGAATGCTGGCTCTAAACAGAGCTGATGCACACACACACACACCCTCACACTCTGTCATTGTATGAACCACAGATGTACACTTTTCATCTCAACATTAAAATATATTGTATTATGTGACAGATACAGTGTACATGACTATATCCACTTCATGTTTCTTGCACACAACGAATAATATGAGAAAATCCATTTCAACCCTTATTCTTTTGTACCGAGCAGTTCTGACCACGGTGCAGACATGAACAAAGCAGCAATACAGTGACAAAAAACACAACCGAGAATGTCTAATACAGTGCAATCCCCCACCCAGCACCTCGAAAACTAACTGTTTTTATATACAATTATATAAATAGGACATCACAAGAAACAAGGTCCTTTTGTATGAGCATCAGTTCCAAAAACGCATAAAGAAAAGCAAAGAAAATGAATCAAATAAACTGCATTACATTAACCAACTGTCACATAACAGTGTTTGCAATCTGTAAATGATCTTTTTTGTCTCTGTGAAAGATCATGGATGCAAGTACAACAAAGGGAAAACAACTAATGACAATTTTTGGTCAAAATTGTTTGTTGTTGCTTTTGTTTTTTTATTTCCACTTGATTTTCTATTTTCTACCCATAGCCATTGATTCATATTCAGCTACATGCTTTTGTAGCCTTGATTTGTCACAAATAATTAGACAAACATATTTATTGGCATAAACATCACAAACAAATTAATCTTAACAGATGAAGAATTTAATTACAGGGAACATGATGCCCTCTTGCACTGATGGTCCTTGTCTTTTGAATACATTAACACACACACACACACACACACAGAAAAAATGCCATCTCGATATGATTATATTTGATAGTTTAGTGATGTCTGATGACATAAGTATCCCATGCACTGAAACTGAAATGTGTTTTTTATGTATTTCAGTGTTGTGTCTGTATGCATGTATATGAGGAAGTTTGTACGCAGGACTGAGGACCTGCGTGTGTTTGGGTTTCTGTACTCCATGGCAACACAATGACAATACAATACATGCACGTATTTCTCTCAAACTTTTCTCCCAAGAATACCACTTGTTTGGATTTCTCAGAAATTCGCTAAGACATCGTTTCAGACGTGCAAACAGGCCTTGAGAGTACAGTGATGTTAATCTTTTTCTTTGCCCTTTTAAAGCTGCATACTGCCTGAAAAAAAGCTCCCTGTCGTGAATAAAGCTCCGCTCAAAGACCACAGAGAATAAAGAGAGCGAGGAGAGAGAGAGGAGGCCTGGCAGCAGCAACAGTGAACGTGTGAGTGAATGACAAGTTTGCAAGTGAGAGAGAAGAAATGTGGCAAAGTGCAAGGAAGAAAGGTTGCAAAAAAACAAAGAAATACAGAGGAGGAAAGATGCAAGGCAAAGTTGAAAGAAACAAAATGATTTAAAGAAGAATGACTTTGATGAAACAAAAGCTTCCATTTTAAAACTACAAGATGCTGCGTGCATTTAAAAAGGAAAAAGCTTTCACTTGATAAGAATAAGAAAAAATACAGAGCTGTGACGGTTTTCATTCAGAAATGAAATCAAAGTGAAAGAAACATGCAAATATACTTTGTTACTTGTGTTGTTCTTTCCTTAAAAGCCTCTGATTTCCCTTTCGGAGTTGACAAAGGGAGATTTTAAAATGTGCCTTCCAGGGGTCACATTTATTGATGCACAGTTCAATTGCAGAAAACAGCACAGTCAGCCACATTAAACAACGTGTTTATTTTAAAACATCTGCAGCAGGATCTGTAGAGCGAATAAAATGGAAGTAAACCCTCATTTGGGAATAAATAAATAAATGTCATTTCATGTCAATTCACCATCATAAATACACATTTAAAAAGAAGAAATGCACAAGGGACTGCTGTGCTTCTTCTGGATAAACAGTGTGGTCCCATTTCTTAGATGTGATAACGAATCAGAGACTTCCCAGAACAGGAACACGACCACTGAAGTGTGGAGGGGAGTTAGTGAGCACAAAATCCTGACTAACTTCTCTGCACATGACTAATTATAAATATCTGCATTATCTGTGACATCTGCTCTCAGAATTTATCCATACTTAACGACCGTCATAACAGCCGCCCGCCACCAAAAAACATGAGCTGTTGTGTATTTTGGGTCTACAATGACATAATTTCTGTCTCTGAAAACAGCTCTTACTCAAAGAAATGTCTGTATGACAAAATAAAAACCCCAGCAGTGCATTTATTCAGCAGACTCATTGTTTATGGTGGAAATAAGGCTTTATATAACAGCCTGTGAATGTAATCTTTGTCCCCTGTAAAGCCCAACAGAGCAGGTCATCATTTCATTTTCCCTGAAGTTACTATGATGATCCTCTGACACATTTCTGATTTTAATACACAACTCACACACAGTGTGTGTTAGGCAGATTGAGATGATGCCTGATGGATTAACAATCCTGTGGTTGTTGTGGATTACGCCTCGTATGTGTGTGTGTGTGTGTGTGTGAGTGTGTGATTGTGTGATGAATAAATCTAAAACTGTTTTTGCATTTAGAGCTGGTGTTATGCAATGCCTGTCAGATCCCATCTTAAACAAAGACAAAAACACAGACAGAAACAGAAACCGTCTTTCCTTTTTAGAGTATTTTCATTTCTGGCGTCAGACGTAAACATCACATTATTGAACAGCCTCACACAACACATCTAATCTATTTTCCACCACGTCCTTTCAGCCACGTGACTTTGGAAACAACAAGGTAACAACAGTCTGACTGTTTTAAAGTGGATCAGTCCTGCGTCTATACTGATGTTTTGTTTGACTTCAGATCGCGCTATGCTGTAGTATGAAGCCTGTCTATGCAGTTCAGTTCAGTAAACTGCAAACCAATCCTCCTTTTGCAATGATAAAAAATCTGTACTGTGCTGTATTAATGTTTCACATCTCACTGTATAGACCTGAAACTCTCCAGACATTCAGGAACGTTGACAGCATGTCACCACTGAGGGCAGTCTGTGTCTTTATCAACAGTAAGTACGTCCATTGATGCAGGTATTACAAGAAGTGGAGCGTTTAATACACTGACAGATCACAGCCAGAGCATCAAGGCTTTCTGCAGGCCTGCAGCTCGAGACTATTTCATTTAATTTCAATTAAATTGTTTCACATATCACCACATCATTTAGTCAATAACAAATGTCAGTCACCGGTCTCAAAGTAGTCAGTCAAAAGCACAAAGACATCCCGGTTACGACGATGAAAAGTTCAGAACTGAAGTGAAAGTCCCAGATCACTTTGCTGATTCAGATCACTCCCTTCAGTTCACAGTGTGTGGCACAGTGTGTGGCACACTGACCCAAATAGGAGCTGCATTTGAGTCTCAGCCATTTCTTACGAGGCACCGCTTGCTGGCACCACACGCAGCTCGACTTAGAGAGAAAATCACCACGCTGTCTCTAATCAGCCTAAAATATTTTCTGGCAGGAGAATCTGCAAATATCATAGAGGTGGGGGGAAAAAAAGCCTCGCTATGACAACAGCACAGCGACAGGACAGGAGCTAGAAAAACAGCACAAAGTAAGACAAGGTCATTACAAACTCATTATGAGCGCCAGAGATGGAGCATAAACTGATATTTTAGGACTATTACAGTGATTTTTCCGTGAGCGTTAAAGAAGCAAAAATAATGCGCATTAATCCGCAGCCCGCAGCAGGCTGGATAAACATCTTCCCACCGTGCGAGATGAGTGTGCAGAGAGAAAGAGGTGCAGCAGCGGCGCTTTAAAACAACCTGAAGCCGCAGGGATCAGTGTTAATGAAGCGCTTTACAGCATCGCACCTGTCAATCACGCTGATGAACAAAGCCGCAGCCTCCCGTTGCCATAGAGAACTCATGGGATGCTCAGCCAGTCTTTTCTTTCCTTTTCTTTTCTTTCTTTTTTTTTTTTAATTGAACACTAACTCAGTGTTTGGATTCGATTTGAGTGCCACGTCATAAAAGTCAATCGTGACATTTCAAAGCAGCCTTACCTCGAACAAAGGTGGCGTGCCCTTGTCTGGAAGTGTGCATCCCAGTAGTTCAGCCAGGAACTTTGCCATGTATGAAGGTGAGAGGAGACACCCTTCCTGAAATGTTCCTGAGATGTTGATGGTGGAGAGCCGGATCAACAGGAGAGTCCGCTCTCTGTCGGCTTCGTGAACTTCTCTGTGGCGTTCAAGGACTCTGCGAGCTCGTTTGTCCCCTCCAGCTGAGCGCGGAGAGAAAACGTGCAGCCTGATGCTGAGCACCGACCAGATCAGCCTTCATCCCCCCCTCCACCTCCTCCCATCCGTCGGTGGATGTCCGTGTAGGAGGGGCCGGGCGGAGGAGGAGCGTCAGGTGGTTTTCATCGACGGGGTTCCCCTGAACACATCATAGAGATGAGAGGGAAGGAAACCCTCAAAGTCATGATGTGTAATGGCTTTTTCAGAGTGAAACCTGAGTGTTCTGACTCAGGATCTTAAAGTTTGACCACAAAATGGACTGATGTGAATATATTAGTGTTTCTCTACGTTTATTCACTTATGAAAGCCTGCAATGTTTGCAGTATTATCAGTAGTACCGGCACTGACTTTCCCGGAAAAATCCCAAAGGTGTGAGTGAAGAAGTGAACCGTCTCTGGTTTCTCTGAGCAAACAGTTACTGTGAACAGTCAATGTGAAAAATGACTGAAAAGTGAAAGTTATTAAAGGAATACATTTAAAAATCCTTGTGTAATGTAGATTTAAAAAAACTGAAATTTACAAGGCACAAATTTAAACCCTCAAATCAATAAATGAAGGCTTACTGAAATTTGTTTGATATTTATGTGTTGTAATATTGATGTTGGGCTTTCATTTTCTGGTTAGCTCATTTCTAAAGTACAAATTTTAAAATAAAATGTAAAATGAAACTAAAAACTAAAATCCAACAAGGCTCAACACAACTACTGCTGCAGAATCAACAAATCCATAAATAGCATAATAAGCACAAAGTTCACTTTTCAACCAAGTGTTGTCATGCTGATGTCATGGTTTAACCACACTTCACATCTGAAACGTGCTGTGACCACGTGGGGGTTCAGCAATTTCTCTGGTGTCACGTGGACAGAGTGGTGTTGGACTGAGTGAAGGTCAGCTTTCTGAAGGCTGGATGTCGTACATGTGTGATCAGCAACTCAACTCTCTGCCTCTGAAGTGTCTATCATCAGCTGCATTGATATGATCTTTTCTTTCACCTCTGTTTATGAACTTTTATATCTGAAGTGATGACATCATCAGAGGAGAACAAAGGAAAGATTGTTGCCTTTGATCTGAAGTGACATCATCATCATGAGGTCACAGAACAGGATAATTACCTCGGAACTGTGAGGTCACAAACCAGAGATGGAAATTGAAATTTTCAACAGTGACATCATCAATGCATTAAAGCATTTGGACGACATTTTGCACATTGCGTGTGGACTGTTATTGTTGCACATTGTATGTATAATGTAGTGTCAGTGAAAAAGTAAGTGTAACAGCAGAGTCATGAAACAATTTAAGACCGTTTGTCTTTCATCTAACAACAGATGTTTTTTTTTCTTTGTAAACTTACAGCCTGTCCTTGCTACAATTTCCCACAGGGATTAATAAAGCACTGTGTCTAGCTATCTATCACTTATAATTGTAAAACTGGTCTGTCCAGCATGCACAATGAGCAAATTAAACTGTCACCAAGGATTTGAGGTTGAGCTGTATTTCTTGAATATTCATGGGCTCACCGAACACCTGGTTGGATTTCTGAAGACAACAGGAGGATCAAGAGGGTATTCAATATGCTCTTCCCATGTTTTCATCTCATTAGATTGTTATTTTTCACAAGATGACTATTATCATGCAAGACGATGATGCATATGTTTGTATCCTGTTGGTAAATTATACTTGTCTCTGTGACATTCATCAAAAACTCATGATTCATTTATAGCTTTTGTTTTCGTCCTGGGGTCAGGACGCCTCAGGAGCTGAGAAATGATTTTGGTCGGGGGTTCGTGAAATGCAAAAAGATCCTTTTTGGAATGAATATTTACAAACTTGATTATTCTTGTGAGACTTAATCTAAAAGTGTGTAAATCATGGTTTGTTCAACATTTTGCATTCTGGCGTTAAGCAGGAGGATGTGAGTACTAATTAAGTTCAGAGGTTGCAAACTAAAAATGTTCAGAGCAAACGAGCAAATTGAATGACTGACAGAGCCTAATGTGGTGGAGGCCGATAAAACTCTCTTTTCAGTGCAGTTGGTTTGAACTACATTCAATTTAGGATGAGTGATAAAATCGCTCTTGTGATTTTTTGGAAGACCAGACAACATGAAGGTTTTCATTTCAAAATAAGATGTGCAACAGTTGGGGGAGGATGGCCGAAAAAAAAGATATCACTTCATGTTGAAGTTTCACATTCAAGTTCTGATTCCTAATGAGACCTTTATGCTGTACAGTAGCATCATATATTCATTCAGATTAGAAACTTCAAAGCAACACTGACAATTTGCTCACTTTGTTTATTCACTTATTGCTATTCCTCAGGGTCACTGCCTGAAGAAGAGCAAAAACCTTAAAACAAATTTCTTTCTATAATGTTGCCTTTTTATGTTAGAGTAAACTGTCTCTTTTGATTCTCATTCGTATCCTGTCGCTTCAAACCATTTTGCCCCTCATCAAAGTCGTAGTACTAGCAGTACAAGTCTTGCCATTTTTCTCTTACTGGATTTTTTTCCCTTTGAGATTGACTGGATGCCATGAGTAGAGAGAACAAGGTAACATGCACACAGATCAGACTCCATATTTTATTTATTCTGTCCACTATATTTAAGAGCATAAGCCTTTGAAACATTCACTGAAAGGTTTTACAAATTAATTTAGTGTTAGTAACAGGACTGTTTAATTGGATTGCCATGTTAAATCATGTGTGGTGTATATATGTATGTATAACCCTTCACTGTCAGTTCATTTCAACTCCAACTTTCTTCATTTTCTTTATGAAAGTAGGTTTTATTTCCAAATCAACATGACCTCCACTGACCTCCTTTTTCCAATTCACTCCTGTAGCACAACTCTGACATGCAGCAGGCGTCTGTTCATAAGCCGCTCAGGCTCCCCAGGTATGCTCTTATTCTGTCAAACATCTTTCCTTTGCTCCCCCCACCCCTCTCTCTCTCTCTCTTTCTCATATGTGTCAAGGATTTTCAGTTTGTCTCCTCTGTGATGAGGGATTCATACATGTTTCTTGTCAGAGAGCGAAAGAGGTCAAAGGCCAGGCTGCATGATGTCAAACCGAATAGATGTAAGTGAATAAAATGCTGGCACCTCTCTTCTCCTCTTGCGGCACAAAGGACAGTGAATGAAGTTGTTTTGACAGGGACAGAGGAGGAGAGAGAGGGTGAGGGAGGGTTTTGTGTGGAGTGGACTTGAACAAAGTCTTATTTTTTTGTGAAATGAACATCTTGCAGCTTGTGTTATAAACAAATAATGGGAACATTATGCTCCACGGACAGCAGCTGGATTATGCAGCAACTAATATTGACACTCTAGTTGAGATGGTGTTGTTTCTGTAAGGCCATGCTAGAGTCCCAAAGACAGTGACAGAAAATGCCTCTCTTCAGTGTACAAAATTCAAGGTACGATATGTAATGACATGATCCATAGTCTTTGACTGGAAAGGAGCATGGATAAGAAGAATCTTATAGTACTGCTCCTTCACAAATGAAGCACAAATGGCACTTTCAATGACCGAGCAGCTGTTAAATTTCAGACCAAAACTCTGAAATTTTAGACTTCTCCAAACTTGTATTTGTGCACATTGATGTTTCCCGTTGAGAAAAACAGTATGTCCTGTTCTCCTTATACCATGTCTGCCACTGTCATACCTGCCAACATAACAGCAGCACTAAGACAAATTGCAGTACAATTAGTGCAACCATTGTTTACAGTCAAACAGACTGTGATTAAGATTTT
This sequence comes from Amniataba percoides, assembly GCA_037176925.1. NCBI lineage: Eukaryota > Metazoa > Chordata > Actinopteri > Centrarchiformes > Terapontidae > Amniataba > Amniataba percoides. Next base: position 11,845,591 of record JBAJHX010000076.1, read on the forward strand.
TGTCTTATTTGCATGCACACTTTCTTTACGCCCTCTGCATCGCGTTAATGTTTCCATCTCCATAAGCCTGAAGTAATTGGTGGACCTGTAATGGCCTCCATCTATCACATCTTTCTAGAGGGAATCTCTTCCACCCATTAAATGACTGTGGACACTGAGCCAAATGACTCCGGCAGACATTTCAGCATAGATTACTTCCCTCTCAACACATGCACTGTACACATGCAACAGTCAAGTTCACTCTATCCTAATTTAATTTGTACTATTTAAAAATCTTTTTAGGGAACAGATGGTAATTTTACTGAGGGACTGAATGGTCAAGATCTCTTTACAGAAGGAACAGATAAGGGGACTCTTCTTATATGAAGTCATCAGGTCTCGCATTTATGCATTTCTTATTACACTCACAAGTAGCTTAACTGTGTCAGAAGATATGCTACCTCAGCACACTTTAAGAACAAATACTACTGGGACCACTACAGAAAACAGCAGACGATTATTTAATATCCAGGATTTATAGTCATGACAGCTGACTATGACTGGCTGCAGTATAGAGTAGCAGGTTGACCACACGTGGTCCAGCGATAAACCTGGCTTTGACCTGGTCAGATTTTTCATAAACCATCCTTGTACTCGTAAAGTTTGCAGACGACACCACCATAGTGGGTCTCATATCAGACAATGGTCAGACCCACTACAGAGAGGAGAAGAATAAGGTCCGACGTATTGCCGCCATTGTCGACATCTGTGGATATGTCCCCATAATGCAAGGTGCCCTCGTTGGATAGAAAGCGTGCTTACACTCAGGACAAAACCTACATGTTTAACTACTGGCAATAGCTATGGACTCCCTGAGCTGGATATAATGGTTTTCAAGGCTTTATGGTTTCATGAACAAATACTTTGATGTTGGAGTGAAGCGACTATGGGGGTCTGAATCAAGTTACTGTTCGTGAAATTGATGGTTCAAATGGGTTTTTATCTTGCTTTGGCATTTATCATTTTAACAAGTGTGCAGCTACAATCTCTGTCTCGCCCAGAAACACAATCAGCATTTCAGGGGATCTGACCATTTTAACTTCCACACTCAAACCATTTGGTGCATCATGTAGGTCTGACATGTTTGCATTAGTGTGACACAAATGACTTTGAAGTGACTACCTGCTGTCCCACCTGCTGCCGCAATCGTACCACATTACGGTACACAAACACACATTTACAAAACCTCCCACACACCAAAACCTAATTAGTCAATTTTGAGATGAATAAAGCATATTCATCGTGTAACCTCTAACTCAAAAATGCCAACTTGACAGCATGCACTTCCCATGAAACAAATTGTTGACACAAAAAAACATAATTAATGAAGCAATCAGCCCGCGCCAGCCGAGCCTCTCATTGACGCCCCGCTGTTGTACTAGATTTTAATAATGCTGTTTAATGACATGCTCCACCATGGCTGGCAAATGCAGCTCCATATGTTGTTACAGCTGTGGGGAGCAGGGGAATGTACATGATCTACACAGCTTCAGAGCACGGCCCCCTGCTAGGAAAAAGGGATTTACGTATGAATGTGTTGGCTGGATATGCACTTGATGTGGCCCAGAGACTTTGCAACTGTTTTTTCCTCCTTTTAATTGCTTGTGTGCTTCTGCGCTGATGTGGAAATACTGTATATGTGCTTCTGACATGTTTTGATTTCACTTCAAAGCAGGTGCTGTTCTATTACGTGATAATTGTAAGGCCAATTTTATTTCACAAACTTTCAGCCAGTAAGGACTGTAGTGTTAGCGACTTTTTCTTTTCTTTGCGCTGCCATTCTTAGATGAGATCCGGATGCAGAGACTAAATTAGGAATGTTCATGAAATCTATTAGCAAAGATGATTTCATAACTATTAAAAATCTTGTTGTTCATTTGCTCTGACTGACTCTAACTATGAAAGTCAGATAAGAACAAACTGCACAAAATTATCTGTATCTCACCTGTAAAATATTTCAATGTGTAAAATATAACTTAATGCTGTGGGTATATTAGCTAAAATGTTTAATGTTGCATATTAAATATCCTCGGAGCATGTAAGAATCCATCTACAATCAACACAAAGCAGAACTAAACCTGATATTGACGTTGAGAACATCTTGGTGTCTACTGTCACAGCAATAAGTCAGCACCCTCATTTCAGTTCAAGGGCACGCATTTGTACCATCAACTCCTGTCTCACAATTGACTGTAAAGCATCCTGTATCTTTTTGTGGAGCAGTTTATGTCATGGGCGAGGAGGGTTATATAAAATTTGATGGTGCAATATAGCTAAATGATAGCTTCTTCTATTTTTGACAAAATGCTTCTGCATCCATAAAATGTGGATTTGAATTTCACTTTGTTTACAGTCCCTGGGGGGAAATAAGCAGGCTATTTCAGAATCATATTTGGTCTGTTCATACAAATGATGAGATCGTTTGCTTCCAAGGAATCAATTCTATGCAAGACTGAGGAGTTGTATTTTTCACTGGCGAGTAGCCTGCTGAGCCACACAGCTGGGTGTATATGTATGAGAGGTGTTTTAATATGCACATGTGCATTAATTATATTGTGTTATGAAATGAAATGTGTTGACACTGCAGCGCCTGTGGTTTTTATAGCCCTGCAGTGCCAACACTGTGCAAATAAAAACGAATACACTCTCATCTTCACTATAACCTGATGTACAGATAAACACATAAAACAGGCTAAGGGTTCTCATTTATTTCACATTTTCTCCAATGTACATTTAACTGCCCTCACAATACACAAACCAAATTTGATTATATGTACGTTCTATTATTCATGTCAGTGTAGCCTCAGACTGGGTCTGCTGAACAGGTCTGACCCCTCCACGCCCTTTTGCAGCAGGTTGTGCTAAGTACATGCACCACAGAATGTTGTTTCTATGAAATGAGAGAACCGTACAGCTGTGCAGGAATGTGCAAAAGTAATGGTTCACAGAGTTTGAAAAATATTTGCAATGTGAAAAATGTCATCCACTGATGATGTCACCATTCAGGTATTACTTTAATTAATGTGCTTGGCTTGTGACTTCATGATGATGATGTCACTTCAGATCAAAGGCAAGAATGTTTGCTTTGTTCTCCTCTGATGATGTCACTACTATAGATATAAAAGTTCATAAACAGAGGTGAAAGAAAAGATCACATCGATGCAGCTGATGATGGTCACTTCAGAGGCAGAGATTTGAGTTGCTGATCATCAGAGTTTCCGCTCTGAGATCAAACACATACAACATCCAATCTTCAGAAAGCTGATCTTGACTCAGTCCAACACCCTTCTGTCCCCGTGAATATTGTTGATCCCCATGCGATCACAGCACGTTTCAGAGGTGGAGCTTAAAGACCTTTTCGTGATTGATTTTTTTGCTTTTTCAGGTGTTGTGGCAGGTCATGTGTGGTGCATGCACCACAGCGCTGTCCGTGGTTCTAAGAGCCCGAAGGACTCCCCACGGCACTACACCAACCTGATCCTGAAGCTATCTATTGTTTTACCTTTTTAGGAGAAAAAGCCTGATACTTGAGTACATATGTTGGAGAAAATTAGACCAGTCTACACGAAAATTGCCAGAACTGAATTTTGCTCCCAGTCCGATCCTGTTTACAGTTTGACTATTGTTTCTATGAAATGAGAGAATTGTACGGCTGTGCAGGAACGTGCAAAAATAATGGTTCACAGAGTTTGAAAAATATTTGCAATGTGAAAAATGTCATTCACTGATGATGTCATCATTCAGATATTATTTGAATTTCTTTGCTTGGCTTGTGACTTCATAATGATGATGTCACTTCAGATCAAAGGCAAGAATGTTTGCTTTGTTCTCCTCTGACGATGTCACTACTTTAAATATAAAAGTTCATAAACAGAGGTGAAAGAAAAGATCGATGCAGCTGATGATGGTCACTTCAGAGGCATAGACTTGAGTCGCTGATCATCAGAGTTCCCGCTCTGAGATAGAACACATTCGACATCCAATCTTCAGAAAGCTGACTTTGACTCAGTCCAACACCCTTCTGTCCCCATGATGCCGGAGAATATTGTCGATCCCCATGCGATCACAGCACATTTCAGAGGTGGAGCTTAAAGACTTTTTCTGATTGATTTTTTTGCTTTTTCAGGTGTTGTGGCAGGTCATGTGTGGTGCATGCACCACAGCGCTGTCCGTGGTTCTAAGAGCCCGAAGGACTCCCCACGGCACTACACCAACCTGATCCTGAAGCTATCTATTGTTTTACCTTTTTAGGAGAAAAAGCCTGATACTTGAGTACATATGTTGGAGAAAATTAGACCAGTCTACACGAAAATTGCCAGAACTGAATTTTGCTCCCAGTCCGATCCTGTTTACAGTTTGACTATTGTTTCTATGAAATGAGAGAATTGTACGGCTGTGCAGGAACGTGCAAAAATAATGGTTCACAGAGTTTGAAAAATATTTGCAATGTGAAAGATGTCATTCACTGATGATGTCATCATTCAGATATTATTTGAATTTCTTTGCTTGGCTTGTGACCTCATGATGATGATGTCACTTCAGATCAAAGGCAAGAATGTTTGCTTTGATCCCCTTTGATGATGTCACCTATCTAGATATTGAAGCTTATAATCAGAGGTGGAAGAAAGATCATATTGATGCAGCTGATCATGGTCATTTCAGAGGCAGAGAGTTGCTGATCACCAGAGTTCCCACTCTGAGATCAAACACGTGCAACATCCGGCCTTCAGAAAGCTGACCTTGACTCAGTCCAACACCCTTCCGTCCCTGTGAATATTGTTGACCCCCACGTGAGCACAGCATGTTTCAGAGGTGGAGCTTGAAGACCTTTTTTTATTTTTTTTTCCACTTTTTCAGCTGTTGTGGCAGGTCGTGTGCGGTGCATGCACCACAGCGCTGTCCATGGTTCTGAGACTGCTTAAGACAAATTGGCGTCAGGCCGATTTCATTGGTGCTTTAAGATCTTTAGCGGCTCTTCTGCTGACCTGATATCTTTTGCTTAGCCTGCACCAGGAAAAGCCTGATACTTGAGTGAGTATGTTGGAGAAAATGGGGCCGGTTTGGATGAACATTGTAAGGGCCAAACTTTTTTCCCACTCTGACTCTGTGTCAGTGTGTCAGCAGCACCAAGCTGTGAAGGTGCAACCTCCACTGTGACTCTTGTGCAGAGGAGAGGGGGGAAAGATTGGAGGAAAATAACAGAAGCTCAGACATCAACATAGACAGGACACCATTACTACACTGTAGCTTTACATAGCAAATAGTTTTTTGCTGCTGTTGTTGTATATAAAATGTTCAGGATTTTCTTGATTTTCTTGATGACCAAAGGATGCCTTTGAATATCAAGTGTTGATATTTAAAGGCTAATGCCAACGCTGAAATTTGTGTATGAAAGGTATTTATACTATACTTATTTATACTGTTGTTGCTCGTTAAGTCAAAAAATGCCAACTTGACAGCAAATTGAAAACAGCAATAATTGGGACCACTTGGGGGAATTTCACTCCATCCTGCTATACCCTGTCCAACCTCTGATTGTGTTGGCTAACTTTATTTGTTGATGTGAATGGGTGAATGGTTTTATCACATTTTCTTTGTTAGATGACAGCGAGCGTTCATTCACCCATGTCTGCTGTTCATTTTCTTATGTGTACACGCACACATTCAGTGAAACTGAACACAAGCTACAACAAACGTTTGTTCACCTGTGTACAGTGTGTAACAGATACACAGAGTCAGTTAAATTGAACTTTAGCAACATAACTAAGTATAATACCAAAGTTTGAAACACTGACACTGTACAAACGTTTTCATGCGGTGTATATGTGGCCAATTGCTGGCAAGTCCACATTGCACTATTTGTTAAAAGTTGAAACATGCTGCCTTTAGTTTCATATGGTAGCTGTGTTGCATTCATTGCTAATGGGGGCTCGGCTTGAGTGCAGGAATTTGCACTCAAGTTGACCGCTCACAGCAGCCCAAAACAACCTTCAGGCTACTGTGAAATGTCCCGGTGTTTCAGGTGGGCTGTCTGTGAGTGGTATTGCTTCAGGGTCACGTTTCTTTGTAAGTGCATTCAGTCTACTTTTAGCACTATTCTGGTCACCACCTAGTTCTTAGAAACCTATCTAGTTCTATAACTAAATGATTGTAACTGTGGCTAAAAATGGTCAGCACTGTAAAACAATTACATTTTTCTTTAATGAAAGTCCAGTGTTGGTCTGGAAACACTCACATCCACTCAACGTGACGCGCTGAAGCTGCCTCTGCTCACTCACACAACCCTCCCTCTGTTCTCTGCAGCAGCTGCCTAATGTTGCATCAAAGACCCAGCCGTTCACAGTGAAGCCTGTGATGGAGTTTTTTTTTTCTTTTTATCACCCTCTCTGAGTCTGATGGATCTTCACAGCGTTGCTGCCTCGCGCCAAGCTGCCGCTCTGTCATAGAACCCTGTGAACTATTACACAGGTCCTGAGAGAGCGTGAGAGGAGGAGAGTGTGAGGCACGGAAAAGAGAACTGAAAATAAAAGAGAGGAAATAAAGAGAGAGACAGAAGAGACCAGCCACCGTGACCGGCTGCACTCTCTGCACTGCAGCACAACAGAGGGTGTGATTTATCCCTGAGTTCGCCCGGGGGGAGCCAGGCATCACCATTAGCAAATGAGCCCTAATTCACCCAGACAGCAGAGAACTCGCTTCCTCTAGTCTTTTAGTTCTTGACTCGCAGCCCAAGGCCAAGTGCCAATACAGCTCAGGACGCTCCTTCTCACAGTTCACACCTGTAGGTGAGTCCCTCAGTGGAGACCTGAGCAGAAAAGAATCAGTTGTTGCATTTTACTCCAGGTCTCACTGCAAGTTATTAAATGTTTTCTATCTATCCATCTGTTTGTCAGTCTGTCTGATCAGAAACTGAGATGACCACCAATCTGGCCAGATGATAGACTGATAAAAAAATGTGAACAATATTACAGGTCATATAAGTTCCTTAAACATTATCACAACCCAACCAACAGGCTGAGGGACTTTCTACAGAGTGAAACTCAGCAGCATCTTGTTAAAACCCCCTGCATCACATGTGCCCATGTCTTTTAAACTCCACTCCCCTAATTTGTAATGCAGGTTTTCTTTTTGGTTTCAGTCTCTACCTGCAGGGCTCCATATGAGGTGCTACAGTTAAGTCAAACACCCAGAATCAGCAGGTGATTGCTTAGAAATGCTTAAACTGATGTTTTTTCTTAAGGACCAACTAACCTCTGACCCTCAGGTGCTAATTGGTACCTTCTGAAACTTTGAAAAACCCTCAAGAGTCCCTCCTTTTAATAGTTCGACCCCTTTTATCGGATGCAGAAAAAAAAACATAAGCATGACTAACACCTGACCACCTGACAGTTTGTGTGCACATTGTAGCCCAGAGTTCACAAAACACATTCAGAGCATAAATGAAATTCAACCAAGGAAAACATAACCACTAAACTGCTGTAAGGTTTTTCTCTGGTACCGCAGCAATATGTCTCTCTTTGGTCGATCAAATATGAGGAAGAGTCTGTGGCAGTGTGCTGGAGGCTCCTCACTATTAATAACGCATAACAACTGGATACCCAAGTAAGAGGCTACAAACACACAGCTCATATGTAAAAGGCACAGTCTTTACTCAGGTTCAGTCAAGGTTCGCTACACAGGGTATCAGTCAGACCAGGCAAACAAATCTGACAAGGAGCAGGCAGAGGTGTTGTTGAGAGGGAGAGAGAGAGAGATAAACAGAGAAAAACACACATCAACAAATGCTGCAGCGCTTGACGTGGGAGACAAACGAGGGCAAAGAGATAGGGGAACATGCTATAGACTATATACACCCGGAGGAGTAGTTAACTAAGGACAAGTGAAACCAATCAGGATGGGGAAAGTACTACGTACGTAAGAGAGTGCAAACATGAAACATGAAACACAAGCATGGGACATGGCAAGATTAACAGAGGACGAGACGTGACATGATGCATGCAGGTAAGAGAAATACAGTTTCCAAAAAAAGACAGATTGTGCTTAAACACAGCTTTTTCTGCTCAAAACTAACTTCTATTTTTCTGCTTGAAGCTGAAAGTTTGGTTCACCTCTTGCCTTTTCAACTGTATTAAAAAAGGCAAGACTCAGAGGTCCTTTACATACGCAGATTTTCCCAACTCTGGTAGCAGCTGCTGTGGCAGATATAAAAATCTCATTTATGGATAACAATATCTCTACACAGGCTCTCATACAGAGCTGCTGGTAATGTTAGCATTAGCAAACCTGATTTCTGGTCAGTGAACACAACATTAGCATCCACTCGTAACTCTGTAAGACAATCAAGGTTGAGGCACAGTAACATTACCTGCTGTATGCCCAGACAGTCACTCTCTGAATGTGTCTGTCTTAAATAAACCTAATCTGCTTTACGTGGAAGCTCGCATGCATGCCAGGCTGATCGTGAAGAGATCCCTGTGTAAGTCAGTGTCTGTTCTCCAAACAACATATAACGCACAGGATCTCCACACTGAGGTTGACTGAAATTCAGCCAGAATCATGTCTATGATATATTTAAAATTAAAACTAAATACATCAGAAGTCTGCCATGATGTTTCTGGAGCTTCCTTCATGCTTATAAAAATTCAAAATTTGTGCTCTCATGTGAAACCGACATCTGTCTAATGGTTGGGGTTATGAGAATTGGGGTTCAAAACAATGGAAATTCAAGGTCCTTAAACCACAATCAAGGGCCGTGTTTCATCCATGTGACAGTCACACAGCCTGTCGCATTTAGTCAGTTCTTATAATGTGGGTGCAAGAAAAGGTAATTGTATAGCATAAGCTGGAAAAAAGGGATAATTTTCCTGCTTGACACACAGTATAAAGGGTGAGCCACAAGCTTCAAATAGCTTTTACTCCGGGTATTAATTCTCCTTAGAAATGAATGAAATTATTTAGGCCAAACTCAGACTGTAGAAGAGAAGCCATGCTTGTGATATTGTCTTATTTTATTCTCATTGTTTGTCAAGTTCAATGTGACATCTGTGTGTGACAAAAGAGTAGAAAAAAAGAGGGAGGCTGATCAAGACCTCAGATGTTGTGTTGTGGGAGGTGAAATCGTTCCCAACATCAAACAGACAGCTGAGCTGACAGTCACCATCACACACACACACACACACACACACACACACAAACAAATTCCCTTTCCATGAAATTTTCATCGAGGGGAGCTCGAGT
>JBAJHX010000076.1:11864534-11887781 GCA_037176925.1 Amniataba percoides
AAGAAATTGAATGTACTGCCACATTAAAATGCTGTACAGAGGGCTCATAATCTCAAGCTTTTTTTCATTTAAAGAAAGCCTAAAAGTCATTTTCACAGCATACATAAACAGGCAGTGCGTGCTAAAATAGTAATTAATTTCACTCTTGCCGCAGGGTGATATTTTTGAAGAAGTTATTCTACTGTTCATAATTACAAACACTGAGCTGGGGGGAGAAAAGGGCACGAGACAGAAACAGACCCGTGAGGCAGTTCAAGTCAGAGACCGACTTCCTCTGAACTGTTTTAAGAGTGATTGCTAGAAGTCAAAAGCGTGGCACAAAAGTGAAATTTTAGTTTTAGTTTCCCAAATAACACCTCACTTCATCATCTCCTCGGTCGCTAATGGTGCTAATGATGACAGCATCCTGAATAATACATCTGTATTAGTGGGTGTCGCCTCTCATCTCGTCAGCAGAGCCGCTGCCACTGAAAATCACCTGAAGCGTTAACGCTCCTCAAGTGACCTCTGAAAGTCGAGTTGTGGATTCTGTTTCGTGGTTATAGCCGCAACCAGATGTATTTTTTTAGCATCGACCATTCACCCCTCAGAGTTTGCTTGTTTGCTTCTTCACAGAAAAAAAAGAGTCAGTTTGAGTTTGTGGTGGGTACAAAGGAAGCTTCATGCACACAGTTTAGCACAAGTGTTTACGCTTTGGTCCGTTATACAATAAGTCTTGTTCTCTTTGAGGTCTGTCCACCTACACTGAGACAAGGAACAGTAGGACCGAGAACCTGAGCATGTGTTAAAATATTGTTACCCTGTAAGAGAATGGCAACCTGTATGTATCCCATTTTTACATCCCACCTGCCACCCTAAAGGTGACGTATGGATGGACAGATGATGGATGGATATTTTTTGATGGATGGATTTTTTGGAGTTTCCACATGGACCTCAAAAATGAAACTGGATGAAAAAGATTTTACTGAAACTCGGGCATGACCTGCGATGACCCTGAGGTTTTTAGTGTGTGTAATGAACTGAGCTTATAAAAGGGTTTTTGAGGGAAGGTGCCGCTGTCAGCAGGCCTGTTACATCTGACAGAGTTTATTAAGTCGAGGTGATGAGCTGCAAATCCAGACAGCAGGGGTTGTGATGGCAGCCACTTCGCCTGTCAAAACTGATTAAGCTATCGGGGCTCACGTCTCGGGAAGGGAAGCGCGGGTCGTGGGAGGAGGGACGGTCGACGGTCCGACTACAATATCCCGGACTCGGTAATGTCTCAATGATGGGATGTGAGCGCTCGGATGGGGATGGCTCGAGTAGGAGAGGAAAGGAGGGAAAGGGGTCAGGAGGATGGGATGAGGAGCGGGGGGTGAGAAACGAAGAGTGATGTTCCACCGCGGAGACGAGTCCTCGACAGATGGGCCTCCACCTGGGTGTCTCTCTGGGGAAATAGCTTTGATGTGATGTCAGAAACTGTGGAAAGGGCAGTAGGCCAGGAGATCCTTTCTACTACTTGTCCTGGGGTAGAATGGTTGGTTGGTTTCAAGGGTTCACTTTAGTGGTTTTCTTTATGTTATTCGTCAGCAGTGAATTAGAAGGCTTTGGTTCGGTTTTGGTGGCCTGTTTTACTTTTGTTGGTTGTCTCTGTGTTTGTGAGACGGGCAAGTTTTTGGGCTAGAAAGCTTTTGTTTTGATTGTGTGATATCCTCAGAAGTTCACTTCTCTTTAATGTTTTCTAGAGAGGCTATTCGTGGGATTTGAGATGTTTTTGGTTACATTAATTAGGGGATCAGAGAGATCACTTTTTGGTGACGCATTACTGTGCTAGTTTGTTGGCTGTTTTGTGAGTTTCTGTCAGTTTGGTGGCCTGCCATGATTTTAAGAAGAATATTGTGTCATATCTGTTGTTTTTTTTTTTGGTGGGTGCAGATGTTTGTGGTGTCTTTTCTGCAAACAAGTCAACAGTGTTTAAGACATTTAAACCTCTAGCCCCTCTCTGACCTTGTAGAAGGCTTTGTCACAAGGTTCATGTGTTTAATGATGTGTAAAAATATATATACATATATATATATATAAAGCAATTAGCACAGTTTATGTAAAAATGTAACACAGCACATAAACACGCATGTCAGACTCTTGGACTGAGCGACCTACAGAGATACAGACAGTAATTGTGTGCTGATTCTTTCATCACAAAATGTTGGGTAAGATGATCAATGGGCAAAACATCCCAAAAGTCAATATTATATGTAATTAAAGGGAAAACAGAAGCCTGCATCAGCAATATTTCATCATTCAGACCAGATGAGGCATCAATTGTCTCTCTCCAAACTGCTCCCATCTCTGATTCAGTGATTTCATGAAAACTCTCTGTTCTGTGCAGTAGCATGTCCTGAAAATACTTTCATGGCAAAAGAAGCTTAGCAGTGTTGAGAGGCTGTGATGTATGTTTGCCTCCAGTTTCACATGGCAGCTGGCTTGCAGCACAATAATCCCCCACCGTTGAACATGTAGTAGATTTGACAGTCAGGAGAACAGTGTGCATTTAAATGGTCCTTACTAAAGTTAGATTTACCTTTTTTGGTCACATGGAAAGGGCACAAAGAAGGTTTGAAAAGGCAAATGTGTTGTTTTTCTCTCTCAGCTCGCCCAGATGTGCGGCAAATGTTTCCACCACATGTTGGGAAAATAAGCTTCAATTAATCTGCAGTCTGGAGGAAGGAGTTAAGCCATGAAATCCACAATCTGCATCCTGTTACGTAACTGTCTGCTCAATGATGGAGGTCAGTTTTTTTTCTTCTTCTTTGAGAATACATCATCTAGCTAACAATTTTCTATATGAATCGCCCATATTGGGAGCTGTTTTCCTTAAAGAGCAAATAAAATATGTTTGAGCCACACCAAATTAAAAGCACCCCCATTTAAATAATTTACTTTGAGGGTTCTGAAATACAACTACAAAAAAACAGACTACAGGAAAAAACAACAATAATAATAAAAAATAATAATAAAAAATGTCTAAAAAGTAAAAAGATGAAAATTGTACCTTTCAGCAAGGTGTTCTCTGTAAGTGATAATTTGACTTTCCCGTCTTGTGATTTGCTCACAAACACCCCAATATGAAGTTGCTGGTTGCTTTTAGTTGCTAGGCTACATTAACATGTGTTGAATGCCCCCTCACTCATTAAATATGTCTTTTGGAAACGGTAACAGGGAGCTTTTATGTCAGCTGCTCACTTCAGCTATCACTTTTCTTTGTGCTGTCTTGATTGTAATGTGACTGACCAGGGCCAAGATGAAGAGCCTGCTGGGACAAATGATCTCCTTGGTACGACACTGTAAAATACAAACCCCACAAGGCAGAACCAGAGTGTCATTGGCTGTATTATGTGAGGTAGGAATTTGAGTCTCATACAGAATAGATAAATGACTGTATTTTAACACAAAACAGAAATGTGATTATTTATTATTATTTTATATATTTTGTTTATTTCAGGCCACAACCAAAAGTGCAATAATAGTTCAGCATTATTGAAAAAGAGAGTACAAACCAACTGGTAAGTACTGAAAGTCAGAAATCTCTGCATCATTGATCACTGCTAAGCTCGGGCATTAACAGTGATCAACCCCCTGCAGCTGAACGGCCTTTCTCTTGCTGCTAAACTGTGACTTATTGACTGGCTTATTATTAAAATGATTAACCAGTGGGTCCTGGTACATCAACAGAGAGATTTGAAAGCCATTTGCATTAACAGGGAGGACCCCAGGGTGCAGAGACATCATTAGCAGAGACAGCCCAGGGTGTCGCCTAAGGCAGCCGCTGCACTGGTCGCACCAGAGACAGACTCAAGACCCGCCCCAGGCTTTGCCCCTCTATCCCTGACCCCCCAGCTCACAGCTCCACCGTGGCGCTCCTGAGGCCGACAGAGCCGGCAGCACAACAAATGCCTCCTTGTGAAGAGAGAAAGTGATGCAGGGAGGAGGAAGATCCCTGTATCATGTGTTAAATGCAAACCTATCCTCCACTGTATTGCTAGGAAATTTCTTTTTAGTTGAACATATTCATGTTTCCAAGGATGTCCTCACTTAAAAACAACAAAATGCATATATTTATATTTTTATTCATTAGTTTGTTCCCTTGCTCACAATATAGGTGTTCTTCCTTTTGTTTTTAATAAATGTTCTGGACTGTGAAAATTTGCCCCTGTGGGATAAATAACAGTTACCTAATTTCCTGCTAATTGAAAGAGGTGGGAATCTGTCAGATACAGTAGAATGTCTCCCTCTAGAGGTAGGAGAGTGCTTCACATCTCTAATCTTCATTCAGGCCCCTGAAGTGGAATCCCTCACTTCACTCCCCATTTCATAAAGCTTTGCGTTGAATGAAGAGGTCAGTTTGTATGTGCTGCTAGTAGCGGCTTCAAAAGTAAAACCTTGTTCAGTCAGGACTTCTTCCCCCCTGCAGATATAAATGCACACATACACAGACATGTTATTGTTCTCATCATGACTGTCATGTTGTAATTTTGATATTTCTTTATTTTTAGTACAGAATAGACCAGAATTGTAAGTTCAGTTTTATTTGTAATCATAGCAGCTCAACAAAAAGCTCTCTATACAAATAAATGAGTTGAAGTGAGCACAATTAGAAAGTAAGTGATAATAACTGCAATGGCCTCCTGTTAGGTGTGGATATGCTGTTTAATTTCTTGGCATGACTGTAAGTGCAGTGTCAGGTGTATTTATGTACAACCTTCTTTTGACCACACAACCCATCACTCAACAAAAAGGATCTGGTGTGACCTTGGAATAGATTCAACACACAAACAAACACCACTACTGCCTCCCAGAGGCATCAGCAAGGTTTCACTTCACTTTTTTTTTTGTATTTGTATTACTCACACATGCTTTTACCTGCAAACTCTGAGTGAGCTGCATGAAATCTGCCTTAAATTCTTACTACTTATTCAACCAGAGTTAAGTAAAATAGTAAAATAGAGATTAAGAACGATAGGGGTCTCACTCTGTCCCTTAATCCAGGAACTAAATTACTTAAATTAAACTTGGCACAATCACCAGGAATGGTTTAAAAATATTGCAGCTGGGTCCACAATCACAATCTGAAAGTGTTATTTTAAATATGAACTTACTATGATAGGATATTGATGTAGATAAACTAATAACTTTCTCTTATTTCAGTGCAAGACGAGAAAGGAGGAAACGTTTGTTTCATTTAATATCTCTCTCATGTGCGTTGAATGGAGCATTTGTCACACAAGCAGGAGAGTCTGAACGATCAGGAAATGACTTCAGAGCAACAGGATGTTTTGTCAGATGATCTGTTGGGTTTTTCAGACTTTCTTATCATTCTTTCTTATCATCTTATCATTCTTAATGCAAACATAGGCTAATATATGTACAATTACGCAACATGATTTTAGATGTATTCATTCATCTGTGTAATGTGTTAAGGTACTTTTGTTCCAAAATATTTTTGAGATCTTACCTTGATCTTGTTCATATCAAAGAGTTCATGTCAGTTCATGTCAGTCTATTTATTACCATGAAACACAGAACTGCACCATGAAATGGGAGAAAAGAAGATTAATTTCAAGCAGATATAAACAATACAATAATAAAATCCCAAATATCAGCTCTTATAATATTCAATGAGAGAGGAAAAGCATGCAGCATATTTAACATGTCTGCAAAATACACACACACACACACACACACACACTGCATTTTGGTGAGCTTGTAAACATCAGGTAAACACTACCTTATAAACCACCACACATTTTGACATCAGTACAATAAGATAGAATAAAGCACAATCATATTTTACAAATGACACCTAAACTAAACAAATAAACAAAATAAAAAATATATATGCATTTTGAAATATTTCAAAGTGCAAAGTGACACCACTCCATCTGGTGGACCGTTTTTCTCCTCCGAGTGGTTGCTCCTCCTTCCTCAACGATCTCCGCGGACGACAGTAAAACTTCCGGGCAGTCACTTCCTGTTTCCGCCCCTCCGTCCGTCAGCTGTCACTCGCCTGTTTGCAAACATCTCCGTCCTCCTCCGGGGGCCAAACGCGGTCCCTGCCGGCTCCGCCATGGGGGGCAACGACGACGGCGACATCATCGAGCACCACGTCGAGGAGGAGATGGAGAAGAAAGGGACGAGGAGCCTCTCCGCCTCCTTCCCGGAGAGCGTCAGTCCGTCCGACAGAGACGGACACAGCGGCACTCAGTCCTCCCACAGACTGCTGGCCTACAGCGACGCCCTCATCTCCATCATCGCCACCGTCATGGTGAGACCCCCCCACCACACCCCCACAGAGCAGCCTGCGACATCTGTTAGGACTGCACAGACACCACCATCATCTTCATCTTCATCATCATCATCATCATCATCATCTTCATCATCATTATTATTATTATTGATGTTGTTGTTGTTGTTGTTGTTGTTGTTGTTATTCTTGTTGTTGTTGTTGTTAGTAGTAGTAGTAGTACTATATTATCATTATTGTTGTTGTTCCAAGCAACAACCAAAGTACTTCCTGTCTTTGCTTAAGTGCACTGGGTCATTAGTGAGGGGAAATCATGTGAGGTCTCTGTTATTGTGCATATGTGTGTGTTTGTTTGTGTGTGTGTGTGTGTGTGTGTATTAGTATAGACAACTCACCTTATCCACACATACAGACCTGTATTAAATATGTATATGTAATATAGAAATTTACAGCATAACAGACATAAATACTTGACTGACATTGTTTTATTACTGATATTACTACGATGATGATGATTACCATCATTATTGTTATTGTTGTTGTTGTGCTGTTGAAATATAGTGAAGTACGGTGATTTAAGTACTTTCTGTCTTTACTTGAATATTTTCTCTCCCCTCACTGCATGTGTCTGATCTAGTACTGCAGGTAGTTTTGCAGGTTTAACTTTTACCTACAAACATAGTTTGATGATAAACTTATCAAATACCACACATTAGTAGATTAGAGATAAAACTTCCAGGAGAGGGTTGATTGGTTAAAATCTGCTCCACCCAAACCAACTTCAACATGAAATACAACATGAAGTAGTTTATTACGAATATGAATACAAACAACTTTATTCATCCTGAAGGAAGTTGTTGTGCCAGAGTGCAGGACAAATATAACAATAACAGATAATAACAGAAAATTGTTTAAACATGATAGAAATAGTCTAAACTTTGAAATAAGAGAATGACATAAATAAGAGAATAAAAAAATACACATACAACTATAAACACAAGATAGATAAGGAGATTAGGAGTGTACAGGAGCTGTGAAAGTGAATGAACTGGATTGAGACATTTGCAATGACTATTTCCAAGAAAGATGCTGCACATGAGGATATTGCACGTAATAACAGACTAATGTATAAATACACTATCACCTATAAAACTATTCCAATAATAGAATAGAAAATGTATTTATATATATTGCACATTATGCTTATGAACAGATATACAGATATAGATTATGGTTGTTACAGATATATACAGATAAATATTGCATTTTTATTTACAGTAAGGTGCTAAGTTTTCATTTAAGTCTCCCTGCGGCCGAAGGGGGAGGAGTTGTACAGTCTGATAGCCTCAGGTAGGAAAGACCTCCTGTGGCGTTCAGTTGAGCTCTTCGGTGGTCTCAGTCTACGGCTGAAAGAGCTCTGACAGGACATCAGTGTGGCATGCAGGGGGTGAGAGACAGTGTCCATGATACTAAGGAGCTTCCTCAGCATCCTCCTCTTAGACACATCAACCACAGACTCCAGTTGTAGAGGGTAAACAGGAAGGGGGACGAGACCGTCCCCTGTGGTGCCCCTGTGCTGCTCAATATATTACATATTATATACTAAGCCATACTAATACTAATAATGTCAAGACAGAAATAGTCAAATAGAGAAAGTCAGGGAAAGTTTAGAGTTTAAGTCAAACATGATATTAGTCATGGGACACTTCAGAAAACAGCCAGATAATCTCTGCAGATGCTTAGTAACATTTTTTTTTTCATCCATTTTTCTTTTTTCACAGATTTTACCTGTCGCCCACACGAAGGTGGAAGATAAAGAGGTAATGTTTGACAGCAGCAATGGATGTGTCATTTTCTTCCTCAAAATCACCTGAAGAAGGAGTGATATTTATTCAGTTGAAGTTGTGGTGGGTTGAGTAATGATACTGTAGAAATGCAGTGTGACTTTTTGACTTTAACACGTGTTTGTCTGTCTTTGCAGGAGTTGAGGGAGAGTCTTCAGTTCCTGCTCACAACAAAGATCGGCGTTTACTTAATGACATTCCTGATTGTGACTGTTGCATGGGCTGCTCATATCAGGTGAGTTATTATTATTGTGATAATTTAATATCATCAAAGCACTATTGCTGTTATAATTATTATTATTAGTAGTAGTAGTAGTAGCAGTTGCAGTGGAAGTAGGAGTCATGGCAGCAGTTTTAAGGTTTATTTTCTGTCACTTCCTGATTCTTTGTGTGTCACAGATTATTTCAAGTGATTGTACGCATCGATGATTGCCTTGCACTACTGAACCTTGTAAGTATACTATCGGTATCACAAGTCTTTGTGTCTCAAGAGATTGTAAAAATGTTTTCTTTTGACATGCAGTGCTGGGTGGTTATTTTCATATTGCCTCACACATCCAATTCATTCAGCTGAATTAGCTGTGGTCAGCTTGTTTCTAAACTTTGGTCAGTTTAGTAGTTTAAAGTGCATGTTGGTCAATGATTTTCTAGACAAATGTGTCATTATAATGAACAGTTTCCTTTGGATGGAGGACTGCTAAGAGAAAAGAGAGTCATGGTTTCAGTGCTGTTATACTTCTGAGTGAAACTGTCTTTCTCTGAGCATGTTTCCGTCTGTCTAATGTGAAGTTCTGCTTTCGGTTGTATTTCAGGCCTGTATGATGCTGATAACCTTTCTGCCCTACACAGTGAGTAAGAGTCACTGCAGGTGCTAAGCTGCTGCTGAATCAATCTGTTTTGTTTTTTTTTGCAGGAATAAATGTTAAATTGGTTGAGTTTATTAAAATTCTCTGATGTAAAGCTTCTCTTATCTTTGGCAGTTCTCCCTCATGGCGGCCTTCCCTGACAACGTCCTCGGGATTTTGCTCTTTTGTGGCTGTGTGATGGTGATGGGCGTCATGCAGGTGAGGCCCTTAAACTGTTTTTGTTCAAGTCATTTGGGAGAAAAATGGCTACTTGAAATTTTATTATATTTTAACAAACCTCAACTAATCCTGTCTACATTTAAAATTGAGACAATACTCTTTTTTTATACAAATACACCAATTTTATGTCGTCATCTGGGTACATGCTGTGTATTGTTTATTGCTTTACCTCTTATTTCCATATTGTGTAATCACATTTGTCTTGTCGTCCCAGTCGGTGATTGTGTTATACGCCTTCAGCCGTCCCTTCCTGCTGAACGAGCAGATCCAGATCTCAGAGAACCAAACTTTCTACAAGAACCACATCCTCAAAGTCATCATGCGGGTTCCCCTCATGTGCTTCTTGGCCAGCATCTTCTCTGTCATCTTTTTCCAGCTTGTAAGTGGTTTTGATTTTTGTTTGTTTTCTTCAACTTAATAAAATGCTTCATGTAACATTTCAACATCAGTAGATGGTTTAAAGTTCTTCTAATGTTTTACTGCTGCAGCCAGTGATTATTTTATTATAGATTATTATACTGATCAGTTCTTTTATTAATCAATAAATCTGAAAAAAAAAAAAATAAAAAATGTGAAAGATGCCCATCACACGGTTTTCAAACTTCTCTTATCCCAGAAACAGATTAAAAACAAAGGTAATCACTTCACACTGATATAAAAAGCAGAAATCTATGAGAGGTTGGAAAAAGCGAGTGTTTATTTTTGCTTGAGTAATGACAATTAATAGATAATTAAAATTGAGTTTACTGACAGAATGAGTGATTTCTTCAGCACAAACTTTCTTTTGCTCAAACCTCCATAGATAAACCTCTCATATGTGATGATATTGTCATTTTATGTTTCAGTCTTACGTGTTGTTGGCGATTGTCATCTTCCTGCCGTACATCTCCCAGTGTTTGAAGTGGTGTCGCAGCAAAGCAATCGGTGAGCGCTAGATTTTATCATGACAGGTGGAGGAAACATATCGAATAGAGGGCCTCCTCTTTTGGGTGCGGATGTGGATTAATTTCTGAATGACTCGTCTCTTATAAAACTTGAATCGAACATTGCCCATCAGGTCAGGTGGCAGAGAGTCCAGACTCCGTGTTGTTCTACACCTACCTGCCCAACGAGCCCCTCAGTAAGGACAGAGTGGAGGCTTTCAGCGATGGAGTTTACGCAATCGTGGCAACACTTCTCATCCTGGACATATGGTTTGTTTCCCTTTATTTCCTTCATTCATTACTCATTTGTGTTAGCTGAAAACATAAAGCTGAAGATGTATCAGAAGACACCGTGATCACATTAATGCAAAGGGACTCGCTTGCATCATATGAATTGTTTGTACATGTCGGATTTACTGTTTATGTACCAGTTATTTCCTACGTTAGGTGAAGCTGCCCAAAGTTTTGCGTAACATCTTGAAAGCTCCTTGTTCAAATCTTGGCATTGAACTCACCAAAAGTACCTGATTACTTTTGTACAAATACAACTGCAGGATGTTTGGAGAAGATTTTTTTTCTCATTGCACAGTAAAGTGAAGCAGTTATGGATTAAGCATGAGAAAAGATGTGCTGGAACAGTCATCACAGTCTTATTTGGTTCCTTCTTTTTAGCGAGGACAACGTTCCAGACCGGGCCGTGGTGCAGAATCAGTTCGGCGGCAGTCTGGTAGCAGCTCTGCAGGTCTACGGCCCAGAGTACCTCGCCTACTTTGGTTCCTTCGCCACCGTCGGCCTCCTCTGGTTTGTGCACCACTCGCTCTTCCTCCACGTCATCAAGGCGACGCGCTTCATGGGCCTCCTGAACACCTTCTCGCTGGCGTTCGTCGGAGGTTTGCCCTTGGCCTACCAGCTGACGCACGAATTCCCGCGCAACTCTCGCAACGAACTGGAGGCCATCCAGATCAGCTGCGTGATCATTTTCTTCGCAGGTATATTTCAGCTCGCCATCTGGGTGGTCGCCCTCTACAGCGAACAGGAAACTCTGCACCCTTACGTACGATACGGCGGGCGCGAGCACGTGTTTATGCTCGCGAAGCTCGCCCTGTATCCCTGCGTAGCCCTGGGGACGTTTTTCCTGACGTGTATTCTGAGTAAATTTAGCGCCTCCATTTTCCACCTTATGGAGATAACCGTGCCTTTTGCTTTTCTTGTGTTGAGGCTGCTGGTGCGGGTCGGGCTTGCGTTGCTACGGCTCATTTTCTGCCCCGACAGACCCGACCCGAGGTCTGTTATCGAGGAAGAAGACGACGAGACAAGAGTGCCATTCAACGCTTTAGTTACCTAGCTATCTTTAACGGGAGCACAGAAAAGTAATCTAACTGACAGAGCAGCAAGGCATTACTGCTTAAACGCTTAGTCTCTGAAAGAGTTACTGTGAAGGTTTGGATTGAAAAGAAGATTGAGGTCCTTTCCCCATTTAAAGTGGTCGAGAAGTTGAGGGGGGATCAGTGCAGGTGGGATTGAGTTTGACCTCAGCTGTTGAAGGCAAAGTGTGGACCAGAGCAGTGAAAGATACTGACAGCCAAAGCCTTTCCATTCATTTCACTCTTTAAAACGGTAACCTGAAGAATATGCTAATGCTAGTTTTGATTAGCCAATAATCAACAATCATTCTCAAGCAATCAAAAGCCAATCAAAGTTTTAAATAACCCACCAAAAGTTTTTGAATTCATTGCTCACATGTCCTGAAGTAGCAAAAAAGTGAGAAAAAAAAACATGAGAATGGCTTGAAATCATGTAAGCTCGCTCATGACAGCTGATTATACACTTCACCCTGAAAATGCCCAGTAAAACAGAAAGACAATGTTTGTTTTTGTTTGTTTTTGTAATTATTGTTTAGTTGCCCAGTTCAGGAGAGATAAATGCTATGGTTTTAATTCAGCCTTAATTTATCTTTTTTTTTTTTTTTTTCTCAGGACAGTTGCATAAATAACAAAGACGAGAGCTGATAAACGATGTAGTCAAATACTTAACTGTGTAGGACAAGGGAAGTTTTGTTTGATCAAATTAGTCTTTTTTGCTCCAATTTAAAAGTTGGATTTGACCTCTGAAGTCTGTAGTTTTTAGCACTTTAAATATTGTACTAAACGGGTACGGCCATAAAATTGAAATTGCACTACTTTTTAATATTTAGATTTTTCCTGTGCGTTTCCCACTGGAATGCTGTTAAAGTGCTGCATTATCAGTTTTATTTTACTTTAGCAGGCAGACTGTACATTTAAATGACCCTTAAAGCTGTGTGTTTAGAAGTGGAAGAGTCCAGATTGCGGACAGGTCTTGTTGATTGTCAAACATTTCAGGTCAAAGCAATGTCAACTCAATAACATTATACTTTACTAATGTCAGAACAAATACATTTCTTTAAACTGGACACCACTGGTCTGTGTTTATGGAGAGGTTTGTAAAACAAGGTAAAATTGTGGTAGCACATTTGTCCAGAAGGAGTCACTGTTGTGTTTATTCCTCACGAAGCTGTTTTCATCTCTGTAACGATGATGTGCTGTGCTATGATGTACAGTGATGTGTGTAATTGACTTGAAAAGTTAACTCTGACCTGAGAAGCACTTTAACGGAAACCTGTCAGGTGATGGAGAACGTTTAGATATATCGCTTCGAGACAAAACAACAAAGTTGTTGAAGGAGCGACAACAGAAATGTGACAATTTAGACTTTTGTTAGTCGTTTAGGGATCACATAAGCAGTCTCAAGTATGCTTTTATTTGTGTTTGTATCTAATGATGTGTCATCAGTGTTGATCAGGATGTGAACACTTTAATTTGTAGGATTTTAAGGAAGAATAAATACCTTATTTGTTTGCCGTTAACCTTTAACTGCATTTGTATATTTAGTATATTAAGTCGCAGTAAGTAGTGTAGTAAAGCCATTTCACTTCTTTTGACACAAGCTGTCAGCAGTGAACTCCTCATTTATGTTTACAGCAAATTACCACAAAGAAATGAGGCTTTTATCTTTCTTCTGTTGTCATTCCTCCAACATGGTGGTTTGGTTGTCGAGACCAGTAGAGCATCTCTCCAAAAATGACCTCTTCTCAGTGCATAGTTATTTGTTTGTAATAGCTACACGAGTGCAAACTCTGCATTTGCTCTTTCACACTGTTCAAAATACTTTTTTTTTTTAAATGTCAGATCACAAACTGTCAAGCTTTGTTTTGTGAATAAATCTAAAGTTGTTTCTTCAATGTGAAAGTGCATTCTCTGTCTTGTTTTTTTCAAAATGTCATGAAAATCATGAACAAAATGTGAGACATTTTAAAGAAAAAAAAACAAACCTTTATTCACCTCCATACAGTAAACAGCTTCACAATATCCCCAACAAGATCTCAATACGTGGTTTATGCATTACTTCATATTACCCCTCTATTAAGTGTACTTCTTCAATATAATTTTTAATCTTATCCACTCCAAAACCTTTAGACTTTCATTAGAAAACATTTCTGCTCAAAGCAAATCACATCAAAATATACACAAAATGATAAATTAAAAAGACAAGCAACCAAACATCTGCAGTGCATCATTACCGGACATTTGGGCTAATAAAACTACCTTTGTCTTTCCTATCTTTACGTTTGTGTACCACAAGTGTTTTACCTTCATAACATCAATAAAAATATAAATTAATCCACAAAACAGTTTAGGTCTAATTTGAACTAAAACTGTAAAACTTTGGAGTCTTAAGGGCGCTAATGGAATAATTATACAGTATCACTGAAATGTATCAAAGTATTTAAATTTAAAGCAATCGAGTGTTCACAACAATGATTCATGAAAATGTACAAAATTTGCCAATTAATAGTTTGACTTGATTAGTCTGGTACAAATTAATACATTTCTGAATAGATTTGCAAAATACAGAAAATGTTCATTTGCGTATGTTATTGTAACTGAATTAGTCACTCAATTAACTTTATCAGCAACTATTTCAATCAGCTAATTGGAGTAATTTATTTTTCTCATAAACTCTTCATTCTCAGATACCAGTTTCTAAGGTCTGATTGGTTTGCTAGAAAACAATAATTACTTATATTAAAATTATATTTAAATAATGGAAAGCCAATAAGATAAGTTGATTAGTCTTCTGAAATTCATTAATTCTTCAATAAAGACACATAAATTAAAATAATAATCAAAATGTTCATTGGCACAGTATGTTTTTTTTTTTGTTTTTGTTTATTGAAACAGCATAATTAAAATCTAATGTCTTCAAATCACTTTATAGGTTATTTAAATAAATTCCTTTAAATATTTTTTGTAACACTTTGAGTGCACTTTAATCCACCAACAACAGTGTTCAATTATTCCAGGGGCACTTTCCAGACTCCATATAAAAAACAGCAAAACAATCTAAATAATTTGACCATCTGCTGTTTGTGTAGAGTTTTGGTCAGATTGCTTTAGTCTGAACACTACCCAGATGTCTCCATGCTCTGCTTCATCTTGTTCAGTGCGTAAGTTGGACAGTGAAGGTTGAATACAGAAATATCTGTAAAGCAGCAGTGTGTGTTCTGCCAGAGAGAGTTAAGTTATAGATTTATACAGTACATCACAGCTGGTCCCAAAAATCCACCCAGCAACCCCCATTCACTTCATACAGGGGGAAACACACTAAAATGCACTTCTATGAGAAAAAAAAAACATGAACAGAACAAACTGGACAAATAATTTATAACATCCTCTTCGTCCAACAACTGAAAGAAGTGAACTGAACACAGTGAAACACATTGCACAAGCCACAGATGCAAATGTTAGCACTCCAGTCTGCAGCCCAGGTCAAAACGCTTGTCCTTTTTTTTTTTTTTATGTTTTGCATTTTTCAGGACAAAGAGGATGTGCGAACATGGTTTGGACCTGGGCTGTAGAGCTTTTCCAATAACGGAGGGAAATCAGTGTTAATCAGACAGTGTTTTGGTAAACATTTCTCTCTGAAAAGATCAGGATTCAATCAGAGAATCTCAATGCCACAGATTTCCTTTAGGATTAAATTATCCATCCCATACTCTAAGGAATCAAACTATAATTTGCATACGAAGAAAATATTGCTAATAAAACCACCACCCAGAACACTGGCTTCATGTATACTGAAAGATATGTGTACATCGTGTTTGCTGTATATACACATATTGTGCAGTATATAGATTCCAAGTGCACTCAAATCTTAAGTTATCAACATCAAACTACATTCAAAACGTAATAATTTAACTGTGACTTAATGCATAAGAAGACTCTGAAATACCAAGATTTTCTTGATCAGTTAAAAAAAAAACAGATTGAGAGCATGTGGGAACCTTCAGAGAGGCCTTATGCATCCACCCTCCCCTCATCAATCTCTACAGTGCAACTAAAATCATTGGTTAAATTTATAAAGGAAGCACAGTCTTTTTTTTTAAAAAAAGGAATAGATCATCTTGGAAAATACGCTTCTTTGCTTTAGATGAGAAGATCAATATCAGGCGTGTGTGTGTGCATTTAGTATTCCTTGTTAGAGCTAGTAGGCAATTAGCCTAGCTTAGCATAAGCCTGGAAGAGGAGGGAAACAGATTGACTGTCTTTCTTCAAAGTTACACTTCTAAAGCTTACAAATGAAAATTTACAGAACTATAAAAATACACAATTTGTGGTTGCAAAGGCTGCACAAGATGTGGTGTAACTATTTCTTGATGAGCAGTTAATCTGTTCACTCAAAATTGTCAGAAATAGTTGGTAAAGTTATAATAAGTTAGGGAATTTAAAGTGTGATATGTCGTCACTGCAGTCAACCTGCTTTGCAGAATTATCTGCTACTGTGTGCATTACCTTACCTGGCTCACTTAATACACAGTCACAACGATGGTTTCAATCTTCTCATATACTTTTCAGCAAGAATACAATTTTCCGAGTGTCAAACTATCCCTTTAAATTCTTTTTACAATCTCTAGTAAAGGGTCACCCAGCACACCCTCTAAATAAGCAGCAACTGCAGATCAAATCTACATCTCTACCTGTTAAAAATCTACTTTGTTCATGCTAAAGGCTACAAATGACTTACATCTTTTTTTTTTTTGCATATCATTTCTCATAACTTAAAAGTGTTTTTCTTTTTCCCCAGCAGGTCACATAAGTAGTTATAGTATGTAGTAGGTATTTGTTCAGCTAAATATTTCCAGTATATTTATGTACAAGACATTTAACTTGAGTGCTGATGCTCTAGTCTTTGCGTTAACATGCCTACAGTCAATCTTTATTGACTTTAATTGTGCAAGTTATTTAGATTTAGACAGAAAACTAAAAGCTAAAAGTTCACACTGTGGAAGAGGAGAGGACACATGGCTTCATTTAGCAGTAGCCCAAGATGGGACTTGTGTGCATGCTACATGTTTAGTTACGCTGCAAGGTTAGGATTACTAAATAGAGCTTACTCTATAAAACAGTGTCTACAGTATGTTTGACAACCCTGCTGCATCATTGCTTTGCTCACACACAAACCACAGAAACACAAGTCTCAACAGTCTGTTTGCTGTAGCTCAGGTCCACGTGCCCAACACTTTGGGCCCAGTTTATGCTGGTAAAAGCTTCTTAAATCCATTTGTTCAGCTAAAGTCAGTGCAATATTTGCCATCCACAGGGATAATGCACGTCCACCATCCCTCTGCGCTGAAACATGTGCTTTGAGTCCATTTTGTTCAATAAGACATTTTATCTTCAGTCTGTAAGTTTTTAGGATGGGGACTGGCTGTTTGCTTGTGAAGCGTGTTGTAGTTGATGTAGTTTATGTACCGGTCCAAGTTGAAAGCAACGAAGCCGCCTATTTATTTTCTGTCCTGTTGTTGTGTGTGTGCGTGTGTGTATGTGTGCATATGTGTTATTTTTCTCTTTTACTACAAAGTTAATCCACCTTGTCCGGAGAGTCACCGCAGGTTCAAGGTCGTGATTCTGAGCTGGTTGGAAGTCGAATGAAGAGCCGGCAGGATGACGATGGACGCTCTGTGAGAGGCCCGGGATCACACATCATACAGCCATACGTAAGAGTGTGTGTGCGCCTTTGTGTATGTGTGTGTGTGCATGCTAACACTAACAAACCACCACGCACACACTCTCCGGCACCATCACCCTGCGTAGTCCTTCACTCAGCCTGGGCAGCAGCAGCAGGGGGCAGCATGCCTCTCTCTCTCAGGTGGGAGTGCAGAGTGTGGAAAATGCTGAGCTGTTGTTCAGGCTGGAGCATCAACAGCTGCTGCAGCACCTTGCTCGGATTCGGACCCCTGCAAGACAACAATTAAAATGAGAGCAAATGACAAAAAAAAAACAAAAACAAAACACAAACCTGGAGCAATCTCATCTTTTAGCCACATTTAAGAAACTGGCAAAACTGAGGAAGGACAAAAAGAGGTTTTGAAAGGTTTCTTTGGATGTAAAACAGCCTCTAAGAGAGAAACAACATTTTTAAAAAAGCAGGAAATATAAAAGAAACTGTCTTCTGCTGTTTCTGTATCCAGAGACTGCAGCGAGGCACAGGTTACGCAGGTGAAGCTGAGCAAGCACTACTGCTCGAGATAATCTGCTCACATGTTTACTGCCAGCTGACCGTTACTGGCTGTGTGAGCTTTCCAGTGTTTCTAACACACTGACTGCGAGGTTAATTATACTGTTTTATTACAGATGAGTAAAAAGTGTGAAGCTTTAGTGGACAAGAGATTATGTTAATATTTACTGAAGGCATGTTAGCTTGCAAATGTCTTTAGTTGGTTTCTCTGTTCATTTGTTTTTTCTTTTCATTGTTTGAATCTCAGTTTGTCACAGCCACATAGAGCCTCCTCAGTGCTGCAGGTTGAACAAACTGTGTTTTTCCTTTTGCTGGCAATTTTCCAAACATTTCTGTTACATGTTCCTTTGCCATTTTTCTTCAAATGCAAGTAACATTACACAAACTACCATGGCTACAAAGTAAGGCAAAGTAGCACAATGAAGCCTTGGATTAATTCACACAAGATGAATAACAAGATGTTTTACAAATGAACACATGAAAATAAATGTATATGACCCTGTCACCAACTATGACTAGAAAAATATTTGAAGTGGCAGTTCAATGACATTGTGTCATTTCTACAGTTTTCTGACGTGAACAAAATACCAGAAAACATTCACATACGTTACAAGATCACCCTTGTCTAAATATCTGTGCCTTTCTTAGTTCATCTTCTTCCAAAGGCATCTTAAGCTTTATGAGATAACATTATTAATAACATAATACTAACATGTGACACTGTGACCTCCTCTTACCTGATGAAGCTGGCGATGTAGACATGTGTGAAGGTGGCCATCAGGTACTGACAGTCGAAGCGATCCATGATGCCACCGTGGCCGGGGATGGTGTTGGCAAAGTCCTGCAGGAGAAGAGAAACAAGGGTCATAAAATCATCGTAACATCAGAACTACACGTCTAATTTGCCTGTCTATTAACCTCCCTCTGCAAAATCTGACATTTATGTTATTTCCTCTAAATGTTTTACACAAGTTTTTCTCTTCCGGGTTTTTTTTTTTTTCTGGTGCATCTCTGGTGCTGTAATTCGCAAGCTCCCCTGTCAAACACATGCGGTGTCACTAGGTGGAGATGTGCCACCAAGGGAGTCAGCAAAAGCACTGGCTGCACAAACATTAACTGACTCAGTTGTTTGAGTTATGACTTTTCACGGCAGGGAGCCCTTCAACAAGACGATGAGACCCCGGTGACAGCAGCGGTGCCGCTCAGAGGATGACAGCATGAGGCCGTAGTTTACCTCCACAGCCTGCAGTCGTGGCTTCGTGCTGCGGGGGGAGGGATTAAGCAAAGCACTGCTGAGCTACCTGTCACTTTAAGTAAAATCTCTGCTCCTCACCACAGCTCAAGTGGTCCAACCAGTTTCTGCAATATTCAAATGTCTCCCTGAAACTAATCTGTGTCAGGGAGCTTTCAGCAATCAGATCAGTGCATTTGCTCGGTGTTGGAATAAGGAAGTAATGGCAACAACTTACGGTGCATATTGAAGAGATGTTTACTGGTAACTTTTAAAAATTGACAGTGACACTTCTCACCTGAGAAACAGATTTAAGTGCAAACTGTACCTACGCAATAAACTTATACATGAAACCAAGGGAAGCCATACTCGAACGTTATTCCTGACGGAAGAAATTAAATCACAGTAACAATAACTTTGTTACAGTAAAGCAGAGAAGAGACAAGGGGGGACCTGAGATGTTGCTTACTTTGATTTTGAAGGCTCTCTTGAAGCCGCTGGCGAAGAAGCCACCAAAAGGCCCAATAAGAGAGCCGAAGGACGAGAGGAAGATGCTGTGAATCTGGAAGGGGTACAGGTTCACCGTTTTCTAAAAGAGAGATGAGGAGAAATGGGATGAAAGCTGAAATGGGACTTAATGTGACTGAAGAGGAACAAGCTTTATTTAGATTTTTTTCTCTATACAGACATTCACTTAGAAGAGAGGATCTATATTAAAATGTACATTAACCCACATAAAAAAATGAGAAAAAAAGAGTTTAACATGCAAATTAGGAATTAAATCTGACTGAGTAAAATTATAGTTGCTCTTAATAGTCTTACAATGACAAGATGTGTACAATATGTTTATAAGAATTAAATACTTCCATTTAGAGAATTGTGGCTTAGTTAATGAGATAGATTTTAGATCAAAGGAAAGAAGAGGATAATGTCTTACCCATCTCAGTGTGTTCTGTACAACAGCGGGAAGAGTGTACTCCTGTATCACAAAGATATCAGAAGGCTCACATTCGACTGTAAACCCATTTGTCTCACTGTTGAAGCCCACGGGACACACAAAGTACTGGAACTGCGCCAGGAGGTAGGCCAGCTGAGGGTGAAACGAAACACAAAGAAAAGATCAGCTTCTAACGCCGTATTATTACGTTAGTATGACGTTAAATCATCACAGTTGGTGGAAGTGAGAATCATGCTTTTGTGTAACCATTAGATTTGCATGTGTACATATTTGGAAATGTCAACAACAACAACAGCAACGACAAAACAGTCCTGGTTTGTTTGCGAATGGTGACAGAATATTTTATAGTCTTTATCGTGTCATAAACTACACACCATGTGACTGAACGTTACCACAATTTGGACGTCTGAAAAAAAAAGGGATCATGTGAAATGAGTAGTAAGAGCAGATGAAGTGCACTCACGATGAAGCCAAAGACCACAGTGGAGAAGAAACCACCAATGAACCCCTCCCAGGTCTTCTTTGGGGAGAGCTGCGTGGTCGGGGGTTAGAGAGAGGGAGAGAAACAAAAGCTGTCTTTCACATCAACATGACATCAGCTTCACAACAAACTGCATGTGATTTAAAATAAACCTCTTCCCGCTATCCTCAGCTCTGACTTCCTGAATAGCTCTTCTGTGGATGGACATACAGCAGCGACCACGAGCAACTTTCATGCACTTACCCTGTAATTCATCTTAACAACAACTGATTGATTTAAGAGTGAAGTAATGTTCAGTGAATTTGAGAATAGAGTTCAGGAAAGTACCTGAATCATTCACTTATAAGAGTTTATGTTACACACTGGTGTTCATTAGCAGGTTTGTCTAACAGAACAGAGAAAACTATCTGGGTCTGCTCTTTTCAACACAAATGAGCATCAGCAACACTCTCATCACCATCTGGATATTTAAACTCTTGACTAGGTAACGGCAGGAGCTTCTGGTACATAATGAGTAGATATACAACAGCTGTGTCACCGCAGATGCTGCACTAATCCACCAATAAGACTCTGAAATGCTTTAACTCTTTTTTTTAATGTGGCTGCAACCTGTTCCCAATCCACAGGACGTAATCAGCTAAAATGAGAACAACGGAGGAAAATGTTGGATTTACCTTGATCAGTGGAGTCCTCCCAAAGAAGAATCCAAACAGATATGCCATGATGTCGTTGCAGATCACAATGGAGATCGGGACAATAAACCTGGGAAAAAAGAATTTCCACAATGTGAAAGGGAGGTCTGGGAATGACAGGCCAAAATATGACTAATGCTGGTTGTGGCTAGAAAACATTTCTGCTTTACTAACAATGAACAACTGCAACCACAACTACAAAAAAATAACTAATGTGTGAAAATCAGATCAAATTAAAAATCTGATCAATTCAAATGAAAAAAAATCTGATCGGATTATTACGAATTAATCTAGTTGAATAAAATACATTTAATCTAAAACACTCTATTTGTATATATGATTTAGATTTATAAATTAATGGCTGCCTGTGGTCACTTTCTGTTGGATTACTCAAACTTTAAAAGCCTGTATGAAAGAGCACCACGGTGAGAACACACACTTGCGACGACACATGTGCAGCGATAGTCAGAGACAACAGGGCACTTCCTCTGGTCTGTCTGTGTCCTGCTTACCAGATCATTCCTTCAAACAGGTTCTGAATGACAAGGTGGGACTGAGTTACCACAATCAACAGGGTCACATGGGTCCAAGCAAACTGGAATGGCAAACACAAACACCACAGTGTCACTGCACTGGAATGTAGCCGCGCCTGCTCAGAAGTTGGCTCGTGTCAGAAAAAGTGGAATCGCACAAACAAGCAGACACATGAGATGAATGACAGTGACGGAGCCACGCTGCAGGGTGAGGTGTCAGAAACATTCACAATTAAGAAATATATGATAAGAGCAGGCGGAAAAGCTTTGTCAAACATTTTGGGATGAGTGTCACGGATTTGGACATTGCATGAAACAAAAAGATTCAAATAACTTTTGGATTTATGATCATGTATTTTAAAAAGGTTAGAGGTCTAAAAATGTATGCACTCATGATACTTTTAAGCACTTTGCATAGATTAATAACTTATAAAATGGACATTCAATTGGGCAATAAATGCAAAATACTAATAATTAAGAAATAATAATGCATACCAATTAAAAAAAAGGTGCCAACAGATGGCAAAACAGATGCATGTGAAATGAAATAATGCAGAAGCCATCGCAGAAGCCCTGTATTTATCCAGGAGCAAACTCTGTATAGTAATTTGGACAGCTCAACTGTGAGTAATATAGTATAACTTAAAATAAAGCATTGAAAATGGAACAAGGTGAAACAGGAGACAAATGTCAGACATTCAGAAAGGCTCCTACGATGGCAACATCAAAGCGCAAAATGAGTTTACAAAATCTTCTCAGCGGGACAAAACAGTTTGTCAGAAAGAGGCGGAGTATCATGGATAGGAGGATTAATAATGGAGCAGGGATGGGAGGAGGACAGAGGAGGGTTACTTGGCTGATACACACCATATAAAACTGCAGGCGGTAATGTTTCTTCACTAAACTCAGCACAAACATGCAGAAACCTGTGAAAGAGTAAACAACATGCTGTCAGTTTTTACTCCAACTAGACAAAGTATATGATAAAGATAAAAAAATATGCACCTCATGTACTGTACACTGTATGGGAAATTGTGTGTAGCATGCCTGTGACTGAATAATTCACAATTTTCTCTCACACAAACATCTGGGGGCGTGTTATCCTTTGAGGATTCAGGCGTTACATTGACTTTAGTACAGACGTGATTTTGACCTGAGGAGGCTGACAGCAGAAAGCTCCCGTGTCAGGTTTGTCTACATGAACCTGGGGAGGCCCCTCGAGGGAGCCATTACTGCCAACAGATGGAGAAGATGCTGTCTAGTTCAGAGTGTCCTTGGTGCTTTAAACTGCAGCTGACGCCTGGCGGGGTCCAATGAAAGACACCTGCATCAGCAACACTCGGGAAGAAATGTGTTCACAACGCTTCAGACTAAAACTAAACCTCTGTTCATCCATCCCTCAGAGGACCTTCTCGTCACTGCAGCAGCTAACACAAACCAGAGAGCCGCTGATTTGATTGAGACATCAGTCCGGAAAATATGGTGCTCACGCAGATGCCAAACAAATTATTTTAAAGCTGATGCAAATGCAAAGGTTCATATTCAAAACTTCTGCATTTCGAAGACAATTAGTTAAAATGATCACACCAATGTTTCAGCATGTTGTTGTATATTTTCTAATATA